>VXBJ01001366.1:16076-58725 GCA_013400055.1 Nycticryphes semicollaris | reverse complement strand
GAGAGGAAGCACTTTTTAGATGGATTATGCTAGAATGTCTGGGACTGTATGTTCCTCTAATAATGTTTAACAGAAATCCAAATTAAAATTTGATTGAAAAGATTTCAGATCAATCTTTGGGTGCCGGTTGCTTTTTTAGTAAGTGGTAAAACAGTGATAGAAATAACACATTTCGCTAGATGTATCAAACGGTACTCTTAGTAGAGTTAACTGTACCCTTAGTAGAGTGAACTGAATTTTGGTATTTTAAGTATTCTAAAGAGCCTGCTGATATTCTTACCCTTATTATTCATTATATTTTAGGACCAGAACTTGGACCAAGTGTCGACTCCCTTAGTGCATCACCAAAAGCTGCATTAGGTAATGAACATAAGTAGAAGATAGCAACCCGTATAGTGCACTTAAATATTCATTTGTACGGAGAATGCGTGACTGGAAAGAGATATGGAATACTTACTTGAATATCAGTCTGCATGAGTTAGTTGAAACCTGTGAATTTGTATTACAACTTCTTCTGTTAAATAGTGTACTCTGAAGAAATTAATTTTAGTCAGTGTTGTTGTGGTTTTATCTATCTTAGCTGACCTAATGAATTTAAAAGCAACAGGTATCACACCTTGTAAAGGTAGCCATTAATTTTTTACACCTCCTGTTAGACTGCTTTAATTGCTTCATTTAAAGCACACAGGTGGAATAGAGCATTGTGTTGTGATTAATGGCCAGTTATTTATGTTAGGCAAACACATCTTGTACTAATAGGTCAGTCTTTCTATCTAGATGTAGGGTTTGCTCCCTTTTCATAAAATTGAACATAAAAATTTAGACTGGAAGAATATTGTAAATGTAATATGGTGTCTTCAATGTCCTGAGTCCTAATTTAATTAACACTGAAGACTGTATCATACTCTAAGTTAAAAAAAAAAAAAAAAAGTTAAGGCAAATTGAATAGAATAAACCACAGCAGTGATTTATAATTTTGAGGATTGTGCTGTGTTGTGGTTTAGCCTCAGATGGCAACAAAGAGCCATGCAGCAGCCACTCTTTGCCCTCCCTCCTCCCACGCCCGTGAGGGGAGAATTGGAAGAAAAGGGCAAAACTCTTGCATTAGGAAAAAGACAGTATAACAGAACTGTAAAGGGAACAAGAAAACAATAACAGTAACACACAAATACAGGAGTATACAAACACAATTATGGTATCATACTGCCGCCCACCAACTGTACCCAGGACGCCCAAACCTGCTCCCAAGGTGCAACTTCCTGCCCCATCCCCTGGCCAGTTCCCAGTTGGCTACCACCCAGGCATGGCTAACATGGCATGGAATACTTGTGTCCCTGCTAGGGGAGAATTAACCTATCCCCATTGGAACCAGGATATTATCCATTCCTTACACCATGCCATCTATGCCATGCCCAGATCTTACAGGTTGCAGTTAAGTGCTGTCACTTTCCCCTGTCTTATATACATGTATGTATATATCCACGTAGATATAATTTCCTTAGGCTATGGGCTATTGCTCTAAAGTGGCTGTTGAATTCATTTAATCCATGACTTCGGGCTTCATCTGTTCGAACAGTCTCTTAGGGCAGGCAGGATGGTGTGTGGCGGTGGACTGTTGCATGCTGTGTTTTCGGAGCTTGCAGCTGATCTATGTGGTGTGGCTCTTGCCCATGGTGCATAGGTTGAAGATGTCGATCTTGATGAAATTGCTGGGCGCCAGCTGCTGAAGTCAGTTCAGATCCCTTCACTGCTGCAGTTTACTTGGTTTTGCATCAGAGTCCACCTGTCATTAGTTTGGGTGATTCTTACTCTAGAATCATAGAATTATATAGGTTGGAAGGGACCTTTAAGATGATCTAGTTCAACCATCAACTTAACTATGATAAAAAAAACCCATCACCAAACCATGTCACTAAGCACTATGTCAGCCCATCTTTTTAATATCTCCAGGGATGGTGCCTCAACCACTTCCCTGGGCAGCCCATTCCAATGTTTAATAACCCTTTCATGTAAAAGTTTTTCAGATATCTAATTGGAACCTCCCCTGTCTCAACTTGAGGCCATTTCCTCTTGTGCTGTCATCTGTGACTTGGGAGAAGAGACCAACCCCTGTCTCTCTACAACCTCCTTTCAGGTAGTCTCAGGTCTCCCCTCAGCCTCCTTTTCTCTAGGCTAAACAACTCTAGCTATAGTACAACCAATACCAATTATAGAAATGAGGATGTACAGTGGCAGGGTTATTTAGGAATTAACATCATACAATTTGATTCATCAGCTATTCTTGCCCAAAATCAGATTACCATGAGGTACATATCAAACTTCCCCATCCTTCCACATCACCCAAGTGCACCCAGGTCCTTGAGCAAAAGTAGTCCCATGGATGAGTTTGCCTTTGCCTGAGACAGGTAGCTTTTGCTAAATGTGTATCTCAGTGTTTCAAAGTCCCACTGCCCATTGCTCTCATTGTATTTTTGAAGCCCATTGTACTGTTCTATCTTCCCAGAGATAGAGCGTATGATAGGGAATGTGATAGACCCATTCAATACCACACTCTTTGGCCCAGGTGTCAATGAGGCTGTTTCAGAAATGAATCCCATTGTTCAGCTCAATTCTCTCTGGGATGCCATGTCATAGAATCATAGAATGGTTAGAGTTGGATGTTGCCACAGGACTTGCTTTTCAAGGCCCAGGATAGTGTTCCAGGAGGAGGCATGGGGCACAGGGTATGTTTCCAGCCATTCAGAGGTTGCTTCCACCATTGTGAGCGCATTGCCTTGACAAGTTTCTGGGAGTGTGACATAATCAATCTGCCAGACCTCCCCTTATTTATATTTCAGCCATTGTCCTCCATAACAAAGAGGCTTTAACCTCTTGGCTTCCTTGATTACAGCACGTGTTTCACATTCATGGATTACTTGTGCAGTAGTGTCCATGGTCAGATCCATCCTCGGTCATGAGCCCATCTATATGTGGCATCTCTTCCTTGATGGCCTGAGGAGTCATGGGCCCTGAGCTATGAGTAATTCACCCTTATGCTGCCAGTCCACATCCACCTGAGCCACTTCAATATTAGCAGCCCGTTCCACCTACTGGTTGTTCCTCAGTGGCCTGGCTTTTGGGCACACGGGCATCTACATGATGTACTTGGACAACCAGATTCTCTATCTGGGCAACAATATGTTGCCACAGATCAGCAGCTCAGATAGGTTTCCCTCTGCTCTGCCAGTTGCTCTGCTTCCAATGCTGTAACCACCCCCGCAAAGCATTTGCCACCATCCATGAATCAGTATAAAGAGAGACTTTCTTCATATCACTGGAATTGAGCAGCCACCTCATCCACTGTTGGTCCCTCTTTGCCATTCCATTACTGCCAGTGAGTTGACATATGACAATGGTGCATTCAGTACAAACTTCTGCCACATGGAAGTACATTGGACCTTGTCAGGATCTGTGGGTAACTGTCCTGTCCAGGTTATAATAAATCATCTCCCACACAGCTAATTCTCTCAGGTACTGGATACCTCTTTCCATGGTGATCCACTTGCTTGGGTGATACGACATCTTCACTGAAGTGATACCTTTCCACCACGCCTGAGAGGAGTCACCTCCAGAGGCTGAGGGCTTGCATCTTCTTCCCAATCACCTTGTCAATGCTCCCTTCCCTAGACAGAGATCCCAGCTGCCTGGCTTCCCTTTCCACCCCTGCAGTTCCAAGCTGTTGGCCCCATTAGTCCAGCATTGGAGCAGCCAGGTGACAATGTCCTTACCTGGAAGTCGGCTGAAGTCTTTTCACATATCCCACAGCTCGCTCAGGGATAGGGAAGGAGTGATTATATCTGGTTCTCCCTCTTCCTCCTGTTCTCATGCTGGCCCTGGTTCATCATCATCCCTTACTAAGCAAACTGATTTCATAGTGTATTTCTTCTAGATAAGGGCAACTGATATGTGCACAGGTTGGATTTCTGGTTCAGCTGCAGTGCCTTCCACTGGGGGTTGGAGTGACCCCATTGCCTTCCACCGGGGTTGGTATGGTGGCAGAGTCTGTTGCAGGGGTTCAAATAGTTGCAGTGTCTGCTGCAGTGTCCGCCACAGGGGTTGGAGTGGCTGCAGTGTCTGTCAGCCTGGTTTCCCTCTCTTTCTCCTGAGGATGTTGCACAATCCTGAGCAGTGTCTGGTAGATACTGGCCAGGGCCCAGAACAGTACAGTGAGTTGTGCCTCTCTGGAATAGCCACTGCATTTTCCTTTCAAATACTTTATCGCTTTATGAGAGTCCTGTAATTGTTCGGAGGTTAGGTCCCAGGCCGCCGGAGGTGAAAAGCTCTCTAGATACCTGCCCATATTCTCCCACATGCTATTCCACCCATGACTATCCAGCCTCAGGGCAGATCTCTGAGTGGTAGTCTTAAATAGTTGTTTGACCCTAAACAAGACCTGGAACATATTTAGAGGACGTAACAATAGGACCAATCTGGTTTCAGCATCCCAAGGATATTAAAAATTTTCAGAAACTGTCATACCTGGCCCGAAGGAGAAAAGGGAGGTGGAAGAGCTGGGGAAGTATCCCTCCATTTACCACATAGGTTGGGTATGGTTCTTAATTCCAAGAAACGATGCCCGAGGTACAGGCAGGACAACAATATCACCTAAACATCTCCCCATAATTGTCTGAACAGGGATGCTGTCATATAGTAACTTGGTATTACACGGGACAGCAAAATTATAATCATGATCCTTCTCCCAGAGGTGATAAACAGCATCACAGGGAGTATCTAAAGGATATAGGAATTTATACAGCAGAGCCATGAGAACAAAGAAAGGAAGAAGGTGACCGGCGGCTATTCAACTAATACAGTAAAGGCACGCAACAAGTTGTTTTAACCAGTTTTGGTCGAATTTGTTGTTATCTCAACCTTTCGAGTGCCCCATGTTGGGCGCCAAAAAGGACTGTCGTGGTTTAGCCTCAGAGCGCAACAAAGAATCTTGCGGGGCAGCTGCTCTCTCGGGCCCCCTTCCCACCCCCGACCCCGGTCGTGAGGGGAGAATTGGAAGAAAAGGGCAAAACGCGTGTGTTAGGAAAAAGGCGGTATAACAGAACAGTCAAGGGAACAAGAAAACAGTAACAGGGGTAGAGGAGGATACAAACACGGTTACTATCCGGTACCACTGACTATCCGGTACCACTGCTCACCGCCGCAACCGGGATGTCCCAGCCCGCTCCGAAACTGCGACTTCCTGCCCCCTCCCACGGCCACTTCCCGGCTGGCTACCGCCTGGGCACGGCTCTTATGGCACGTGTCCCTGCTAGATACTGAGGAGAATTAACCCTATCCCCGCTGGAACCAGAACATCCTGCTGGAGCAAGTTTCTGAGAATATGATTCTCAGCAGCACAGGGATAGTAAAGAAGAGGTGACAGGACTAAGTGCTTCAGGAAGGTACGAGCTTCATCGCTTTTTGTATTCACTTGGTTGGGTTTGGTTTGGGTAATTTGTTAATGTTTTGTTGTTTGTTCGTTAGGTTGGGGGTTTTGGGGGAGCTTGTTACTAGGAAAATAGTTAACTGCATACACTTCCTGTTTTTCTCATTTGTATCTTTAACACGTTCTCATAAAACAAGTGCTTTTCTTGTTTCTTTTGGACATCACAAGTTCTGTCTTACCTGAAGAATCTCTATATATGCCTGTGTATATGCCTGTATATGCCTGTGTCACGCCCCACTCACAACAGGGAGGTGGTAAGTGACTCAGATTCACAAACCGTTAGCGTGACTAAGGTGACACAACTCTCAAGGTACATACACATGCATACATTTATTAGATTCCCACAGTGATTAATAAAGATCTTAACTAGGTCCACAATAATTGATTAGGTATATAACAAATTGTGGCAAGCAGTAAGGAACGCCTTATGTTACTTAGCAACAGATATACAACAAATTATGGCAAGCAGTGCTTAACAGGTACACAATGAATTAAGGGTAGTGGTAAGATATGCCTTGTGTTACTTACTTAACTGCAAGAGGAAAAACAAAAAGAAACAGAGGAATAGGGAAGGAGCAACAGGATGAGAGAGGGAGAGATAAAGAGGTCACGTGGTCCTGGTTCTAGCATTCGTCCTGCCAGCTGGAGGTGGGATAGGGGTGTAGGAGTGCTCTTCTGTGTATCCCCCTGGCAGGTGTTAGTCTTACTAGTTTTTTGAGCAGAAGGCCTGGTATTTGGGATTGTTTGAGACATTGCTCAGGAAGGCTCAAAGGTCCTCCTCCTCCTCCTCCACTTCATCTTGAACCATTACTTCATGCTTCCCTCAGGCTGCTTCTCTCAGTCTGAGTTTAGAGGAAATTACAAGTCATTTATGACAGCCCGTTTCACACTACGTTTCATCTCAAACCACTTTTTCTGTATGTATAAGTATTCAATAGGAATTGTTGATTGAAAATTTTTGCTTGAGGGAGATTTACCCTGGCTGAGGGTAGCTGTCAAGAATGCATAATACAGTGCTTTACACAATGTAGTGAGTCCTATTAGGGTCTCATTAAAAAGACCGAGATTAGGAGTAGTGTCAAACTTCAGGCAGAGCAGAATGCAAATTTGTTTCTTTTCTATGTTTCAATATGTAATATGAAGCATTAAGACTTGAACTTTCAAACTTTATATATAAAGTTAGACTCCTGTTACCAAAGACAGGCTTCTGCTTTGTTTATAACCATACACTAACTAAAATGCTGCTTGCTTCCCACTAACCGTCGTACTGTGCTGACGCAGATTGTAGAAAACAGTCTCTAAGCAGATGTTACAAGTAATGAGGAGCAAGCCAGAAGTAGTTACTCACTAAGGATGGGATAACAAGAACTAGTTAATCACTTCAAGGTTCTTTTATATGTCAAAGTATGTACTCCTATGTCAATTAGGAAAAAGTTGTGACTACTTCAAGGAACATCCTTATCATCCTCAGATAACGCCTTAGAAGGATAATGTGAGGAAGGTCCTCACCCAAATGACCACTAAGAAGCTCACACCTGCACAAAAGTGTTTTGCAGATGCAGCAAAATTTAAACACGTGTGCAAAAGGGTTATTCAGTCATCCTAAGAAATATGTAAGCCTAGGTGGACTTTATTATTAGATAGGCAGAATTATTAGAATCTTTTGTGTATAAATAACAGGCGAATACCCTGGTAAGGTGTGCTAGATTTGTGCATTTCCACCTAGCATTCAATGTCAAATAAAGCAGTATACCCTCTCTGAGCTTTTATTTCAGGTAACACTCCCACTACTGTACTTAGGCAATTGAACAAATCTATTAGATGTAAAGAGCATGTTGTCACCTCTGTTAATGTTTGTGATTTTATGATGATACAGGTATGTGTATCATCAGTGGTTTTAAATATAACCTTTCTATCCAGAAATCAAATTATCATAGAAATGTTGGAGGATCAGGTGGACCTCTACTCTGGTTCAAAATAGCGAGTCCTGCATTCTTGTTCTGTGTAAAAGCAGGTATCTACAACTGAACACAGCTGTAATTTTATGACTACTTTGTATTTGTGAGACACCATATCCTCAATCAGATGCAGTTTCCCATATTTTCTTGGAGATATTCACAGCTCTGTTCCTTGTAACTCAGTTTAGCATCTCAGTCTCTTGGTGTAGAAACTGTAATACTTCAAGGCATTAAAATAAATTCTGAAAACTATACTGAGGCTGATATTGTGGAAATGATGTTCTGCAGTTCTGGAATTAATAAAATTGTATGTCAAGTAATGCACCTTTCACCCTCGCAGAGAACACCACCTTCATAAAAAAGAAGCCAAATCAAGCTAAGAAGGGGGTAAGTGTATAAAAATAATGCATATTTTTATCTGTATTATAGACCTCTGGAAATATGTAGATTGCAGTATGGAAATATATCACGTAAGTTAGCACTAAATGGTACTTGGGTCATATATGAAACTAGAATGGAATTGAAAACTGTTCCTATATCAAAGCAGCCAATGGTCTTTTTGAAAATGGATTATTTTTAAAATGAATTTGTCTATCAGGTTACTGTTACTATATACTAGAGTGTTTCAGATCTGTGGATTGTTTTCTGACCTCAGATAAATTCCATTTACACGTGTGTAGCTCACTGAACTGTCTAGACTTCCACGTGTATATCTGAGTGTCATTTTCATTGTGCTGTCTGGACCTGAACAGCAGGTGCTACCTTTTAGAAAAAAAGAGTAAAATAATAAAAAAAAAAATGTCAAATGTTCTTTGCACAACCATTGTCCTTGCAACTCCCCTGATGCCCTGTAACCTTTCTTCTCACTTGCTTATACTGGGTTGCAGGACTTCTTCAGCCTTTCACCTAAGTTGTAATTGTGATCTTTTTGTCGCAAATCCTTAAAACAGGGAGTTCCAATATCACTTTTGAATGCTATTATGCTACAAGTGCTAAATATGCATGTATAACATAATCTGTCAATATAAGGTGAGTCTGAGACATCAAAATACACGTTTCTGGAACAGTCTTCATCTCATACCACACAGCAGTATGGTACTTGGTTGTATTTATAGCCAACTTGCAGATGCATTCAGTTCAAGATAGTTTCAAGATAGTTTACAGACTTGTTTCTGGATGGGGTTTTAGCACTATCTTAGTTTTATAGTCCATGTAAAGAAGGGATGTGAAGAGTTGAGTATCTCGGAGTCCTGGTTCAAGGAACCTGAAATATAAGACAGCTCAGGTTAGCTAGAAAAAAACTACGCTTTGAATGTATGGTTCCTCAGGCCAAAGGAAATAGCCCTACTCTGAGGCTGTTAGGGTGAAAATATGTTACACAGGGTAACTTCTTTTCAGTCTGGGCTATTCTATGGCAAAAGATTTTGAAGATTTACTGGAGCAGATAATTGAGATTGAAACCTAATATTGCTTAGTTCCGCTAGAGGGCCTTACTATGCAAGAGGAGTTTCTTACTCTAAATGGTTTATGCAGATATGTTCCCTTACAGTAAGAACAATGTAACTGGTTTCACCGGGCACATGCAGTTTGTGAACTGCAGCTTCAGAGCCTAAAACCATATGTATATAGGCCAGAACTTTTATTTGAAGACTTTAAAGTGTTAAAAGGTTAAGGTATAAGTACTGTGAAAAATATCGCTGCAGTGTTGCAGATAAGGAATTAAACACATAGGGGACTGAGAATAGCAGTTTGAGTGCTGTTGACACCATCTGAATCAATATCATTGTATCTATCCATATTTGTAGTATTAAGTGTTTTAAAAATCTTTGATGAATGAAAGAAAATGTATCCCTGTACTAAAGTAATATGAACTAGAAATAGAATTATTTTAAAAGAATTAGTGCAAAACTGGAACCTCTCAGCTGACGTGTTTATCTAAAAAGAGTTTACAGAGCTTTGTCATGTGAAGGCTAATTGTGCATACATGTTTATAGAAAACTTCTATATTGCTCTTCTATCATTAATCAGTAAATACCTATGTACACATTTATCGACAGTATGACTAATCAATACATAATCCTAAGGTAACACACTAGAACTTGCCTGTGAGAACTAACTGAAGAATCTTTGCCACTTCTAAATATAAATTTTGAATTAAGTTAATGAGCAATAAATTTTATTATGTTATTCCGATGCAACAAAATTATTATTGGTAAATTAAAGTTTTGCTACATATTACAACATTTATTTGAGCATGCCAAGCTCCAAACAATTAAAAGTATAATAGTTTCATTACCCTGGGATGTTTGACTGCAGAGCTATGTCAATTTGTAAAAGTTAGTGGAAGATGAATGTAGAAGGTCAAAAAATGAAAAAATATTTTCTCAGCTCCAAGTTTTCATTGCTGTTTGCATATGCTCATGTAGTGTTTGTTATTGCTTTCAGAGTTGACTGTTAAGTTATAATGTTGGGTCCTTTGTTTTTTGTTTTTTAATAAATCAAGCTTGGTGCCAAAAAAGGTGGTTTGGGGGCACAAAAGGTGAGCAGCCAAAGCTTTAATGAGATTGAAAAACAAGCACAAGCTGTAGACAAAATGAAGGAACAGGAGGATCTTCATAGTAGTAAGACAACTGAGAAGGAAGAGCCACTGTAAGTATGAACAGTAAAACACAAAGCCTAATTTCATGTTAATGAAGTAATTGTGAACATTTTAAGTACTACCAGAGACTAGCTCATGTAAAATAAAATGTTGATTATTTCTTTAAAAAAAAAAGTGGATGAGGTGCACCAAATGGTGATTCCCCCATTGCCCTTTTTTTTGCCCACTAACTATATGCTTCCACAGATGATGATTTACTATAGTAATAGCCCAATGCTATATTTAAAAATAATCTTAATCTTATTCTTATTTACCACAGAAAATAAGGAGAAATTCTATTGATACATATGAATAAGATGTGCAATAAATCTAAAATATGTTAGATTTAAGTATGACCACAGAAGACTCTTGCCTTTTGAACTTTCTTTACCCCGTGCCAGTTTCCTAGTTTATTTTCTTTTGGTGGAGTGAACTGAATAATATAAATCAATCTTTCTAAGAGCATAGGCAATATACAAATACTCAGCTTTATTTGTACTTATTCAACTGAATAAGGCAGGGAGTAGTTTAAGTATCGCATCATTATAGTTGGAATTTAATCCTTTTGATAATTAATATTTTCAGTGAACACGGAACATAAAAAATACAGTGCTACAATATATATTGTTAATTTTCTACCAGTATTATTGGGTTAGACCTTCGGTGTAGCGTTTTTACAGCTATATGTTGACTGCATGTTTTTGTTCTAGCGTATCATCTTTACGGTTGGCCTACAGAGATCTTGATATTGAAATAAAAGAAGACAAGTTAAATCTGTCTGGTAAGAAGAAAAGTGAATTGGAGAGACTTGGCATGGGGTTTGGCAGCAGCAGAAGGTATGTGAAGTTCTATATACTGTATTTAAAATAATTGGTGGCTTTATGGCCAGGATGTTAACAGTGAATAGTACCAAGTTAAGTATAGTCTGTCTTGTACAAGTCAAAACTCTGCAATAGTCGTGTTGCTGTGTTTTTCAATTTCTGGAATAGTCTGTGTGTTCAGGTCCTCTCACTACTTCAGAAAATTATTGTTCAGTTTTCCAGGGCCTTTTTCTGGTTTTTGGTGGCTTTTTTCCCCTCCTCCTTTCTTCTTAAATCTTTGTATAGCTTGGGCTTTAACAGCAAGCTTCAGAAACTAGATTTGGGCTTTCATTTCTTTTATATTTAGGGTGTGAGCTTTGCTTCTCTTTACATACTTATTTTCTTCCTGTCCACAGTGGCATTTCTCACTCAGTCACCTCAAATATGCAAACAATAGAGCAGGAAACACCTGCAATTGCAAAACTGAAGAAGTACACCGATGAGGGAGAAGACTTATATTTCTCTTCTAGTTCACGGTAATGTATAAGCTTTTTATTTTGAGTGGGTGTAGAAGTATGTAATATACATTACTTATTCAATATATTTTGACTTAAATATCAAATCAGAAGACTGAGGGAGCTGGTTCTCTTTAGTTTGGAGACGAGGAGACTGAGGGGTGACCTCATTAATGTTTATAAATATGTGAAGGGTGAGTGTCAGGAGGATGGAGCCAGGCTCTTCTCAGTGACATCCAATGATAGGACAAGGGGCAATGGGTACAAGCTGGAACATAAGAGGTTCCACTTAAATATGAGGAAAAACTTCTTCATAGTGAGGATGACGGAACACTGGAATGGGCTGCCCAGAGAGATTGTGGAGTCTCCTTCTCTGGACACATTCAAAACCTGCTGGATGCATTCCTGTGTGACCTGATGTAGGTGTTCCTGCTCCGGCAGGGGGACTGGACTAGATGATCTTTCAAGGTCCCTTCCAATCCCTGATATTCTGTGATTATTTGAAGAAAATTGAACATGTTTACACACCTATACCTAGCATATTTTCAGGGGACATCTGAATCAGAAAGTCTGTGAAATAGTTGACCTTACCTTGATGACAGGTGTATTTGTCAAGAAGAGTTACTTCTTGTGAGGAGAACGTAGTCTGAATTATGTGTTTACAGGTTTTGTCTTGTTAAGGGTCTAGTCTGTACCTGGACAAACAATTGCCATGTAAGCTTTTATTTACTCTATACTGAATGCAGTGGATTTTTTGTCAGAATACCTTCTGTTCGTTCTTGTGGCTCTGTCTTCAACTTTCAATTTAAAATTAAACAAGTATCAAAGTCTGATACTAGATACACTGTAGTTGCATCAGGCTTTAAACTGGATGCCATTTGCCAAATGCAAAAACTTAAATCTTTTTGAAGTATTTTGTGTTGGATGTATTGTGTAGATGTATGCAGTCTTATCTGATAGAATTTTACGTATTTGAACATAAAATTTAAGCAAAAAATAATTGATGGATTTGTGATCAGAGCATGAATGCAAAACAAATTATAAAATACTGCTGTTGGGAGGGAGAAGAAAAAAATAGTCCTACAGGCACTAATTGGAATGAAAGAGGTGTTTCTGGACTGAGATGTAGAAACAGGTGTGGCTTTCATAAACTGCCTCTATTGGATTGCTGCCACAGAAACATGAAAAATTTTACCTAATTACTTGTAGACAGGCAAACAAAAAGACAAAAGTCTTTTGTGTCATTACTTCGTAGTGGCAGCAGTCTTGTAAAATAAAACATATGATTTCAGTGCTTCTCTATTTATTTGTTCCTTGAAAAGAACCATTACTGATCTCAAATTATTTGTAAGCCTACCAGCAGGCAATGATGAATTATGGAAGAGGCTTTTTAATCTGTTTTAGTTCAGTAATTAGGAGATAAATTTTAACCTAGCTGTTCACAGCTCTTGTTCCCAGTTGTGACTTTGAAATAGAGGTGAAGTAATTTTAATATCATCTTAATGTATGTCCAAAAGCGAAATATTCATGCTGGATATTATAATGCTGATAAGCATCTGTGAATTAAGCAAGCTAAATGTCTCAAGGTTTAGATATATAATTGATGCTTCTCAAAATCCTTGGATTTTTCTTTTTCTTTTTGCTACAATCAATAAAATCTTTATTAACTTAAGAATGTAAACTTTAATTTTCTATTAAATGCAGTTTTTTCTTTCTCCCGCTGCTCCACCTAAATACTGAAGAAGTATTTTGTAAAGTTATGAAAATCTGAAAGGGAAGCATGGAGAAAATAAGTAATTTTATTCAAATCTGCTCTTGTGTCTCTGCCCTGTCCCATGTTTTTGATAGCCATGGTGTGATTGGATAGCTTCATATCTATCTATATGTACCTTGTTTGTTATTACATATCCATATGGAACTTTTAAAGATTGCTGTGGCTTCTTTATTAGATGGCAGGAATAAGAGTATTGCTATGTAGTAGTTTCCTTACAAGCTGTATATTATGCTTTTACACTCTGCTACCATAGGAACATCTGACATAGAAACTTGGGAAGTCAGGCCAAAAGAACATGACCCTGGTTGAAGGAAAGCATGTAGTGCTTTGCCATAGTTTAAAGCTGGTGTATGGGGGAGAGGCAGCTGAATCAAAAGATTTGGAATCCCAACTACTTTCTTGTCCTGTACCATTCTTGTTTGGGAGTTTCTGCTTTCCTTTATTTATTTTACATGTGATGTTGCAACTGAAAGCAACCTATAACTCACAGGAGCAGTGAAAGATTGAATTAGTATAGTGATGTGCCCCAAAAAGCAGATGCTATGATTTTCCTTTCATTTCAACTTTCATCTATGACTCTTACTTTGGATTCTAATAAAACATGTTACAAAGGTCAGAGTTATTAAATACTAGTATTTGTATTTGAAAATAGATACAGAACCAGAGACAAGGAGTTTCCTTACTGCTCTGAACTGTGTTTGTTGATGCCTTGGAAAATGGGAGCAGAGTCTCTGCTTCTGTAGCTTATAGATTGACTAGTGTGGAACTGTCATATTAGCCTCTGTCAGCCCCTTAGTTTAAAAACTGCCCTGTGTGAAACCACAGCACAGCTGGATAGGTGATCATGGATCTCTGGAGCATTCAAAGTGGCTTGAAAGTCATGGTGGCTTTTTTTCATACCTGGTTTCTCAGTGTGCTGTGTCAGGAGCCTTCACAAGCAGGCCACTTTACCTTGTAGGATAATCGAATCATTGAATTATTAGATTTGGAAGAGACCTTATCAGATCATCTAGTTCCAACCCCTGTACCATGAGCAGGAACACCTTTCACTAGATCAGGTTGCTCAAAACCCCATCCAGCCTGGCGTCGAAAAATTTGAGGGATGGGCAAAATCATCGTGATGCCTTGCTCACTGAGGTTTTCTTAGCTCCTGAAGCTCTTAAATCAGCCAATTATCTGGACAGTGTTCTTCCCAGTGGTTTGTCTGACACTGAAGAAATAATACTTTGAAGTAATGAGAACTTTGCTGGTTTTGATGTGACCAGATCTTTCAGGTAGTCCACTGCATTCATGACCATATCCAGTGTAAAGAAAGGCTAGAGTTTTCATTTGGTTAAATGCGTGTGCAAAAAACCAAAAATCCATTGGATTCAACTGCACAAAGCTTTTAAGCAATATTATGAGATCCAAATTATTCACTGACAGTTGACCATTGTGCTGAAAACTTACTTTCTAGTGAGCACTCAATACTTCTTTTTCTTCTTTTATTTTAGGTATTATGATTCTTCAGATTTGAGGAGCAATACTTTCTCTAAATGGGATGACACTATAGATTCTTTTTGGAGGAAAGAAAATAATGGTAGAGATGTAATGTTAACTTCAAAAAGTACAGGATCTTCAGACAGGTATACAAAGAAAACCCAACTGATTTACGTATAGCAAGCCCAAGCTTGTTAATGTGATTTGAGTCCTGGTCATAGTGGTGGGATTTATTCAGTCTAGAGGAAAAATCTGGCCATAACTTTCATCAGCAGTCAAATGACTTCCTAGATGAATTTCCTTTGTAAGCTGAATTTCCTGTTTAGTTATTTACATTTAAAGTGCTGTTTTGCACAGTGCTATTGAGTATATCTGTTGGAGGAACTGTGAAAGTGTTTCATCAAAAAAAAAAATAGAGGAAGATGTGGAAAAAGATGTGAATATTTGCACTATTCTGAGAGCATACTTGCTTTACTTGCTTTCCGAAGAGAACCCAGTTATCAAATAAATGCAAGTGTAGAGTACTGAGCTTTCAGGGAGAAGGTATTGAAGATACTTTTAAACAATGGGTCTAATTATTGTGATGATAAAACCCAAATATGTTTCTTTTGTAACAACTGTGTTTTTATCTTTGTCATCAAGTGGAAAATACAAGAACATGGGGGTTTGTGTGCTTGGTTGTCATTTTCTGCTTCTGTTATTATTATCTGTATTTTAATTGACCTGTACAATACTGTTTGTGCACTTAAGTACAACTTCAGGGTTTTTTTTGTTTTTAAAAAGGATGTTTTTAAAAAAAAGTTAATAAATCTGAAATGCTATATATTCACCATCTTGTAAAACTGTCACTGGAATTTTATTTGCTGTTATATCCACTTAGTTAGCTGAATCTATCATGTGTTCATAGTGATTCAATTTTTGTTTAAAAAAATAAATCAAATTATATTTTTAGGCTCCCCAAAACAAAGATGCTAGTACTTCTTGTTTGATTTATTGCATTCTGCCATAATAGAAATAAAAATTATGCTAACTAATGCAGTTTCTTTTTCTTTTAGGCCTACATCTCGTCGTAAGCCTGAATATGAACCATCTTTAAACGCAGATGAGGCACAAAAACAATTTGGCAACGTAAAAGCAATTTCATCAGACATGTATTTTGGAAGGCAAGATCATGCTGATGTAAGTAGAAGTTGAGTGTTAAAATATTCTTTGACTATAAACATGATGTCCTTGTATAAAGAGAAGGCAATAAATAGTTAAAATTGGTAGAATTATGTCCACTTGAATATTTGTTTGATAAAAATGTACGAGTCTGATAATTCCTCCTTAGTGTTTCCTAAGGAGTTACAGCAGCCACATGTAGGACCTTACCTCTAACGTCATTCCTCTCTGATCGAAGTGGTAGACTATGATTCAGTAGTCTATATTTTTTAAATAATCAGCACTGATTCTGTGAAGACTGCTTTTGTTCTAAATATTCAAAGTGATACTAACAAAACATTATTAAAACAACTCTCCCTTCTGTTACATGGAAACATTATTGTTATTATTATTGTTGTTGTTGTTGTTGTTATTATTATTATTATTATTAGGCTAACCAAGCAGATAATGGTTCAACAAATGATATGTAACTGAATCAGCATAGGAATAAAAGGTAGATTAATAGTATGTTACATTTTGGAGGTGAGGGATCATTTTAAAAAATCTAGTTTTAATGAAAATTTAATAATGCAAACAGTAATGTTAAAAACAATATAATCAATGCATTACCATTCCCAAGGAATTAAAAAGCATCATGTGATTAGCAGGGTTAACGTGATGTTAACTGCAGTGTTTTTCCCTTACCATACCCAGCCACTGTATTTCACATTTTTTAGTAGTTTTTTAAATGTTCATTCTCCTCTCCCTTTTCAGCAATCCCCTTTTTTAGGGTAGTTAGCAGTGGGTAGGTCTCTTGGTGTTTGATCAACTCGGAAATTAGTTGAGATGAGGACAGACTTACACCGTATAATTCATGTGAAAACTACCAAACAGGAACAGCTTTCAGAACAGTCAACTTCAGCTGGATTTTTACATTCTAAAATCGTACCTGTAATCTCATGAATTGTCTGATATGACCTTGAAAGATGATAGCATACTTCTTATACAATACTTCTTAATTTTTTTTTCTAGTATGAAGCAAGGGCTCGACTAGAAAGACTTTCTGGAAGCTCATGTATAAGTTCAGCTGACTTGTTTGAAGATCAGAAAAAACAACCAACAGGTACATATTGAACAAGTGAGAAACTGTATCATGCAGTGAATAGCTCTTGTTCTCTGCTTCTAGTTACAATATCAGCTAGCTGTTGCTGTATTCTGCAACAAGTGTGCAAAGTACAGTATGCCTTTGTATTGCTAAAATACTACTAAAATGTAGTCATTTAAAAAAATCTCAAATTTCATGTCCTATGTTTTCAGTTCAGTAAGTTCAGTATTTTATACTGTTTTTCATGTGACTTGTTGTAAATAATAGACTATTGTAAATAATTTTTATCAAAGGAGAACTGTAATATTTTGTTATAGAAACAAATGAGGTAAGACCTAAATTAACTATCAGGTAGATCTTTGTATAAGTTACCATAAATAACCTATATTTTCATAAATGTGAAAATAGCTGTCATCATAATAATAAATCTAAGAGGAATCTTTAATAAAAAGTTAGTGGCCTTGAAATTCCTGTGTAATCTGTTGTGTGGCATATCCATTCATGAGGATGTCGGCTTCTAACACTGGTCTTATCAAATTATTACAGAAATTTTACAATTGGTTTGTCTGTTTAAAAGATTTGTTGGAATACCTCACAGTGGAGAGTATAGTTCATCAAGGAAAAAGTATTAGATTGGATTGACTCAAAAGTAACCCCTTAGGCAACTGAAAATCTCTCATTTTTTCTTTCCAACACCCTTTTTGGATAGTGTAATAATGTGAAATAGAAAAGGTAAGATATACTGGAAGAATGCTTCCTCTCAGGAGCTTAATTAATTCCCAAGATCATAGTTCTGTTTCACTTCCATTTATGCCTTTTACAGTATCAGGTATTAAATATTAAGCTGTGAGAGTAATTGTTACTACAGATGAGTGGGTGATTGTAATTGTTAGCATGTTAACACTTATCATGCAGTAAGTTTTGAAACATCTTTGATTCCTGTTGTCTTTAGGCCTATACTTTTCACAATAGAAGTAGAGCTAACACTTACTGACCAAACTATATTGGCTTTGAGGAAGAGTGGATTGCCAGCTTTGTTTTGGAGTTTTAAAACTTCTTTACTTAGTTTTACTATAATTGCTATACAATTTTCCAAGCCTCAGATGTAGTAATGCAAAATATGTGTGTATATACAGCATGCAAAGCATAACTATGCATGCATGCAAATAGAGTTCATCACTTCAGCCACAATGGAAGTGCGTTCATGTTTAATTTACAAAGTAATAACAGCTGTTTATGATACAGGAAAAATAACATTGCACAGATTAAAAGTGCAGAATAAATCATCTCTTACCTAAACATAAATTGCCTAGCTGGGGATGCAAAGTGTAGAAGATGACATTCTGTGTGGGATCATGAACAACTGAAAAAAATTAAAAGGAAGATGCATTCAAGAAATTTGAATCTGTGACTAGCATTTTTTAGTGTTGATCAGACATTTGTCTTTAGTGCTTCTAGTATATTGTAAAAAAAAGACTACTTTTAATATAAAATTCTGTTTTCTTCTTGTGTGTGTGTGTTTTCTCATTTTAGGAAGCTACAATATTTCAAATGTCTTGCCTTCAGCTCCTGATATAGCTCAGTTTAAACAAGGAGTGAAATCTGTGGCTGGAAAACTTTCTGTACTTGCTAATGGGGTCGTGACATCTATACAGGTTAGTAAAAATATTATGGACATGAGTTAAAGTCTATTTGTAGGGATTTAGTATCATGGATCCTGCCACTGAATCACCTTTAGGGATAAAAGAATGACCTTTGTTTTGAGTTTTGTAGGCCTCTCATGGTCGAGAGTAGATCTTTTATCTTTTTAAAAAATCAATCAGTAGCTGATAGCTCACCTTCCTTGGAATATCTCTTTTGTCTTTTTCCTTATGTAGTTTATGTCTTTTCTTACAATTGAAACAAAAATTCGATCATGGAAGTTATTTGCCGTCACTTTATTTTTGAAGTAATAATAGTTCATTACTCGGAGTAGAGTAGTTCAGTTGGAAGGGACCTACAGCGATCATCTAGCGCAACTCTTGTATTGGCTCTTTAGTTGCCTTGACAGTAATACCTTTGATCCATGTTTGTACACAAAATTAAGGCGTTTTGGTCTCAATGGTGTAAAGCAAGCTTCATACTCCAGTTAGTTTGCATTTGCTGTATGAGGTAGTGAGAGCTCCCAGATGTTTGAAAACCAGCCTAATTACCCTGGAGTTTAACTGTAAACTTAAGATCTTGGAAACACAGGTCAATTTTCTTTAAGTCTTTAAGAATTAAACTACAATTTATTTTACAAATGTAAGTAAAATGAATTCCTTTCAATGGAAAACATACTTATGTCTGTCTTGTTTGTTTTTTTACTTTTCTAGGATCGATATGGTTCATAACATCTTTGGTACCAACTTAAGTACATTAAAGAAGGATTTCCCTTCAGGTATACAAGTGATCACAGTGCTGATTTGAATGAAGATTGCCTTAAGACTCTTGATATTTTTGATTTTTCCAGCAAAAAGTTTACTTGTGCAGCTTTCTGTCTCAGCTTCTCCTTACTGCTCTTTCATCTTTACAGAGCAGAAATCTTGTTACATTGCATATGCTTCCCTCCCCACCCATGCCTTCCAGTCTTGTATTTCTTAGCAACCTTAATGTTAGACGTTGGAAGTTTATTTTATTACTGATTTTAGCTGTGAGGCAGGAGGAAGAAAGAAGGATGAACCATACATTGGTAATGAGGCTACCTAATAGAAACCTCTGTGCAGTTGTGTCCTTGCTCAGTAGACAGAACTTGTCTTATGATGGTTTTATGAGCTATGGAGAAGAAAATGTAAATTAAGCATATGCTGAGGTGGTATTTAGTGGACTGTAGCAAAATATAAAACTGAGTTAAACCTGTGCTTATCAGGAAGTAGAAGCTCTTACACTCATAAGTTGATGTGCATTAAAATAATGGGGAATTAGTATTTTAAAACAATATTCCTGCTAGAAATGTATATGCTTAGATGTGAGGTATGGAGACGACAAGACGGCAAGAATAGTGGATTTCATCTTGTCATGGGAACAATCTATTTATTCATAGTTTTAAAAGTTACCAAAAAACTGCAATATAGAATCCTTAAGTGCTTTTAAAAAATCTGTATTGTGTACAAATTGAAAAAAAAAAAATTAAAGGGCCTAATAGAGCTGTTAATTAAATACTTCTTAAAATGTTTTGAACAATCTTCATCTTTTTGCTAAATTATGAAATATTGAATGAAGAACTATAGTGGGGCTGTGTTTTAGGCAGTCTAGAATTTATCACTGATGATGTTCTGTATAAAACCAATTATGACGTTAAATAAAAAAACCTCACAACCAAGAATGAGCTCAAGTTAATTCACTTCTGTAACTTTATTTCTTAATTAAAATTTGTAACCTGCTGATACCTAATAAAAACAATTGATATAAACTAAATTTTAATTAAATTTCTGTGTGCAGACACTAGTCTCCATCTTTCTAAATACTGCTGTCGGTATTGTCTATACAATGATCTAGTAAAATTAGCCTTTAATTGCAATCACTGAAAGTAGCTTTCTCATTAAATTGCTACAGTGATTTAAAAATCAAAACACTTAGGCTGGGGTAGGAAAATAAGCTACTGTATTGAAATATTGTGTTGAAATACAGTTAATATAGTATAGTTGTATTTGGTTTTAATGTCTAGCTTCCTCTTCTATCTGACTCTTAGTTCTGGTAATTTTCTCTCAAAATTATCTTTTGCTTTTGAGAGTAGTATAAGATAAGCATTTTTCCTGCTTAATTGTAGAGCTTTACAACAGAAGGCTTGCTTTTTTTTTTTTTTTTCCTCCCTTTCCCACCCTGTAGAGGGTATTTGTTAATATAACAAGAACATATCACAGATCAGGGCTTGCTTTTTCCTGTAATTACAGGTAGCAGTTCTCAGTTTCCAAACTACTCTTTCAGTTGAGTCTGCACACAGTAGTAAATTTATTACAAGTACTGAGTGGTCTTATTTTCAGAGTTGCGGTATACCAACAGCATCGAGTGACTTGCAGACCTGCTTCTCTGTTGCTTAAATTGCAGTGAATTATAGCTAAAGGTAGTTCTGTCCCTTCTCATGATTTCTCATAGATAATACAAGTGAGATCACCTACACTGAAATAATTGTATATAATTTTTATGTGTCGTTGTAATAAGCAAATCACTCACAGATGGAAAAATATGAAAAAAATATTTTTAGTGCAAAATAAGAAGTAATTCTAGGAGGAAACAGCTAGGAGCTTATCTTCAATATCATAAAACATGTACAAGTCTCTACCAGATAGATGCTTGCTTTTTCCTCTTTGCTGCAGTCTGAGGGTTACACTAAAAAGTTCGCTTATGGGTGAACAGTATTTTCAGTGTTGTGCAGTTCAACATAAAGTGGATTTGGTTTTGCAGATTCTCTATGGCAACCTGTGTACAGCTAATATGTTCTCCTGAAAGTCTGTTGGCATAATGGCTGAATGGATAACTTTTGACCTCCAATACGCCTATTTGTGTCTTTAATAAAACCACAGATCTGGTTTTGTGACAAGTTTCCAAGTGAAGCTTGGCATTTAGTCACCAGTTGCATTGCGTTGCAGTTCTTCCTTTAATCCTCTTTTACTACAGATAATACATCTTGCTTTTTCAAAGCTTGCTTTTACTGCAGATAATACATCTTGCAGCGGCAACTGTGAACCGTTCAAATTAAATTTTCCTCTTCTTAAAGTAAGGATGAGTAAGGATACTGTATATAAGGAGAGGGGAAAGGAGATTGTTTACATTTTGGTTAGTTGATTTTTGTAGGTTAAATTGAAAGGGTTAAAAAAAATGCTTAAAATTAGTTTTTACACCACCAGAAACTGCATTAAATCAATGCAGAGTATACCAACTTAATCACTACGGTTTGCTGTAATCTGCAAAACTGGAAGAGTTGCACTCCATCTCCTCCTCCAGACCACTGATAAAGATATTAAATATTATAGGATGCAAGACAGACACCTGAGAGAATCCATGTGTAACCAGCGCCCAGGTGTTGTGTGCCATTAATGTGTTCTCTGTCCTGTTCTCTCTGCTAAGTGATTCTTGTCACTAGGAAGTCTTGCCTACACTGTTATTAGAAATTACAAAGCTCAGGCAACTCTAGCAAAAAGTGTAACTAGCAAAAGGCACTTTTGCAGGCACCTTTTCCTACACTACCGTACTGCTGTTAATCCTTGTGGGACTTAGCGGTTGGTTACCTGCAGATCACCTTGTGGGACTTAGCAGTTGATTACCTGCAGATCAGTTGTGTAGTCTTTCCCAGGCATAAGGCAGTTAGCATCCACACATCCCACATCTTACTGAAAAGTTTAGACAGTTCATGATTTAAGGCCTTCCTGTCAAGAAATCCACACAGTAAAAAGACAAATGCTGTTATGTCTGCAAGTCTTCTAATATCACTTTATGTTCTGGATACTACCTTGACCTAAGGAGAGCTTTCTCTTCTCCCCACAATTTACTGTCAGTGCTCTAAAAACATACATATCTAAAGTTTCGCTTAACGCCCTTTTACATGTCTCCCAGACAATATATATTCCATCCCCACTGGCCTTCGTGCTAGAGGAGAATTATCATGATTTTTACCCATTAACCATGCCAGGAAGAAGTTTTTGGTCTGAGCAAATACACTGAGCAGGAAAAGTGCAAGCTGAAACTCAGAAATTCTCCCGGTGTCTCCCTCTTATACTCCACTTGGCCACTGAGGACTCTCACTCAGACTGACAGGCAGCACAGGAAGGCAGAAGGTGCCAAACACTGTAAGAAGATGTGGAGCGTAAGGACAGCACTATGTCTTACGCAGGCAAGCTGAGACCAGGGAGTCAGAGCCACCTCTACCAGGCTCCTGCTTTGCCTTATCTCCACAGTCAGTACGGCAGGGAATACAGAAGGGAAGAGCAGAGGGACGCATGGTGACCACTGCCTGCTCCCACCTGGGCTTTTAGATACGAACCTGAGATCCTTGTATGAGCTATGGACATGGGCCATGGCATTCCTTCTGGAGTTATGTTGGATTACTTGTTGACACATTTTAGATCTCTGCATGTCTTTCGGGCCCACAAATGAGCTCTTCAAGTCTGAAAACCTTGATTGAGGTGGATGGGCCATTCTAGTCTTGCTGTTCTCTATAAAGTTATTGTTTGACAATAGAAAGGAAGATGATAATAAATCAGGCATCAAAAAAAAAAATAGGTGCAGAAGTAAAACTTAGAAAGTGGTGTTCTCTATTTACAGCTGAGATTGACAGTTGCAACCTTGTAAATATAAGGAGGCATTATAACCAGGAAATGTTTTGCAAAGGCAGCACTTTCCATGGAAGCAAGTGGTGTGGGTACCCACTCCAGTGCCTTTCCTGGGAAGCATGCATTCATAAGTTAGCCACATAATCATAGGATCATAGACGATTCTATGATTACGTGGCTAAATTAACCTTCAGATGGTTTAAAACTCATTTTTGTTTGATACTGCTAAAATTTTCTTTTTCATAAGAATTACTTCCTGAAAAACATAGCTGTAGGTTTAAACTGTATGTATGTATATCCAGAAGCCAAAATGGTTTGATGTTAGGTTCCTATTTATAGAAACAGTTCTGCACCTCTGGTCCATGTACCCCTTTGAAGAATCATATTAGAGCCATACAAAGCTGCAGGTAATGAGGATGTCTGCCACATGGAATTGCATAGGGGATAGGACATGGTTCTAGCTTGCTTAAAAGGGAAGCTTCATTCTGGCACTGGTAGGGGAAATTAATGTATCTCAAAATTGAATATCCTTAATTTTAACAGAATTCTTTTCTGTACCATTTTTTGTTACTATTTATTGCAGTTCTGCGTTAACAAGATAAATGACAAAACTACAGTGCCTGTGTTTATCAACTGAATGCAGGAATTCTTTCCTAGGCTTTCACTTAAAATACAAAAGCCAGTGATTTTCCATTTACAAGCAGCAGCATCACTGGAGTCAGCGGATTTAAGTTAAACTTTGACAAAATTACAGGTTAGATCAGTAATATCACTAGTGATTTCATAACCAAACACGTACTTCAATCTGTTGTAAAACTTCTGTCCTATGATTTAACTGTTGAGCTAAGAAAAAATTAAGGATCCCAAAGTGTATAAAAGGTTGGATTTGCCAACAGAAATGAAGTGTTGATTTGAAGTGCAAATGAGATCAGTGCAGAATCTCAGACATTCTCAGATCTAATGCAGGCAGTAAGAAAACCTGAGTGTCTAGAGAGTGGCCTTGCTAACACCATAGGTTGAATTTCTCTGCTGAAGAGATCAGGCCATAGTCAAACACATTGCAGGGGCAAGGTACATCTGCTGTGCGGGAGAGCAGAGCAGAGAGCTCCCCCTGCTTTCTATTCCTCTTTCGTGGCACAAGGGAATGGGAAGAATGGACTCTGACTTGCATGTGAACAGCATTTACAAAGGAATGGGGCAGTAGACTTACAGAAAACAATTTGCCTAACAAAACTGCTATCTCAAGCATCAGATGTTGACCTTTGCCAAGGTCAAGGATCAAGGAAACCCTGTGAAGAAGAACTGTTTCTAAAGCATCTCTCTGCATTTCCAGACTAAGTATTTTGCTTTTCTAACCAAGGTGGCCAATGGATAAGTAGTGGTTTGTCACCTCTAATCAGGTGCCTAAACTTCCCTGAAGAGGGAAAGGGGTCATTCAGAATTAAATTAATTAATTTAATTCTGTCTTTCATTTATCCCCCCAGTTTCCTAAGCCGCAACCTGTGAACTCCTCTCTAGCCAATGGTGTTATAATCGCTCTACCTGGGAGTTTCTGGTGCAGCTACCAGTCCTCAAAGAGAAAAAAGTAAGAAAGGATTACACATCCAGGCAAGTTTTTGTCATGGAAATGTCAGGAGTAAATATTTCCATTCCTGCATCTTGTTAAATCTAGGTATAGACAGTGGAGAGATATGACCTGCTTATCTTTATCTGTTAACCTGCCTATATCTACCAGTGCTAAATCCCAGGTTTAATAGATAAAACCATGGCTGACTTGCAAATGTTCTGACAGCCAGATGAGCCTCCTGCTCAGTCAGCATCTCAGAGGCTGTGAGAAAGCAAGTGCTTGGGGATGCTATTGGCTCAGTACCTGTATGAACTGAAGGGCCAAGGGAAATTTTGTGGGGTTTTTTTAATCTCAATATTAGGACCGTCAAGCATATGCCTACCTTGATTTTGTAAGGAAGAAGTGTGTCTAGGAATCACCGAGGCCTGTTTACTGCATGTTAAGTAATTAATTAATGAGCTTTGAAGCATTTCACGTGTCGCACAGACACAAAGACACGTTTGCTTATTAGTCATTAATTTGCACACATCAATGTAAACCAAAATTTTAAAGGGTCTGGCTGAAACATCCTTTCTTCCTGCACAGCCCAGTCCTTGTGCTTTTTGGATAAATGTGGCCATTAATGAATTGGGCTGTTGGCCATCACCAGCTGAGATGAGACAGGGCAGATTGACAGAAGGCCTCAGCAGTGCCCGTGCCAGGCATCCTAGCGTGCAGGTACCTTTCTCCTTCCTGCAGGCTGTGTGCAGGTGCTAGCTCGGGAGCAGAACAAGCCGGGCAACTTAAGGCCCACAAAGTTTATTTGGTGCGGTAATAAATGGCATTGTTGACATACGTGTTATGCTTGTCTTATCTCAAAAAGATAGCAGGGCCTTGAGTGCTGGTTTGAACAGGAAGGTACTGGCATTTCATTACCCTCGCTTTCCCCCACATCGTTATCTATGCAGTTAATACAGGGCAGAAGGTCGTTATGCATGCGGTATGGTAAGCACACGCAGGCTCACGGCAGCGGCGGCACCAATACAGGTCACGCCGGTGTCTNGGGCCCCGCCACCGGAACCCGCCGCTCCCACACAGTGACCGGCCGGGGCCGTGCTAGCCGAAACAAGGCGGGGGTACCGCCTCTCCCGCCTCCGCAGGGCGGGGAGGGATCCGCTGCCTGTTCGCCGGACAAGGGAGCCAGCGCCCAGGACACCCGCCACCGCCTGACCCAGGATGCAGCCCCGCTACCGCCGCAACTGCCTCGGCGAAGAGTGACCGCCTCGTCCCGCCCCACCCGGGTCCGCCGCCAGGGGGCGGTAGGCGGCTGGACATCGATTGGCGGGGCGACGTTACGGGGAGTGGCTCTCGCTTCCGTCCGGGGGCAGCGATGGGGGCGCATCTTAGCAGGGTGAGTTGGCCGGGGAAGGGAGTAGGCCCTGTGCCTCCCGGCATTGGGCGGTTTTGGGTTCCAGCTACCGTGGTGTTGCGTTCGGCCCCTACCTTTGGTTCCTCTCAGCTGAGGCCCTGAGCGAGCTGAGGGTCCGAGGTCAGGCGCCGAAGTCCAACGGGCTGCCTCTTGGTGCGTGAGCAGAACGGGGAGCGTTGGGCGGTGTCGCAGGGTGCTCGAGGCTCCGGCTGCCTCCCCCTGCCCTGTGCCCATTGCTCAGGGATGCCTGTGCTCGGAGCCGCGTCCGTCCCTCCCGCGGGGCTGTGGTGGCTTGTGGGCCGGGGCGTGTGTGCCGGCGTGGACACCCTCTTGTGTGTGGCATAATGGTGCCTGTGTTGGCTGCCTTGGCTTTTGCTTGCGGTTTTCTTCTCTCCGTTCCATGAATAGTTTTGCAGTGTCTGTGCCGACGGCTCTGAAACCGCCAGCCTGGCAGCTGCTGCAGGAAGAGTAGAGAGCTCTTTCCGGATCATGTCTGCCGAGCAAAGGGGCTTATAGTGCTGTTATCCATCCCACGCGTGGCTACCCTTCGTCTGCAGCTGCCTGACACATCCTGTCTTCCCTCTGATGCACCTGCTCAAATACTCCTGGCTCTGCGTTTGTGAGAGGAGCAGACCAGAAGTAGAGGCAACACATGCCAGTTTGAGTACAGCTGCTTACTGGGTTACTGGAGCAAGAGACAAATGATAAAACTGTAGAATTGCCTGTCCCTTAATCCTCTCATTGTTTCCTGAAAACAGATGGGAAGAACATTTAACTTGGATTGCTTGAAAATAAGGTTTGAATGAGGGAGAGTGGGGAAGGGAGGATTGGAACTGAGGGTACAAAATTTCTCTTGCCAAAGAAGGATTTGGTTTGTGTGTTTGTAGGGCAGTTTGGTGATGGAGCGTTCTGCCATAAGCTTATGTATTTAAGTGTTTTGCCCTAGTGGAAAGAGCCAGTGAGCTCAGTGCTATGGCTTTTTTCCTTGTGGCCTTTTTTGTTATGTCACAGAGGCCTGTTTCCATTAATAAAAATTCCTGCTCAGTTACTTATTTTGTGATCTCTGTTAGGAAAGATTTGTGCAGCTGGAAACGATGAGTCACCAGATCTTCATTTAGTGATTCCTGGCCTTATGGTCAGCCAGTTGCCCCTCTTTGTGGCTGTAGATCTGCTGGTCTCTTGCTTTCTTTAACAACTCCCCTCTCTACCCCCTTTTTTGCCACTCAACAACAAAATGCTTTCTGGAGCTGTAGTAAACTGGTGAATCTGCAGGAATTAAGAAATAGCAGTCCTGTAAACTGTGGCTTCTTCAGAAAAAAAGAACCCAAACAAAACCTATGTGGAGCTATTTCACTATTTCCAAATAAAAGTGAAAAAACCAGTGTGTATATAAGGCATGATGTGCCTTCGAGCCATACCCAATGCTGATATATTTTAAACCTGTACAGCAGAATTTTAAGAAGAGAGAGTTTATGCTGTCCCTTTTTAAAAAAATTAACACTTGCCACAGTTTTAGTAATAATAATGTAGGGCAGTTTTTTGTAGACTCCTGGGAACTATCACACTCATGGAAACGTGCTTCTAAAGGACTGGTCAGATTCCTTTAAAATAAAATGAAAGTGAAAACTAACTGGGCAGGACTTTGAGTTCTTCCAAAAGTTCCTATCTTTTTTTTTTTTTTTTTTTCTTGCTGTGGTCGTGCTTTTCTCCTCTCTTCTGGTAGGCATTGAGTAACAAATGATGGAGTTGGAGACTATTTTAGATAAGTAATTGTTCAGGTAGGCTGTTGTACTGCTTCTCTAGCCTTGCAAGAACAGCCCTGTCCCAGGGAGCAGGTTCTAGAAACAAGGCATATGTGTCCAGTTGAGCATGATCCTAGCAGGCTCTGTACTTGTAGCCTGCGGGTGACATGACCCATCTTCAGCCCCATAGACCCATCAGGTGCCTGAGGCACATGGCACTGAGCTGGGGATGTGACGTTTTCCTTCTGGCTTGTCTACCTAGCCGTAGTTGCAGTGGTGTGGTCTCTTCTGTGCTTTCCTGGGCCGGTATGGCTGCTCAGTCTCCCCCGGGTCAGGCAGCCCACCTATGGTGTCAGGGATGGGGAAAGCAGTGTGGTGCTGAGGCATAACCTGCTCCTGTCTTCAGCTGGGAGGTGAAGCTCATCCCTGCAGCAGGCTACATGACCACGTCTCTGTCTACGTCCAAGTGCTGTGATATAAAAGTATCAAAGCAGTGGTGTTAGGAGATGTGGTTGAGGAGCCTGTCTACCCATGTGTGCACCAAGGAGCACAGAAGCACAACAATGGGTGTGGAACCTGGGTCATACCCTCACCTAGCTACTTACAGGTCTGTCACAAGAGAGCAGCCAACTCATGAAGGCTTATCTCCGCATTCAGAAGAGTACAGAGACACTGGCAGGTGGGGGAGCCCCAATTACCCACCCAGAGAAACGAGCCCCAACCCTTACCAGAGCTGTGTTGGGGAGCCGTTGCCTCGTGGGCCAGGGGTGATACCCTTTTGCATGGGTCAGTGGGAGGCTGGCTCTCCTTGCAGGCTAAGGGGGGCACACAGAGCAGGGGCAGAGCATTTGGGGACTGTGAGGCATTTAGGGGAGGAAACAAAGGTATGGATCAAGACCATTTGGGAAGGAACAAATGGGGGAAAATAAAAGGATAAATGGATAAAAAGGGCTGACCCTGCATAAACAGGCATGCTCTGTACCTTGGTCTTCCTGGGTCCTGCAATCACTCTGTCCCATGTCTGCATTAAACTCCATAGCTGCTTTGCCAGGGAAGGGATTTTGTTCTGTGTGTATGTGTCTGTGTGGAGGTGTAAGTGCAAATGCCTGGAGCCAGACTGCAGGTCAGAGGGCCTGTGTGTCTATGGTGCCAGCGTGAGTGTGCAATGGCTAGCAAAGATCAAGATGGGCTATCCAACAAGTAGGTGAGGTAGTGGCCTGGGAGCAAGGCACATGTGCATCTCTAAGGGTGAGACCACTGAAGGCACTGGCTGCTGGAGTGGCTAGGCGTCCTGGCCAGCCACCAGAGAGAAAATGGGGTCTGTGGTTGACCCCCAATTACATGGGAGTCCAGAGTGCATGTGATGGTGTGTGTAATGGTGGCTCATATGTCCAGATATCAGCAACTGAGGAAACTGGAGTCTGGGGACAGCTGCTGCTAAGACTAAGCCAGCTACATGGATCCACATTATGCACATGTGCATATGTGTTTCCCACTAACAGAAGTTCATCCTGATCCATCAGGGAGGGGAACAGCATGAGGCCATCAGTGTTGTTTGTGTGAGCATCTGTCTGTCTTGATCAATGTGGCCAGCCACGGGTCTGTTTGGGTATGTGTTGTGTATGTGTGCCTTTTGTGCATACCTGCTGGATGTACGTGCTCAGCCTCACTAGTGGCTGGACCTTCTGGGGACATGGAGCTGTGGCATTATCACTTCTGTCAAGCTGAGGGTTTTGGCAACCCTCTGTCAGTATGCCAAGTGCCTCAACGCAAGAGTAATGCCAGGTATTTATAAAGCAAATTTTTGTTACGCTGGCTGGTGTTCTTTCCCCTCCTGCTCATGTAAGTACAAAGAAACACATGGTTTTTTGGTGGTTACATTGTCATGGCATGCTACTGTATTCCTTCTCACCAAAGTAACTTTCTCTTCTTATGCACATGTCTAATACTTCCTGTATTGCTGCAGTTGACTCAAGTGGTGACATACCCAATATGGCTCATCTACACCACTCTCAGGAGGCTTTTCAAGAATCCCCATCCTGCAATTACTCTGAAGGATCCTGAAGTGAAGTATGCATTGAGGCTGATTGATAAGGAGGTAAGTGCACGTACAGTGCTGAGCATGACCTCTCCATGGACACTGTGAAATGCTTATAGCCTTCGTAGGTCTCAGGTAATGTTGCAGCAGGGTAAATAGTTGTATTTTAAGGAGAGGACTTCTTCATAACCGTCTCCTTGCCTTGATAACTGAGTTCTGCGGTTTTACAAGCAGCTTGTTTCCAAGCAAGTTAGACTGGAGAATGCTGTCTGGCAGAGCAGGCAGTTTTTTTTATGGTCACTAGCATTTAGTATAGTAGTTGTCAGAACTACGTTGATACTGATTCCTGTTATTGGATTTATGTACTCTAATGTGTTACAGAAAGAAAGGTGTTTAAATGATATATCACCTGAGCTGTCTCAGCTTTTCTTTCTCTCTGTTAAAAGCAGAAGTCTTTCTGTACCTCCTGAGCTGCTAAACCAGGTTTTCAGAGGAAACTGGTGACCTTGATATCTTGATATCAGAATTTGGTAACTCAACTTGTGGGAAGGGAACCGTAGCCACAAAAGGTGAAAAGCCCAGCAAGCAGACAGGAATCATAAAAGCATGAGAAAAGAATCTTGGCTTTTCAGGTGTGAAGCCACACCTGAAGATAGTGTTGACTTAAGTCAATCATTTCCCATGTGTACATACTGAATTTATTTATTGCCCATGTGTACTGCAACAACACTATTATTATATACTGTCCACTTTCTTATGAGATTTGTAGCACATGATTGCAATGTGGTAGACCTGCAGGAGGGAAAGGAAGCTTGAGGAACTGTGCATGCTTCTGAGAATCAAACTACTTGTAAGTTCGTGCTGTAGCAGTCTGTAACAGGAGAGAGTTCACAGTTCACTTGATTTTTTTCCTCACTTTGTTGTTGCTTTTGTGTGCCTTTTTCAATCTCAGGATGGAGGAACAGCTCTTCTATAATTCTATAACCAGGTCAAATGCTGCTGCGTGTGGTACCTTGATCAACTGAGAATATTTGACTGATGGATGTTTATAATTTTTTGCCTAAATGTTAATTTTGAAAAATAATAACTTTGTACAATAAGTGCTAGTAGCGTCTAACATCCTGCCAAAAATCTGGTGCAAACACTCTGGTAGTAAAATTCTCAACATTGCCATATTCACCTGTCTGGGAAAGGTGAAATTAGTCAGTCTTTCTGACCTGCTTCAGTTTGTATTTGACAAGCTATTCAATTTGAAGCAGCTGAGAATTTTAACATAGAAACACCTGTTATACAAAAACATTTTAGTTGGGAAGAGAATTGTGGCTCTTGATGTGGTTGTGGAGCCAACTCAAGACATCTGTGTGGTTGCTACCTTAATTGCAAGAGGAATTTCAGTATGCTGGTTTTACGTTGTAGTGCTGTCATTTTGTTTGCCCAGCTGAGCTAAAGACCCTCATGCTTTTAAAGTTTCTGCGGTTCCCATGTTGATATTTATTATTCCCTTTTTTGCGACTGTGAAGCTGGTGGTGCCTTCACCAGCATAGCACCAAAATTATTTGTGTTTAAAACAAACAGAATAAATAAACTCCCTGTTTTGTGAGTAGCTGGAGACTATAATTTTTAAACTGATGTATTTCTATGGCATAGTTGAGACTACGGCCTTGCAGAAACTTTTCTTAGTGAACTGTGGCCCAAGCAAAGGAACAAGAAGCGTGACCGGGAAGGGCAGTGTTAGGAAGCGCTTTGATTTCACAGCTAAAGAAAATGGAACAGTGATTGCAATGGAAGACTGAGTCATATATACTGGGCTGCTGTACAGTAATGCGTGTTTGAAATTTCAGAAGGATTCCACAGTTACATAGAAGCAGTTTCTGGGTGTGTGCAACCCGAAGCTTGAAATGCACCGGTCTAGAGAACGCCTAGTTTGACATGTGTATCTTTTAACACAGCTTAGACTTCTGTGTATGAAAACTGGCAATCAAATGTACCGGTTTGTCAAGCTGTTGTGAGCAGAAGCCTTCCTTCCTCTCTCCACTGTCTGCCCTTTACCTACCAACTGCAACATTAACATCTGCCCAAACTGAGTATGCCATACCTCCTGTCTGTTGAATGGAGAAACAGGGGTCATGAGCCTGCTTCTTGGTATTTAGCATGGGAAAAAACCTGTCATAATGTGATAAATGACCAAGTCCCAGTTTTGATAAAAAGACTTAGTTTATTGAGCAAATAGAGGCAAGCAAACAGCGCTGAGGGCGCAGGGAGCCTCTGCTCCACCAACATGCGTGCCGTGCAGTTCCCATTTTCAGTTTATATCCCTATACTAATACATATTTTTAACTATTTCTGAGAAAAGGTTGGTCTTTGCAAATGAATTCCAGGATAGGGTATCTTCTTCAGCCCCTATGGTAATACATATTAAATATTTCTTGAGGAAAGGTTGGTCTTTGCAAATGAATTCCAGGATAGGTGTATCTTCTTCAGCGCTCCACAGGCTTCTCTTCAATATCACCATGTGGTTATCAGCAAGACTGGTTTAAACTGATATACCAGGTGGCTTCTGTAAGATACAAGGACTATATACGTATTATCTCCAGCCATCCTGCCCCTCCTAGGCTTGTGGTTATACAAGAGAACAGAATGGTTAAAGATTACATGCAGAGAGAGTCACATTTCATCGTGTGGCCCTAGCATTATTTCATATTGACATGAATCAAATTAACATATTTCACAATAATATAGTTAGGTATGCTAATTTCAGATAAGTTCATACTTGCATTATGCAAAAATCTCATTTAGTCTGCTGCTTTCCCCCAAATACTTAGTCCTGCAGGCAGCTGGACTAACGGCTAATGGCTTTAGAAGTGAAATCACAAACATTAAACCCCAGCAACATAGCTGATTGTTCTTATTTTCCTCTTTCAGGAAGTTAGTCATGACACAAGAAGATTTCGATTTGCTCTCCCTTCCATAGATCACATTCTGGGTCTCCCTATAGGTATGTTCTCTCTCTCCTTACAGAGAATCCAAGTGTTGTTAATTAAACTATAAGAGATTTTTTCCTATTTTTTGTTGGTTTTTTGTTGTTTTTGTTTGTTTGTTTAACTGTTGAATTTTGAATACTCTTGAACTGGTATTTAGAGCTTTGCAAGATTATCCTCACGTGAGTTACCTGCAGAGTCTGAAATACTGTGTACTTAAAGAGACTGTACATCCAGCTTGTTTCTGTGAACACAGTAGAAACAAACATTGGTCTGTACTTCTATTTTTCCAGTCTCAACTTCCCAGTGTGTTATTCCTGTGGTTCTTGGTCTCTGTGTTCCCTTTCCATCTCCCGAGGCAGTGCTCTCTGCTACTTCGCCTCTTAACACATGCAATTTACCAGATGAACTACTCACTTCTGAATTTGCAGCCAGTCTCATGGAACTTCTTAATCACCATGGGGTAGATATTTCCTTTGGTCTTGCCATGTGTCATGTTGCCTTCCATAATAGCTTAGTGCTGTTGTTTCTGCTACTTATATGAAGAGCATTTAATTGTGACTTGTATTTAACAGGGACTTCTGCTCTAACAAACTGTTGCAATGATATGTGGATCACCTGCATTGTGGTAGTTCTCAGGACCTTTCCATCATTACAGTCCATTGTGTTTAGGTTCCCTCTTGTTTGGGGTATATTCTCCTAACCCTGTTAAGTAGCCATGAGGGCAAAACTACTTTCCCTCCCATGCCCATAATGATCATTGAGGAGTAAGCTCCTTCACCTCTGTAATTGTTGTTGTCCTACACACTAACAGAAAGGAAGCCATCTGGGATGAATTTGGCCTGCTGGATGCCATGGCTTCTTCCAGTATTTTCATAAGGTCAGGGCAAAATAGCCAGTTGTTTCAGCGTAGCTTGAGAAGATGTGTGCCTGGCCCTGCGTAGTCCCAGGAGCATCATAGTCATGCTCCCAAAGGTGGTCTGCTACCACAGGTGTCTAATCTCTGGGTGACTGAGGGAGTGCCTTACTGGGCGAGATATGGGAAGCAGAGAGCTGAAAGCTGGTGAGCATGGTAAAAGCAACTGGGAGCAGCAGGCTGGGCAGTTGTAGTGTACTCTGCATGTTTAGTCCAGCACCAGCATTTTGTTTTTATCACCAGCTGGAGCCATACAGAAAAATACACAGTTCTGTCTGAGGGAGAGTGGAATTATGTATGGCCCCAATGCAGAGGCTGCCAGCTGCTGTCCTGTCATGTCAGGATAAAGCTCTAATAAGAGCATAAGGCATGATTCCCCTTTGGGAGGAGCACCTTTTTTTGATCTCTACCTGTCTGTCCAGGTTCACAGTCTGCACTGGTCACCATGGGTCTGTTCCTGGAGCCGGGGGGCGCAGGGGGCAGGGCCACCCACTGGTTAAAGGAGGAATAAGAGGCTGCTGCTGCTGCAGCTTCCCTCGCAGGAAACATATGTGCTACCAGATGCAAGGGTTTGCTCAGAGGGTTATTTGGATCACTCCTAAGTTATGTCTGTGAGCAGCTTCAAGTAAGTTACAGTTGTTCATTTCTCAAGTCTTCCTTCACCCACTGGTTTGCCTCACTGGCCCTCTGGCTTGACAACCAGCTCCCAGTATAATCCCCTCTTTGTGTTGCTGTAACAAGCAGAGGAGCTACACCATCTTTGAAGAACTGCGTTCATATTAAGAGGTAGTTTGTTCTGTTTGACCTAGTGGTGGTAAAATAACAAAAAACAATTCGCCCCCTAGGTATTCTTCACTTGATTCTCTTCAGGCTGTTGGAATTTTATAGGAAAACCTTTCAAAAGAGTAACTCTAGGGTTTGGGTTTTTTCATCAAAAAACACAGACATTGAGAAAATAAACTATTGAGGAGAGTTCTGTGAAGGTGTGGCAGATGGATATATAATCACTACATTCAAATGTTAGGCTGGAGGAATAGCAGGGTTAGAAAAGTTTGTAATTAACGTGTTAATAAATGTGGAGAGTACTTGACAAATTTCCCCTCCTGTATCCTTTTTTACTTCTCTGTAACGGAGAGGAATATCACATCTTTTACAAGATCTCATGTACAATTAGGACTTTAGTATGTAAATACATGAAGCTCTCAGAACAGATATGATTGACACATAAAATTAGCAGCAGAGTTCTTGACCTTTCGGGTAGTGTATGGTTAACAACACTGGCAGGGTGTTACAATGTCAGAAAAATGAGAGAGGAAAAAGTCATGCCCCAAACCAAGGTAGGTAGGAGAACTTTGAGGCTCTGTTTGCAGTCCATGGCAATTCGGTACATCCACTGAAAGAAAAAACTTTTGAAAGCAAACTGCTTTTTTTCTTCTTTGTGTACAGGACAGCACATCTACTTGTCTGCACGGATTGATGGAGCTCTTGTTGTTAGACCTTACACTCCAGTTTCCAGTGATGATGACAAGGGCTTTGTGGATCTGGTTGTCAAGGTGAGGATATCACACTCTCTTACTAGGCTGGGCACTTCTGAGCCCATCTTGAGACTCGCAGTGCTTTGTGAAGTCTGATGTGCTGGCTCCTGCTCAGGTACATGCCGCTGTGAACTTCCACCTGTAACAAGTGATCTGTGATTATCTGCAATCCATACGGTGTCTTACAAGCACTTCTTTAATGAGTGTGTCTCATGAGATGCTGCATAACTTTCTGTATTTGCGTACTCCAATTGTCAAAAATCTCTGCAGACCTGCAGATGTTCACACACTTTTAAAATCCTTCTAAAATAAGGGATTAACCTTGCCTGAACTGTCAGCTTCTTCTGAAGCTAATGTAATATTGTGATCATTAAGAGCAGTGATTGTTATCATTACTGATCCAGACAGTGTGAATGACTGATCTCATTGGCAAGAATGTGATTTTGAGCCTTGTGGTAATGTACTTTTGTTTTGTCTCTTGGTAGCTAGACTAAGCAAATATAATTGAAGCTGACAGGAAATTAAAACTTTTGGGAGTTTTGGCTATTTTTCTTCCCTTCTGAACTTGGGTTTAAATCATCAATTTTCTGTGTTACAGAAATACAATGGAGAAATTGCCAGTCTGTCCCAAATCTGATCAAAATTGGGATAAAAGTGGCATTTTAATCTTTTTCAGAAAACTCAGTGCTTCTTTTTAATTGTCAGTCAAATCTGCATTGATAATATTTCTTTATGTAATAATTGTGTTCTCGGCATGAGGAGTATGGGTACCTAAATATTTGATGGGTGAATACTTAACTTTGAGCTGTGAGATTGTTTCATTGTTATTTTTAACAGATCTACTTTAGAGGTGTACATCCGAAGTTTCCTGATGGAGGCAAGATGACCCAATACTTAGACAGCCTGAAAACAGGGGATACTATTGACTTCAGAGGACCAAGTGGCCTGCTTGTCTACAAAGGAAAAGGCAAGACTGACTCAGAAGATATCATTTATTCAGAGTAAACAATTAAAAAAACCCCGAACATTATGAAGATTCTTTTCCATTGTCAGCATCTTTGCACAAAAAGAAATCACTAGTGTCTTAACTCAATAGCCATTCTGAGGTGGATTGTTATATTCTCAAAGAAGGGAAGTCTCTTCCTGCTTATATGGATATAGTTTATACACTTAAAAAAACATTTGGGTTTTGTGCTGTCCAATGCTAATTTCCCAGGTGAAAATTAACTTTATCAGTACGAAGTAGTATTATGCCAGTATAAAATATCTCATTTTGGCATAGTGCAGCCACAAATGTGTCACAAACCTGGCAGCAAAAAACTTGTAAGCAGCAGAACTCAGATGTGGTTTTCCAGAGCTTTGTGTGTTGTGTTATTATGCTGGATGAAAATATGTGTGAATACAACATATACAACATTTTGGGCAATTTCAAAGTCTCTGTCAGACTTGGCAAATCAATTCAAAAAGAGGAGATAAATAAACAAAAAAAATACACCCTGTGTATTTCAGCTTTTTCTTTAAAATAATCTACACGGAATAAATAAACTCTCTGAGCAAATTAACTCCTTTTATTGTTCCTTAATTTCCTGTTTCCAGAATCTGGGCTTCTGAATATCACTGGGAGTATGGAACTTGAGCAAATAGAAATGCAGGTAGTCATGGCTTGGTGCTATAGTCAGGAGTAAGTAATAACCCGTGTCACTGTCTGATGTTATCATCACATGTATCATTATCTAATCATCTTTCAGGATTTCTTTTAACTTGTGATATCTTCACCTTTGTTTCCTGCTCTTGCTTTACAGAGGGGGATGGTGACAGGGCTGAAATAAAGTCAAGTAGCTGAGCGTGCTGAGAAGGCATCATAGGCCTTGCGTCCCACTTTCTTCAATGTTTTCTCTCTCTTCAGGCGAGTTTGCTATTCGGCCTGAAAAGAAAGCCGAACCAGTTACTAAGAAAGTGAAGTATGTGGGAATGATTGCAGGTGGGACTGGTATGTATATATGAAGATTCATCCTTTGTTTCTGACAGCTGGTAGATGTGTCTGTTCATTTCTTCTCGCGTTCCTCACTTGCAGTTTCTTTTGCTTCTTCACATTCTCACATCATTGACCGGTCTTTCTCTTTCAGGGATAACACCTATGCTGCAGATAATTCGAGCAATCATAAAAGACAAAGATGACCCTACTATTTGTCAGCTGTTGTTTGCCAATCAGGTAATTCCGCCCATTTTCTGCTTATAAAGCTTTACTTAACTAACTAACCTTAACTAATTTGATGCGGTCAGCAAATTAAATTCTTGCTGAGAAAGCCTGGTACAGAAATACAAGCGCTGAGGGGAAAAGTGAACTAAACCATTGGCAACAATATATAAAATTAATTGTTTTTTTCGTGTTACTACAGAAATACCACTTTCGTCCCAGGTAATGCTGCCTTTCCTGTGTCTCGTTCTGTTTCTAATATGGGTTATAACTATTTCAAAACTCTCCCATCTTTTGTGCAAGATTTTAATGCTTTGGGTACACTTTCAGGGCTGTCAGGTCAACCATGAAAGAGGTGGACATCTGTCTCCTTCAGCAATTGTAACTTCCCAATTTCACAGCAGGGTTTCTATGTAGAATGTTTCTGTTAGAGAATACCTTAGGTGAGGCTAAAATTAACATTGATCTCTGGCAGCTCCCTCAGCTACAGCACTGTGATTCTGCGTGGCTGTCTCCTTTCTTTCCCATTGATCTGTCAGTTCTTCATTCTTTCCTATTGCTCTTTGAGGTGTATCATGCTGCCCCGCTGGACAAAGAGAAGATCTCTCATCCATAGAATCCTTGAGATAGAGGTGTCTTGGATGACCATGCAACCCAAATGGTGGTGTGCTGTTGAAATGCAACAGCCCTTCTTCTGCATGATGTTATTTTGCTTTTAAATTTCTTCATCATAATGAATATTTGTTTCTGGATTATGAGCCATTACTTGTGGTGAACCTCACTTCATACCTGTGTTTTGTTGTCTTTTTGGCTCTCCTCTATCATTCCTCTTTCCTCTGATACTCAGTATGTCCTCATTCCCTTTGTACCATACCTGAATTTTTCCATCCAGAAGCTATGATGCAGGTGCTAAGAGATGCCCTGTTCTGATGCTCTATTATAGCAAGCTCTCCTTAGAAGCCCTGCTGGTGCTTTCTGCCTGCAGCAGCTGGTCTCTGCTGAGTACTAGGTGTTGGCATAAAAGTACAGTCAGTATCAGGGCAGGAAGGCCAGGATTTGCGATGAGAATGACTAATACAGGGCTGGAGCTGTTTTAGCAACCTGGAAAACTACTGCTTCTTGCAGGGACAACTTGAGGAAAAGTTGCCAGCGTATTAGCAATATGTAAACATCCTTGGCTTTCAAGAGTCCTTGTACCAAGTAACTGCACAAATATAAAGCAGCCTCCTGACAAATAGTCAGGAAAGTCTGGACACTAGATACTTTTTAATATTTAATATTTTATAATATTTGTAATGTGTCTTTTGCTGACCTTTTATTTTGGCCCTCCTGAAAGACCTGTGTTGGATTACAGCTGGGCTCATACTGAGCTTTTGACTACTGTGTTTTGAGTTGGTCATACCCAGTAACAGCCTTTCAGGAACACATGCAACTGCAGATCCAGAAATAGGCACCTTCTCAGCAATAGTTGCTGGCACATTCCTCCGTACTCCCACAGTTACAAACATAGTTATGTCCTCAGTGCCAAATTAAGGCTGCAGTGGATGTGCCACTTTCAGTCCTTACCCTTTTCCTTCCTTCCCAAACTGCAGCTGCTCTTATGGGAATAAGGCTTTCTTTGGGACATTCGATGACTGCATCAGGGAGGAGCAGAACTTCGTACCCTGTGTAACATTTGTTGTTCCAATCAGAACTTGATTCCCTTTTGGTTATTTGTTATTCCACATCCCTTTTGAAAAACAAGCAATCTCTGTATGGTAGTGCTCATGAAATTTGAGGTGGCAATGATGAAGAACTTTGCATTTTCCTGACTGAATGGCACAGTAGGGAGATGTTAGGGTTTTTTTAAAAAGTTGCTTTTGTAATAGGAGTGCTAAAGAGGGCTTTACTCTTCCGATGCTGCCACTAATTTCCTGAACAAATGAAGGTTCTATGTTTTGATACAGGTTCTTCCATTGTTTTATCTTTCAGGGGGAACGTATTGCATGGTTGGGATTTGAGAAAGTTCTGAACCTTTTTATTAGCTCTGCCACAAGGTAGTCATGGAAATAACTAGTGTTTGCTCTCTTCAGCCTGTAAAACAGAGTTGAATAATCAGGTCCATCTCACAGAGCTGTAGAGTAGCTCCATGGTCATCTGGGGGCTGCACTCAGGGTGTAATCATTGTTTTCTTTGTCCTGCAGTCGGAGAAGGATATCCTGTTACGTTCTGAGCTAGAGGAGATCCAGGTTCAGAATCCCGGTCGCTTCAAGTGTTGGTACACATTGGACAGAACACCTGAACGTAAGATCTAACATGCTACTTCCACTGAAGCTTAAGTTATGAATATTAATGCATGTGTTTGACAGGAGACGTACTACGTCACATGCGTATTTCTGGGCTCCTTTCTTGCTTAATGAGTTGTCTGAATGTATCCAGCACCGCCATTATTCACAAACTCCAGATATAATTGGGCAGTGTACCCAAAGTTACAAAGCTGAGCTCAGGTGAATAGTAGTGTGGTGTTGCTCCCATGACGGCACCTGAATAGTTACCATTATTTACTCTGATCCAAGGTGACCTTCCATTCTCCTTCCACACAGACATAAAGATAACATGTTCCCTTACTGTCTTGTGTTTAGAGCATACACCAAGGCAGCTGCGGTGGGAGTGCCAGAGGCTGACCTAGTTGTCACTCTGTGGCAGCTGACCTTCTTCCTAGGCAATGGAATTGACTTTGTATTAACAACATTAACAAAGAAAACGCCGTTCAAGCTTGGTGCAGTTTTAATGATAATGTGATAGGAGTTGACTAGTCTGGGTGAGATGATGAGCTAGCTGCATGGGCCTCCCCTCAGCTGTGCAAGTTTGAGGAAGAAAAGGCTAAACAGTTACTACAGTTGTGAAAAGGCTAAATAGTTTCCATGTCACTCCTTCCTGTTGTTCTTTCTGAGTGTTCCTTGTCATACCCACCCATATCAGGATAGATTCACACTCCTATTCAGTGATAGTTTGGGGCAGAGAAGGAAAAGTCGTATGTGCTCTCTTACCTTATGACCAAGAATGTACCTCCACAAAGGTGAGGGTCTTGCAGTTCCCACAGTCTGTTGGTGGCTTGTCATCTTCTGCAATTAGTGTTTTCCTGGAATTTCTAAGGCAGCTTAGATTCAAGTGTAATCACTGTTCCTTTTCTTTGATATTTGTGAATGGTGAACTGATTTTAGCAGTCATGATAAAATTTCCTCCTTAGACCCTCTCAACACTGTTCTGCAGACTTTCACTGCCATACCTGACACTGGACATCTCTGGATAGTCTGTGGGAGAAAAATGTGTCAGTCTTACTGTGCCCAAAGTTTTGGGTCAGCAGGTTTTTGCATCCAGTGCTGGGATGGGTAAGCCTGAATGATTAGCACTGTGAGTGTCCTCACCGGGAACAACTTCATCAGGTAGATCTCCTCTAGTGAACTTGTAAACAGTGAGGTAAGGAGGATGGATGTTGGTTCTTTCACAATGTTGAGCTGAAGATTCACAGCTCTGCCTAATATTTTCTCAGGGCTTTTAGCAGGCTTTACTAAAAGTTAGCTCTTATGTTCTCCATATATTAGTTTCAAATCCTAAAAGCAGAGGTGGCAGTTTTTCCATTTAGCATAACTGTGCTGAGGACACTAATACATTTAAAGTCTACAAATGCTATGGTCCCAAATGTTACTAAAAAAGAAACCCAAACCCCCACACTNCCCCCCCGTTTTCATTCCCCTGCTTTCATTTCTTTAACAGATTGGGATTACAGCGAAGGATTTGTGAACCAAGAAATGATCAGAGACCACCTGCCTCCACCTCAAAATGATGTTCTGATCCTCATGTGTGGACCTCCTCCAATGATCCAGTATGCTTGCATTCCCAACCTGGACAAACTGGGTTACACCAAGGACATGAGGTTCTCCTTCTAAAGAAGACTGATAATTCAGTAATTTTGTGTAGAAGAGAATTAAAAAATTTCATGGGGAACAGGACAAAGTTACAGAGATGGCTGGTGTTCAGGGCTGGAAAGCTACATTTACATTAAAAGTGCTTATTTTTTTCTGAATCTCTGGCAAGTAAAACACTTAAGCTTAATGGTATTACAACTGTACTTTTTGCAGGTGCACTGTTGTTGCACAGAAACAACTGTATTCTGGAAAGGCAATGACACCTATTGTATATGACATCTCAAGGCAGGACAGCAGAGCTGCTTAGAGTAGTAAATGTTCATTTACACTTTTTCTTAGCACTGTAATCAAATGGCAGTAATACCCTCCTTTCTAACACTGTGCATACCCAGTATTTTATTTGGTAAGAAGTATGAAAATATATAGAATGTACTGGATTATTCACTTGCTTATGCCAAATTTTGATACTTGCAGAGCTTTTAAGTATGAGGGCCAGGAGCGTTTGCCTTGTATGCACCATCTTCACAACATCAGGAGGATGACAATTAACTGTTTATGACTGAAGCGGTTCAAGCTGGTTTGTTAATCCAAACAGAGAAGTAGATAGCAATATAGAATTTGTTTCCTTTGTATTTTGGAATAGCCTCTCTTAAATGCAAATACTTTTCCAACTGGTCACAGTTCTCATCCCTGGGCAAAGAAACTACAAAAAGCAGGCTGCTTTGTGCAATGTTCCACAAACAGCTGTGGAACAGCTTTGTTTGTACATGTGTGGAATACTGAAAAGAAACCAAAACATACTAACTTTTGTATTTACCTCTAAATGGCAGCTGATGCCATGAGTACAAAGCAGTTCTGGATGTCCTAGGCAGTGAAGAAAATGCTGGGTGAAAACTGGATCTAGTTTTAGTTTCCCAGAGAGTCTTAGAACAAGGGGAGCCAGGTTAGGTTTCATTGCCAGGATGGGTTTCAGCAGGTAGCGCAGCTTTGGATATGGTATGGATGCAGTCAAGAGGACTTGCCTGCATCTCTTGTTCAGGCAAAGCTCCAAAGGATTTTGCTTGGTTAAGGATGCATGGGAGCAGCCTTAAGTCATCAAACTGACAGCAAATTCAAATGTCTCAATCTAAAACTGTTTCTTAGATGCTGTTTACTATAGCTCTGATTTTGGTGGTTTGGGGGGGG
>VXBJ01001366.1:0-16038 GCA_013400055.1 Nycticryphes semicollaris | reverse complement strand
TGTGATTTGGTTTTTTTGTTGGTGGGTGGGGGGGGGGGGGGGTTGATATCTTTTTCACAGCAGCCTTTTACCTAGTATTTTAAACTAGTGTGCAGAACCGTCTGCTTCTAAACAACATAAATGCTTCTGAAAGCTGTCCTGCAAGGAAACAAAGAAACTAAAAGTCTTGTTCTGGTAATGAAATCAGAGTGACCAAAAGGATGTTTTGTCATATATGAAGTAATGTGGATGCTAGTTAGCTACAAGTATCGGTGTATAATACCACTTGTTTAAAGACTGAAGGAAGTATTTAAGGTTATAGCTTGCCATGCTGTCTTTTGTGCCTGTATGACGGATGGGTACTGAGCACTTTAACAGGTTAATTTTCAGCACAAATTAAAAGGAGGAAAAGATCCTATAGTTCATTTAAGGAACCTCAACGGATAATTCTGTTATTAATTTGATTAATTAGATGCTTGCCGCTGAAGTCTTGACTTTTTGATGTGTGCTTGGGAAACTTGTTTTTTAATACTACTACTCCAGAGTTCAAATAGTACTCAAGTTTAAGTTTCAGTTCCTCCAAAAAAGGAGGCAAAAAGCAGAAATATGAGAGACATTATCTTGCTGCTGGTTTATATCACTGTGGGATATGCATAGGGTTTTTTTTCATTATTGTATTTAATGAGGTTTTCTTGTTTAAAAAAAAAAAAACTCTAGGTGGTTACGCATCAACTATTTTATATTACTTCCTCTGCTTATTTGATAACTGGCTTTTTTCACATCTGTGTAAGAAATCAAATTTATTGCAGGTGAATCACCTGTGTGTTAGAGAATATCAGCTTTGTAAGAGACAAATTGTAATTGTAAAACACTCTATAAAGTGAAGGTCAAAATAAAAACAAAACCAAGAAAGCCTGTGCTTATTTTTTTGAGATTGAGGAAAACTACTGTATCTGGATGCTGAGTCAAGGAATAAACTGTCTCTGGTTTTTCTCCCTGTTGCTCCAATGTCCTCTTTTTACTTACATTTTGTACATCTCCCTTGTGAACATGAGGCTTTAATTATTACTATAACATTTAAAGAAGTCAGGAATAAAATGTATGTTTTACTTTTTTTTTTTTTTTTTTTTTCTTTGAGCCAATTCAGCTGTCTCACAGAGAAATATGAGTATTCCTCCACTTTTCTGACAGGATGAGCTTGACTATGACTACCCTCCATGTTACAAAGCAGCTGGGAAAACACAGACCTCCTGCAGGAAGGGCTTTTTTGGTGGAAAGTTTCTGGACTGCTGTTGCTTTACCTTTACCAAAGGTGGGGGGGTGTGTGGGAGAGGTGTGAGGGTTTGGGTGGGTGAGGGTTCCCTTCACTTACCATTGTGCAAAGGCAGCTATCCCCTCGTGAACGGGCATGCTTGCAGTGTTCTCTTCTCTGGCTACTACTCCTGTTGCAACAGAGTCGCTGAGAGGAAGCGGGGAAGACGTGAGCTGTTCCTTAATCTCACCCCTGTCCCTGGGTTTTCAGCCTGGCATTCGTGTGGTGTCCTAAACAAGTCCTTGCTTCTGCTGCTTGTGTAATGGAATGGGTGTGCTCAGTTTTCTGTCTGCTTTAATCTTTCGAGGCGCTGTATGACAGGTAAGGAAATACATGTTGCCTCAGGGTCTCCTCCAGAAGTTTCTGGTCAGAATAACTTGGTTTACAGAGATAAACCTTGTATTGTTCCTGACCTTTTTTCCTCTTGGTCCTGCTTAAGTGAACAGGAAGGAAAGGAGCCTTGCTTGGGCAAACCCAGTGCAGTGGCCAGGCTCTCCCTTGTGTTTGTAACTTCTTACACAGATAGGTCAGGTGTAAATTGGGGAAGTGCAAAATGGGCTTGGGGCAGGCATCAGTCACAAGATCTCTACATCAAGGGTGTTCTCTCCCCTGTCTGGCCTGAGCCTGGCTCCCAGCAATGGGCATTTAGGGTGTACGCAGCTGGCCTGTTGCAGGTTTCCTTCAAGCTATGATTTGGGCTGGACTGACCACTGAGATGAAAGACTGATGTTCTCCCCCATTGCTATTCAAGGAGAAGAGGGAGAGCGATAAAGAAACTCACAAGTTGAGAAGAAACTAAGCTGCCTTGAAGAAAATATTAAGTAATAAAAAGGAAATAATGAAATACATACCATATATAGAAAAAACACATTGAGCAGCCAGGATGTTGGCCATGGCACTGGGCAAGTTCCAGACTGGACTCAGCAATGGATGGGAACTGGATCCTGTATCTGAATTCAGGAATGCACAGACTGGGATGAAAGGCAGACAACCCATCAGGGTCCTCCTCAGACATTGGCCATTAAAGACAGGTGACTTCTGGATCCTTCAGCTTTTTGAACATGTTGGTCAGCTTTGGTCATCTGGTCTGTCCTCTCCTGTCACAACCCATGGGTGTGACCCTTCTACATTTTTCCACTTCCAACACTCCAGTGGGGCAAATAACAAAGTTACTTGACCTCGGCTGTTATAGCAGTAAGTACAAGCAAGAGCCTCTCTGCATACCATTCCTTGGTATAAACTAAAACCACAAGTCTTAACACTCTGAGAGCAAAGAGTTTCTGCACCATATGCTGTTACTTTTAGAGACTTTAGTTGATTAGGAGAAGCTTAGCTAAAAAGCAAAATTACTGAACAGAAAAATGTTTCTGTTTTACCTCAAACTAGGACAGAAGTGCACAGCTTCTAGCCAAATCTTCTCTGTTGCAACTGTTCCAGTTGTGGTGGATGCTATCAATCAGCATGCCATGCTGAGCTAATGATAGAAACTAGAGTCCTTGCAGCAGCAGAAGGCAAATGACTGTTCAGGAAGGAGGCGGAGGTTTTATCCTCCCAAAGTGTGGGAGAGAGAAGAGAAAGTAGAGGTGCATTGGTGAAGGATCACCCAGGGAGGAAGGAGGTAGCAGTGTTACTGTGTGGCTGAGCTATCCCTCAGCTGTAGATTAAGGCCTCTGCCAGGCAGTGTCCATGCCAGGTACTGCTAAGGGTAAACAGTCCATGCTGCTGCTTTTGTCAAAGAAGCATTGAGGGAGGGGTTGCCAGATGCCCTCCTGGAGCCATAAAGCACTGGCATTAAGGGCATAGGTCATCTCTGCTTGAGTCAGAAACTACTGGTGGGCCCAGGTAGGGTGAATAGCTTTATCCTGTGATAAGCTAATCATGCTTCTTAAATTAAAAAAAAAAAATTTAAAAGAATGAGGGGAGGTATTCGGCTGAGCTTTTTCTTCTTGTGGGGAAGACCTACCTGGCTAAGCTAACCAATCATCAGCAGCAGTATTGCAGGTTTCCTTTACTGACAGAAGCCTTTCTTCACTAAGCTCATGAGAACAACTGCAGTATAAGCATTACATTATACTAAACTACACATTAACAAATTATATCCAAAGGAGAAAAAAAAAAAAAAAAAAACAAAAAACCACAAACAAACACAATCCCTTCACTTTGCTTTTACTAGCCTTATTACACAAATTACCATGGGATTAAACTGCCTGAGGTCAATACTTTACCTGGTAAATCAGTACATGCAGCCTGTGGTGTGCCTGTGAGTCACCTCAACTGAGACTCCAGCTTGGCTGAATAAATGCACACAGTCTAATTTCCATTGCTAAATACTTTGTCGTGCATCTTCAGCGCTATTATCCACAGTACTGAGCCTTGGCAAGTTTCCACCATTGCTGAGGTCTCAGGCTCCTGAGCTAAAACCCTCCAGGCAACCAGGTGAAGAGTGTGGCACAGCCTGGGTGATGAATCCTGGCTCCCAGAATGAAGGCCAAATCCATGTAACTTCTCTGAGGTGCCAGAGCCATTCTGGAGGACATGGATAGAATGTATAATTTCCATAGTCCAAACTCTAGATCATCTAGACATTTTGATTTTCCCCTTCCAATGCCCACCAAAAGCATGCAAAACATCCAAAGGAAAATGTCCAGCCAGTTTTAGAGAGACAGTATTCCTACAGAATTGAAGCACATAAAAAGACACACACTATTTATACATATATAGATATACAATATATACATATATATATATAGAGGATACGAAGTCAGTGCAAAATTAAAGCTTTTCTGCCAGTCTATAAACACATAAATCCTGCTGCAGCATTATCACTGTTACTTTACATAGGCAAAAAAATGCCCCCACCTCCCAGTCCTTCTGAATGGGTGTAGAGTCCTTACTCTCTGCACATACCCCCATAGGTCGGCACAGTTTCTATGTAGAACACCAGAACAGTCCTCTCCATCCCACCAAACCCCTGCACAAAATACAAGGATGCCAGCACTTTAAAAGCAACTGTATCTCAATGACCTATTTAAAAACTAAAAGGCTCCTCTTCCTAGCTACATTTGTGACACAGCAAAAATTTCACAGTTCTCTGTGTTTATTTCAGATCACCTTTCAGCCTCACCTCCACACCTACACCATGGAAAGCTGCGAAAACTTCTGACACTGATGCTACAGCTTTATGCCCTTTATTTTTAATGTCTGTGTAAACAACAGACTTTATTTCTCAGCTGCCCCATTTTATAACACACATAGTAAATAGTACAATGAGATTTTGAAAATATTTTTATTCACTTAAATTAAATGAATGATATTGTAAGAAATCCACAAGCAGAGGATTTTTGCATTGACAAAACTATTCTGACAGCTATAAACAAAGTGAGTTTACCAGATTAAAAACTGATACAAAAATAAAGTAATGCATTTTAATATTTAGTTAAAACAATTAAGCTTATTATACTCTAGCTTTAAGCACCTAATCATGGAATAATATAGCAAGAGTAAAACAAAGCAGAGTAATGCACTTTACTACATCAGGTTAACTATAGTGATTGGCAAAGATACATTACTAATTGCTCTAATACTTTACCATCATCCAGATCTGCAGTTGCTGGGGAGCCCCAGTTACAGTGAGAATTTGGAGAGCCTTTCCCGGAAACTGGGAGGTCCTATGCAGTGTGTCCACTTGTAGGTGAGGTCTCCAAAGTTGCTGCAAGAGGATCCAACTTTTATACAATTGAATAAACAATAAGCATCTTTCTAAACTCCAACTCTGGGAACATCTGGTGTCACCCTCCCTGTTGGATTGTGCCCAAAGCCTGGCCAGGGCTCAAGGAAGAACCCAAGGGAGTTTTTCCTTTCTATTTTGGCTTTGACCAGGTATCTCTCAACAAGTAACGTGTAGAAATAAAGAACTTAGCAAGGCCAGTCACCTGGTGTCACAGCCTTGCAACATGCCTCTAAATAAAGATTGCTCTGCTGGTTACCACTACACAATAAACATTACAGCAAAGCTTTATAGATTAGCATCAGTATATATATATATACGTAGATAGATGGATACACGATTTATACTATGCATATTAGACATATTGTTGGGTTGTGAGGTTCATCTAGATGTCAATGTTAGCTTGTGGCATATTGTTCAGGCTGAGGCAGGTAAGTAAGTAATGTCATACAGTCCATTTCTGTTGCTAAGAAAGGCTTTTCCTCTTAGTTGTTCCTCCTCTCATGCCTCCAAACCAGCTTCTGACCAGCACCAGTACATTTTCTTTATTACAGCCTCAACCTCCTACTACAGAAAAAAAAATCACAGTAAACAAAGGCTATGAGTCAAGTCTAACTCACGACCTCCCAAAGGCTCAAGGCAATAAAGCTTTCATTGGCTCCAGCCAAAACTTAAACGTCTGGTGAACAAAATGTTCTGGAAAAAATTATGTGCCTTCTATGAACACATTTTTCTGGCATGTACATCCTGTTTAAAAACTGGAGAGACTGGCTCAGCCTGGCTTCTACAGGAGGTAAGGAAATGCGATGGGTGGAGGAGGGTGGGAATGATGCGGGTGGAGGGAACGATATGTGAGAAGAAAAGTGAGAGGCAGAGCTGAACCCCACAGAGCCCATGGTGCTAGAATGCAGAGCCACTGGTGTTAACCAGAGGTTTACAGAAAGTTTATATATATATTGCCCACCTCCTTTGGTCTGCTTTTTGCACCAAGGCAGTTTTCCAAAATGTCTTTCGTGGGCAGCAAGCTGGCAGAACTGGTGAAATATTGCTGTAGTGCATTCCTGCCCAACAGGTGGCATTTTTGCTCTTCCCTGGCAATGCTGGCTAGCATGATTCCACTGATGTCCTTGGGCTTCCCTGGCACACAAACATCATGAACAAGCCCAGAAAGTCCTGTCCCACCGGGTACTAGAGCTCCACCAGCTTCTCAAACCTGATCCTGTTTTGGTAGTGCTCATCTGCCGGTGTAGCTTCCTGGCAGCAGTCCTCCACTGTCTCAGCAGGGCCACCTTTGCTATGGAAAAGCTCAGCCAGCTATAAAGGCCATCTGAAGTTTGATTTGCTTGTCGCTCCAGAGTCAAGGTCCAGCCCACCCTGACACAGGGAGGACTGCTGCTTGGTCAGTTTGCTGATTGTGATACGTTCCTGCACTCCCTTTTCCATACAGAACCCAATGAAGTTGACCAAAAAGATCTCGCTCAGAGTGTTTGTGGCTGGATGGAATTTGCTCTGAGGATCCACGAAATCAAGATAGTCCTTCAGCCTTTGAGATGCATGGACCATGCCTTGGCTGAAGACTTCATAGATGACTAGTTTCATCTTGTTCTCTTGGTTGTCCTTGTGTGAGACCTTCTGGCCTATTTTGGTCATGCCCTCAGCCTGAGGGAAGTACCTTCCTTTTCCAGTGAAGGCTTTCTAGGCACAGTGCCCAGCCAGGCGTATTAAACATGCACATGGTTACCTGCCACCTTCCAGATGACAGTCATGGCAGAGCTGCTGTCCCATGGGGCAGACAGGCCTTCTCCTGGGTGTGTTTCTCCATAGCTGACTGAGCAGCCACCAGCCCAACAGGCCCAGTAACTTACTGAATTCACCTGTGCTCCTTTTCTTTATCGTTAATTCTGGCATTATCGTTAATTCTGGCATTATCGTTAATTCTGGCACCATTTCTTTAGATGATGCTGTTTCATTCAATTCTGATCTTATCTCCTTTGACCTCCTTTCCAGGAGTACCAGAGAAGCCATTTTATTGGCACTGGGTGTTTCCTGGAAATGAAAATAACCCATTTTCTTTTCTCTCCCAGAGATGAGTACACATCCAAACCTGGAGAATCGCACTGGGTGCTTGAAATGATGTGGTGGTCTTTTTTGATGGGCCATTGCCTGTATCCCAATATTAACTGCTACTACTCTTAGTGGCATTAGTTGTACCATGGCAATGCACACAGACTCAGTTGGACTTTGGGATCAACCGAGGTGTTGTCATGCTGTTGCTGCCTGTAACTGGCTTATCTCAGAGAAGCTTGGAGAGTCAATGCACTACCATGCACGACTATCAAATACAACTGTGCAAAAAAAAGAAGCTTCTTAATCTTAAAAAAAATTTCCAGTTTCCCTGTCTTTGAAAGCTGGAACATATATGTTCCAGCTGCAGCAGGAGCCACCCCTGTTCAGCTCTGGACGTTGCTGATGCTAAATGCACCACTGTGGTCCCTTTAGCAGCCCAGGATCTCACCACCATTCTCAAGAAACAGGCTCTGTTCTGCTGAACGCTGCTCTTCCTCCTCCTTTCTGAACCAGTGAAAAATGTGTTGAGAATCTGCCTTACTCTGCCCTCTTTACTCTTGTTGCTCAAAACATATTTATTTGATCTTTCTCTTCTTCTGCCTACAGATGTTCTTGTGCTCCCACCACTCCAGGGAAACATCTTCTCAGGTGCATGGACTAGTCAGTCCTGCTCCTGCCCTTGGGTTCCTTTTTCTAAGAAACAGAACACATCCTACATATTACATGTCTTCTCTTCCACAGGTCTTTAAATGTGCCATGGGCCCGTCCCCATTCCTTTACAACCTTCTCACAGCTTGATAGCATGCTGCTGTTTCTCATGTTACCTGTTAACTTTAACTGCCTTTTTATTCAAGGGTTCCCCAGCACCTAATACTCTCTTCTTGCTGACCACTGCTCCAAATCTACTAGCGACTCAGGTTTTACTTCTTTAGCTGCCTCAAAGAACACTATCTTCTTTCTTCCAACTCAGAATAAATAGGCTCAGTAGGAAAAGTTATTGATGCAAATGAAAATGCCAAAGTACTAAGATGAAGAATAAAGTCTGCACTAAACATTCATAACAAGCTTCCTAGGAAAATAAAAAGGAAAAAAGAAGATACATTAAAAAGAAACCAGTGTCCAGAAACACTTGGCATTTTCCACAGACTTTATTGGATTTTACATGGCAATACACAGTAGCTATGTTGTTGCCCTCTTCAAACATGCACAAATTAAAATACCCCAAAGGTATCAATTGTGTGCACATGCACACATAAACTTTCTGACTATCATTTGCTTTCATAGTCCACCCCATAAAATAACCAAGGTTCAGATGACAGGCGGCTTTGAGGGGATGACCTGGCTTCCAATCAGCAAATGCAGCAAAATGTTACTTAAACTGGACTTAAATAAACCGTCATAGACAGTGCTAATAGCACTGTACTGAAGAGAAATGGGAGAGCATTTGGTTTGTGTCTGTTTCAGCACCTAATATTGTGTCACTAGTTTCCTGTTCTTTTCTCCTTGTGAATATCCACGTCATGTTCACTAGCCAGTGTCTAGCGAGAGTGAATCTGGAGGAACAGTTTTACTCAGGTGCCCGCACCATGTCTTTCCAGTGCTTCTGCAGCATTTGGAAAAGCAGGCTCTTAGACTCAACTTACATGTAAATAATAACTGTATTGCATAGTATTCACGGAAAGCAAGCCCTGAAGTCACATCCCAAGCATCTGCACCCGAAAGCTGGTGGCAGGCATTACACAATGTGGTATTTCTGCCCAAATAAAATAGCTCAAACGCCCCCAAGACAGCAGAGGAAGAAACCGGAGAGGGCAAGTTGTTTTCAGACAGAATTAGTTAGGAATGTTGAATAAAGAAAGCATCAGTTGTGATCTGTTTGTACACAAATGATAAGCAGCACAAACTATTATACGTATACATTCTGGATTGTTTGCCTGGCCTCAGTTGCTGAAGAGAAAATGGCAGCACCTGATATTATGTAACACGAACAATCCACATTAAATTTTTTCTCTTGGTACATAAATAGTAGCGTACACTGCACATCCTCCCCAGAACCAGGCTGGTAATAGCTTATGAGGATACAATAATATAATGCTAGAATATGTCTCCAATCTACCCCCAGCATCTGATAAGAGCTCTGTGGAAGCCCCTTCCTTCTTCCTTTTCTAGCCTTGTTAGTAGTGTTTCAGAAATACCCACAAAACCAGCACAAATCTAACAACCCTTGCATCATACCAGCAATGTGTTGGAAATGGTCTCACTTCCAGCGAGGAGACCGATGAAATGAGTGACAAATGCTTGGTAAAGCAACACACACACCACCACACAAGGAACAATTCCAGCTGTACTTGTTTTGCCTTTACATAGCAAAGAAGCTTCATGCCATTGTGCTAAAATACATGCAACGTTCAACACCATACGGTTCACCACTGTAATAAACAGTGGGGGTTTTGTTTGCTTTTGGCTAGGACACCTCACAATACCAAAAGGCTGATAAAAGATTTCCACTGTCTAGGTAAGATTTTTAAAATCTGATGATCTTCAAAAGCAGAGGAACTGTGGTTTAAGAAGGTAAAATGATGAGCAACATGGTTGATATTTCAATTTTTGAGGACAAGTCCTACTTTAGGTTTAATATTATGAAATAATATATTATTTTTTTTGCAACTACACCATCTTCATGTTAGTCACAGCACAGAAATATCCCTTCCATACGCAGGGAGTACTCTCAACTTTAAGGAAATTTTTAAAGTGACAGAAGTATTAATAACCTGGTTTGAATGCTATAACTACTGCCGCTGGAAACAAGAAAGATGACGTTTTAAAATGTGCAGTTTCCGTAAGAGGCACTGCTAGAAAACATGCTTTTTAATTGTTTGATCCCAAATGGTACATCATTAAACTGTGCACTTAGTAAAAAGCAACAAAAGTGAACCATTCAAAGGTCAGCCTGCCTTTTCAGTAACCAGCTGATATGCAAACTGGCATAATCTTTTTACAACCCTTGCCCCTTCCCCTACACCTCAAACTTTCCATCACTATCTCATAAAATTTAAATCTTTGCTTTTATATGTACTTCATATACTTTGTTTGGGTTTTTTTTTTTGTTTTGTTTGTTTGTTTGTTTGTTTGGGGTTTTTTGTTGTTTTTTTTTTTTTTTTAATATAAAACAGTATAAAAATAAGAGCAACAGTCAAGAGCTACCGGGAAGTTTACACAAGACATGGATGACTCAAATCCTACACTGGATCCTGATCCTGTAGGAAGGGTAGACCTGGTGTTTGTGCTGAACAAATGCACTTGAAGAAGGGCAGTAACCTTTTTTTTTCAGATGAAAGTCTAGAGAAAGCTGATGCACAATATCTACAGCCACAATACTTCTACCTAACATCTTCTGTTATTTTGAAACAGTATGAAGGACTATCTGAGGCTGTGAATAAGCAAAAGGAGCGCTATGATAACATGTAAATATAAATGCAACACTGAAACATATCACCAACTTGTACATTAAATATAGTAAAAACAATTACCATTCATGAGTGTCTGGGTGTTTCTTATGGCAACTTTAGAGTAGGCACCTTTTTTTTTTTTCCTTTTAAATTTTCCACCCCAATATTACTTCTAAGAAAGAGAAGCAAGAGCAATGTAATGTACATGATCTGCTGCCCATCACATATAATGATGAAGTTTCTTGCACACAGGTAAGTGAGCCTTTGTCAGTGCCTGGTGGTTACTGTCACATGTTGGAGTCCTCATCTGTTATACTGGTGCTAGGAGAGCGAGTCGCAAAGTCTTTAAACATCTCATCTTCTTTCAACATATGCTAGAAATGAAAGTAGGGAAGAGTCAAGGTTCAGGTCCACACAACTCAAATCAAGCACACAGGACTGTCCAGTCCTGAGTCTGGTAGGAAACAGTGCTGTCAGCCCTGCCAGCCACCCCTTTGTTCTGCTGAGGACATATTTCACCCATGCTGGCTCCTGACCAGCTTGTGGCTCAGTCCCCTTTCTGCTGGCCCAAATGGCTGGAGGAACACAAGCTGGGGCTGGGCTTCCACCAAGAAAATGCACTATGACCCTCAGTTGGCAACCCACCACCCAAGGGAAACTAGCTGACCTAAAGCCGAGTGATGTGTCCTATGCCCTCCCTGGAGGGTGGAGAGTCATCAAAGAGGAGTAGTGACCACAGGCCACCACTCCCATCCGGGGCAACCTTCCAGCCAGGATGGGCAGGTATCTTCCTCAATTGCTAATTTTTCTTTTCCCCTCTGTCCATGTACAAAAAACAAAGGACCTCAGCTGACCCCTAGTTCTGATGGGCTTCACTATACCCAGATTTTATATGTATTTTATATACTTCAGCCCCAGAGACCAGTGGCGCTTCACTTATCCAAAGACTAGGTCCTGCTATGCACTGAAATTGATCGAATTAATTGCCCCCAAAAGTACTCAACTCATCTGCTTGACAGGGCCAGTAAGAGCAAGAAAAGTTGTAATTAGTGTACTAAATAGCAATGCTAACAGGGACTGCCAAGGAGTTTATACCCATCTTGTAGAAACAGAGATCGTATCCCACAGTCTTACTGTCAAGTTGTTGATGCCTTCAGAAAATGCTCCTATTTGCCTCACTGTTCCTTCCGAATCTTCCATCTGTAAAAAAACCCCAGATAATGAATAATGAATCAATAATAAATTCATTGTATGCCATGACAAGGTGGCAAATAAATGCAGTATGTAATGTAAATGCTTCATTATACCCAAGTTAGAGCACAGAAGAAGCGTGTCCTGTTGGGAGAGGACAGTTATGTGCTAAAGGCACTGTGTTCACAGCCTTAGTCTCCTTCAGTTAAGACACACTTTTGTTAGTAATGCTGTGTGACTGTAAGAAGTCAGGACCTTCATGGGTCTAAGCAAAAGAAAGGCTTCCCTGAGAAAAGGAAGGTTTTTCCATCAAACCTCACAGCACAATCAAGGATTCCAAACTGCTAGAACTGGCTTACCTGTTCCAGCCTGTCCAGATCATCATCGTCATATACTCCGATATCCAGGCCAGGCTTAAAACCCTTCTTTGAGCCACCTCCAGATGCCCGCCCCAGCTCCATAGGACACACATACTCTTCCGCATCATCTTGCTTCTTCTTCCTTAGGCTTCCAAAATTGCTGAAGGTAAGTTTCTTTGGCTTATAGGTGAAGAGAGAATTGAAAAAAAAAAAAGTTAGAGAATTAACAGATCTCTTACTCTTGCACTGGCATTTCAATGATGAAGGGTCAAAAGCCCACTGCTCTCCTAAACAAAGATCTTCTGAGCAGCTATACCTCATGATAATTTTACCTGACAGAATGTGTCCCCTCATTCTACCATTGTTAAGACAATAAAGGATCCCAAACAAGATCAGAATCCCACTGCATTAAACTGTGAGCACGTAACAATATGAGATAGTATCCATCCCAACCTCTGTCTTACACTACAGACAGAAAGACAACATGCAAGAGTGCTCACAAATGAGGCTGAGATACGGTGTCTTCATAATAGATTCAAGTGTCAAACCCAGATCTGAGTCCTGCTCTCATGAGTCCTGCTCTCATTAGCAGCCAGCCCCTTTTCTCAGACTTTACTGAACTACCTTCCAATCACAGATGAAACCAGCACGCTTGAAAGCTGAATGTCAGCCTGGAAGCTCACGCACTCACCCAGAACAAGTGACCTACCTTTACTTTGGCAGTTGCTGTTAAGAGGACATAGTCTGGAGACTCCATGGCTTTGCGTTTCTGCTGCTGGGCCTCCTGTCCAATAAGGAGGTTGAAATGAGTAGCCAAATGCCGTCTCAGTAGTGTCTTATTTGGTGGGATGTTCAGCAACTGTGCCATGGTTTCTACATTGAAACGAGGCTCCAAAACCTATTAATCAAATCACAGAGAATCCAGCTGACATCAGTACTGTCTGACGAGATGCTCAAGGCTATGAATAGGCACATCTGTATTGATTGCTTCCTAAGGGTGCTTTGGGGTTTTTGTTTGTATTTTAGAGGAAACATACAACAAAGAGGGAGAAAAGAGGGCTAATGAGTTAAAAGACTCATAAAATACTATTTCCAGGCTTTCATTCTGGAGTTAAATAGAAAAAAATTTGCCAGGTAAGAAGAAAATAACAGATAAATCCACCCATAACTCAATGTAATGTGTGAAGCTATCACAAAATGTTTACCCAACATCCTCTATAATTCTGGAAAACATAGCCAGAGGAATGACAGAAAATAGACATAAAATGTTTGGAGCAGGGATATACCTCTTAATCACCACAAACTTCTGCAAGCGTAAGTCTCTTGTCTGGAGTATCTGATGCTAGAGCAATTTAAAGCAGTCCTGATTTGACACTGAAATCACAAATTTTACAGAAGCAACAAGACTTCCACACAAAATAAAAACATATCCAGGTCTAGGAAGGAAGATAGTGGCTGTTTAATAGCATGAAAGCAGTGTAAAGCATCATAGGACAGGAGGTGGAGAATGCCCTACCTAAATTAAATTGTGAAGGAAATACAGATATTCAAACCTATTGTTGCCCACGACATTTACAACCTTTAAACTGTAATGTGATAAATTTTGATAGTGACTCCTTATTAAGCAGACCAAGAAGATACGGTGTGGGCAGGAAACAATGTCAGAACTTTCCTCTAGCAATTCTCAGCCATACTTTTTTTTGGTAATAAAACGGAACAAGCCAGCCTAAAACCTTACCATTAGCCCTCCATGCACACCACTCCCCCGCAGGTTAGGTGCATACTCTGCCAGATCAACAGAGCGTAACCACTCCATCACACGATGATTGGTCCACTGGGTGACTTCAGAAGGTGTGACATTATTCTGTGAACAAGAAGAATGGGCAGTTAAGAAGACTTTCTAACTTAGCTGTCTTTATCAAAACAAACCTCTCTTGCCCTTAATAAATGCAAGCCTACTTAGCACTTGAGGAAAAACCCCTCTTTTTGGATTGCTATCTTGCAGCGATACCAACACAGAGATGGGTCTGGCCAGTAGACAAGGTCTGTATTATGCTTCATGCCATTTGATACATTAGGACTAATTGCTATTCTACCAGTAGAACTGAGAATGTAACCAGCTCCATGAACCACTATGCTTTTCTTGCGGACACACATTGTGATTCTAAATCCAGATCAAAGAGTCTGGGTTGCTTCATCATCCATTGCCCTATCCAGCATACGCTGCTTCCAAAACAAACTGACAGCAGTCTCTTGTCTGGTAACAGAGCCAAACTCCTTTTACCCAGAAAATTTTGACACAGTCATCAATTTTCCAGAGAGTTACACGAGGCTTACAGAAACAGTGAACTGAGTTCAAGATGATTTCTGCTCCAGACAGCACATTAAGAGACTAAGCCAAAGGAGCCAGCTGTTGGCTAGGCAGAGGAGTGAGAGATTTGGCAAGAAGACACGAATCTGGGGCCGCAACAGGTGGAGGAAAGGAGAAGGCAGAGCAGGAATAATCAGAACCATCAGAGAAAAATCCTAGAGGATTCTTCTTTACAGCTTCATCTTAAAGCAGTACCTCATCAGATGGCCTCCTGCGCAGACAGTTGGGCTCAAAGTTATTTATTCTCAAAACCTGAATGGCTCTTTTGATGCTGAGGTGGTGGAGGACACTGACAACTTTCAAGGACAGCAAGTCATCCTATTGAAGAGGAAGTGAGAGTTAATAAACATGAATATTCTTATTGGTGGAACCAGCACCTGACTGGAAGAGACTGCTTTGGACCCTGGCTTAAAAGAGCACATCTGACTCATTCTGGGGTAAGATTTTAATAACATCAAACAATCTCTCCCAAAAGAAAACCTCCCCATCTTGCTCTGTGCTAGCTTCTGGGTGATGTTCTTCACATAGGGTACAGAGCTTAGTACGAAAAACCCGGAGTAACGAGGAAGAGAGATGGTGAGATGACACACCCTCATCATTAGAACCAAGAACAGCTTTGCAAACCCTGCATCAGACTCTCCTGACATTTACATTTAATCCCACCAAACATTTTAATACTACAAACATCCAACTAAAAGTTTAACTGAAAACAATAAATGACACTGAAAGTTGAAGCATACCATAATGACTACAATGAAAAAACAAGAGGAAAGAAATAAAATACAAAGGTGTGTCAGGTCGGTCTCCCACAACAGTAAATGACAAATGTTTTTTAAAATGCTTGTTGTGAGGAAAGTCACGGCCTCCTTGGAATTAAAGCTGGCAAGGAATATCAAGGTGAACAGGAAAGGTTTCCTCGAGTGTATCAGAGGCAAAAGGAAAACTAGACAAAATGTAGGCCTGCTGTTGAATGAGACAGGTGCCATGGTGACAAATGCAGAGAAGGCGGAGTTGCTGAATGCCTTCTTTACTTCAGTTTTTACTGCTCAGGCCAGCCATCAGGAGTCCCAGACCTCGGAGAGAACAGAGAAAGTCTGGACAAAGGAAGAATTCCCCTTGGTTGAGGAAGATCAAGTCAGAGATCAGTTAAGTACACTGTTGTCTGCAAGTCCATAGGTCCTGATGGGATGCACCCCCTAATGCTGAGGGAGCTGGCGTAAGTCATTGCTGGACCATTCTCCATCATCTTTGAAGGTCCTGAAGAACAGGCGAGGTGATTTAAGACTGAAGAAAAGCCAATGTCACTCCAGTCTTCAAAAAGGGCAAGAAGGAAGACCCGGGAAACTACAGGCCAATCAGCCTCATCTCCATCCTTGGAAAGATGACGAAATGGCTCATTCCAGGTGTCATCTCAAAGTGCATGGAGGAAAAGAAAGCTAGCAGAAGTAGTCAATATGGATTAACCAAGGGGAAATCATGTCTGACTAACCTGATAGCCTTCTACAATGGCATGACTGGATGCATAGATGACGGGAGGGCAGTGGACATGTTCTACCTACTCTTCAGCAAGGCTTTCGACACCA
>VXBJ01001365.1:975578-1100845 GCA_013400055.1 Nycticryphes semicollaris | reverse complement strand
ACATACATATATATATATATAGAATACATATAACATGTTTAAAATGCAGCTTGAGTCCATGCCAAGCTTNTTTAGATGCTAAGGTCTCCCTGGAGCTTTCTCTTCTCCAGGCTGAACACCCCCAACTCTTTCAGCCTGTCCTCACAACAGAGGGGCTTCAGTCCTCTTGGCTGCTGCACACATGGGCCATAGGGATGTGGTCACGGGGTTTGCAGAGCTGTTTCCCAGGAGGTCTATCTGCACAGCTTCCTGCAGGGGTGACTCTTGGCCATGAAGCCCAAGCCTGTTCTTTGGTGGAGCACCATACCACCAAGGTGTGCTTGGACAGCTATTGGGCATGAAGAGGTAGAGGGCCATCAGACAGCACTCAGGAATCTGTGGTAGGGTTCCTGTGAATATGACACCAATGGTGTTGGTGGAAAGATAATGTTAAAATTTGTCCTTTTTTTTTTGCAGCACTGGAAACCAAGAGAAGATTATGTACTATCCAGGCTGAGGCAGTTGCTTGCAGACTGCAGCTGTGCTAATAACACTTTTTTTTTTTGGATTAGTGAGAAGGTGAAAAAATTGGAGAGATAGAAGTTTTGGCTTCAGGGTGGGTTTGTTTTTTTTCTGAAACAGAAACCCCACAAATCCACACTGGCTTCGAAAAAAAAAAACCACTCCTTTTTGCCTTCAATCTATTTTAAAATTAAATTTCGTTTGAAAGAGCAGTTTGAAATGACAGGCTAAACTTCTGTATTGAAAATGTCAGAAGGAAAACAGAAGATGTAGTGGTGAGCAAATGGTGAGCTGGAGGGTCGAAACTGTTGAAACTGATGCAAATTTATGACTAGTTTTACTGAGCTGCAGGAAAAAAAAAAACCACAATGACCTACAGATCATGGGTTTGAAATCTCCTGTGTACCGAGCCAGGATCTGAAACAGTAATTGTTCAGATGAAATTATTTCCAGCACGAAGGCTGTTGCCCTCAAGGAATACTGCCATTCTGTTTATCCATCTTGAGATTTCCGTGCAGTCTTCTCCTTTCCTCCCACTGAGCCTGAGGGCCAGTAAGACAGTTGAGTAAAACAGATACTTACAAACCAAATAGGAAGGTAATATCTCCTTATGTAGCGCAGTCAAGCCATGAAATGTTCTGCCACAGGTGACTGGATTGTTGTTACTCATTACTGTAGGGCCTAGAGGGTTGCTCTTGGACCAGGTGCTGGTGTGCAAGAAGGAGCAAAAGCTTTTAAGGAGCAGCTGGCCCTGTTCTGAACAGGGGTTGGGAGTGGGCTCAGGAGCATGATATTCAGCTGAGATACTGGGTCCCAGCACAAGAGGAGAAGGAGGAGGTGGTAGGGCCTGAGGCTCGTCTCAGGCCTGCTTCTGGTTCTCCTCTGGACATTTTTGAGGGAAGTGCTGATGCTTGCTTTGAAGGGATGATGAGGTATTTTGTTCAGGGATCTGAATGCTCTTTTTTCCTTTCTTGCTTATGCAATAAGCTCTGGCTGATGGAGTTTGGATTTTGCTTGTTTTCTTAGGGAGGAGTGGTGGAATTGTTGGGATTTTTTTGGTGTGTTTTGTTATGTTGTAGTAGCAGTGGCATATGTTGTCCTAGGCTGGAAGCAAGATCGGCCCCTGTGAAGGTGAAAAAATTCTAATCTGGTGCCATGGGAGGATAAAGGGAGAGTTGTTGGTTAAATTTTCTTGGATTAAATCAGCAGCATCTTGTGTGAAGAAAACTGGTGGAAAGGCATAATGTTAGAGGCAGGGGCCAACTGTGGGAGATGGTGCCTCTGGAAGAGAACACTGTTGTGATGAGGAAGACCATCCTTGCTATGGGATTTCTCTCAGAGATGATCTGCAGCATCAATCCAGGTGACAAGTGTGGATGAACTAGTAGGACTGGGGTAGGTGGAGAGATGTTGACATGGGAGGAAAGGGGAAAGGAATCGAAAGGAGAAGAGGATATGGGATGGGAAGAAATAGCACCATGCTAATGGATAAAAAAATACAAGGCCAAGAAGAAAGGGCCAAAGTGTAATTATTGAATTATTGCTTGCAAACCAGACCTGACAGGATGAAGGAGTGTCTTGGGGAAAAAGCTTAGGGAGTTGGTGGCCAAGGACCAGCTAGACATTAGATGAGGACCTGTTTGCAAAGGACATCTTAATTCAGCACCCTTCCTTTGAAGAAAAAAAAGGCTGTGAATCAAATGAAGTTACGATGATTCTAAAGGATGCAGAAAATGGAATTGCTGTGGATGATTGTGGTGACTTGAGAAGACAGGGGAAGAAAAGTCTCGAATCAGTAAGGCTGGTGGGAAAGAGGTAGGTGAAATTCAGGTAATAACACAGCAGAGGTTGTACAGGGCTACATGAGGACGATGGAGATAGTGGGGATTGCAAGCAGCAGCAATACAGCAGAGACTATCCACCTCCTTAAGTCTGTTCTCCTCCCTTTCTTGGGTTTGATCCAAGATAAGAAGTGTGAGAAAAATGAGATACTGTACTGGCTTTTCAGGTCGGGGTGTATTTGTCTCTGTAAGTCTCGCTAAAGTGCTTGAAGGCAGAAGCCCTGACTATGATCAAGCATCCCCTTTTTTGACTCGTTTTCAGATGCAGTGATCCCTTTCCAGCCAAAGTGGGCTGGGTCTTGGCATAATTTGGGATCACTTTGGACTTTAACTGTAAACAAAACAATGCCTGGTTTCTGTTTTGACCTCATGGATAGTTTTACTCACTCTTAAGTTTTTCCTGCTCACTCGTGACTCCTCAACACAACAAGTATTTTCCCTTTGTCTCTCCAAAACCATTCTCCTACAACTGTTTGGGGAATAAAATAAATGTGTAGATGCCATCTGTGCGATAAAATATACCTGTGGTGACATGTAAGAGAGCCCTAGTGTTGAGTACACACACTCTGACATGTTACGCTCAGCTTTCTTCGGAGCCAAAGTAAACAAATAGGATTATGCAGAATTAGTTTTGCAAGAATACCTGTATAACCATTCCATAAGCCAACTTAACAATGCAAAAAAGATGCAGAGAATGATAATAACCTAGCACTCCTTTCCCCTTCTCTTTCCCAACCTCTCTCGAGATGAAATCTGATTTAATAAAATGGTATCTGCTACCACGTAACAGCTCAGCAGCTGAACTCCTTTGTGCGGGTACTCTGCCACCGGTGTGTGCTGTGATGCCAGCCCAAGTATTCTTAAATGCTTTTAGTAACACCTGCAAAGGAGAGCTGTACAGATCTGTGACATGAAACCCACCTGAAAGCTGGCTTAGTCTCATGAATCTGAGGTCTTTTGTGCAGACAAACTTTCAGGTTTTCATGCAGCGACATGTCCCTTTGCACCATCCTATGTCAAAATGCTTTGGCGGCAGTAAGTGCCGACACGTGTAAATATAACATTGTCACACCCAAGAGGCTGCAAAGGCAACCAATAGATTGGGAAAGGCAATCCCTTTTGAAGACTGGAGTAAATAGATGGTGTTTCTGCAGGCTGTGATACCAGTTTATCAGGGCACCTCATCACTGTTAGGTAGCACCAGCACAGTGGTCTGCAAAGGAGAACGTGGTGGTTACTTGATTTTTAGGGAAGGGGAAAGATGATACTGAGTGTCTTGGTCAGGAGTCTTGAGATGGCACTGGGTCTCAAGGTCATATCTAAATTTCTGTCTCTGCATAGTATGGTAAATGACTTGGTGGTATCTAAATCTGGCATTCGATGCAAGCGAAGTTGGCATTTGCCCGAGGGCAGACAGATGTGGGTGGAATAAATGATGTCCCAAAGAAGGAGTCAGGTGGGGAAGGGGGACCAGGTGGACAGACCCTCCAAACCTCAGGTCATGCCAGCAGTGAGATGAGGGGATTCATGGGCTGCATGTTGGCTGGTTTTTCCCTCCTCCCTTTTCCCCAGAACAGCATGTATATATACATACACATATATATTTGTGGGTTTTGCAGGTAATGGGGAGGGGAATGAGAAAGGGCTGAATATTGCGGACATACAGGCACGCAAAGAGCTGAACTAGGCCCCTGGGATCAGAGAGCTCGTTTAGCTTTAGTACCCTGAGCCTCTCCAAGGCAGCAGCGTCTGTCACAGCCCTCCTGCCCACCCTGTCCGGTTGAATTTTGACCCCTCCAAAGGGAAAAGCAAGAGGTTGCCGTCCTGCCTTCATCCTCAGAGCAAGCAGGGTTCAACTTTGGCTGGACCGCTGAGAAACGCTGAGCACTCAGGACCAGTGATTGGCGCAGCGGGGCTGCCGGAGCAAAGTCAAACCTCTGGCTTTACCTGAGAAGGAAACAGAAACCCTTGGACTTGCAACACCGGACTTCGGTGCTGTGCTCAGGGGTAATGGTTAGACTACAGACTTAAACAGGCAGAAAAATCCATGACTCAGGCGACCTTAGTTAGCGGAGCTCGGAGGAAATAAACCACGCTTCGAGGCACTGCCTCTGGGAACATTTAGTGGTGGCTTATTCTGCACGTTTCAAAAGACAGGCAAGGCATTTAAATGGAATATTTGTTTTCTGGGGATATTCAGGATCAGAAAGAAGTCATGAAGTGGTAGAATAACTTCATAAACAAAATATTCCTAGCAGGTATGCAATGTAATATAAAAGCATATCACCCTGTGCAACATAAAATGTCATCTTCAGAAATGTGACATTATTCTTGCAACAGAAAAAGTCCCTTTTAACGCAAACGGATTTCAGGACAACGTAAAGAGGTTTCATGACAGCATTAAGTCAGGAATGGAGGCAATTTCTCCTACTGCTCTGAGAATGTTATAGTAACATACCCAAGATGTGAAAGTTGATGTCTTTGGAAGTGGTCCATGCCTCATTTTGTCTTCCATTGGCCGATGAATACCATCGATTGATAAAACTATGCCACCTTAGCGCAGCATGGGTGAGGAGAGCCAGGTATCCCATGCCAGAGAAGCTTTGCTAGTCTACAGAGTGGTGTGGCCACCCCACCCATTTCACTTGCTGTCCTCAAGCTGATGGCAGAAGAATTTGATGAACCTACATGATGGATTTGATGACCTGGGTGAAGTATCCTATAGGATATAAATGCATAAAATCCATGGATTCTGATAATTCTGCAATGAGACTGGCTTATAGGTAAAACATACAGCTGAATGAGAAGTGTGCCTGTTGGGTTCCATCAAGAAGTCTCCTCAAAGCCTGCAAGATGTCCTCCATGAGATAAAGGCTGGCTGTAGGTGAGCGTACCCTGCCTGGGCAGCAGGGGAAGAATCACTGAGGGGCTTCAGGTCACCGAGGTGCAACTTGTTCCTCGTTCAACTCTGTAAGTCTCTTTCAGAACTACAGGAGCGGTCTTGTGCTTTCTGCAGACTGTCTTCCTTCTGATGGCTGAAGGGACAAGGTGAGATCAAGCAGCTGACGGCTCTAAATGGCTTCTGTGAGCCAAGGCAGGTAGACTTTGTCTCCCATGGCTTGCCAAGGAGATGCTCGGTAGCTGTGAATTAACTATGTTCGGGGTCGTAATGAGTTCTCTCTCCTTGGTTCTCCAAGTCATGAGGGGCTGTGTGACCCCTTCAGTGTTTCTGTAGCAGCCTCAAGTGATCCTGGAGACAGCTGGGTAAAACTGTAATGACGAAATTGCCTATAGGTTGCTAAGTATAGACATAGTGCAGACAAAAGGCTTCAAAGCAATGCATAAATTTCTCTCAATCATGCTTAACCTTTGGTGACCAAAACCCCTGCCATACGTGTGTATGACAATTGTTGTGCCCTCCCAAGCTTGGAACAAAAATAACTCGGAGGCAAACGACCTCTGTGTGTTAATTTGAAATTATTTTCTCTACACCTGTCGGTCTAAAGGCTGTATTTCAATCATGTAAATCACACCAATAAATCTTTTAGTGAAGTTCTAATGAACTTTCTAGAACATGTGGTTGTTACACCACTTGTGGGGAGGTTGAGAGGCAGAGTTTAGATCCAGTTTAACTTGGTGGTGGTTCTGTGGGAGGCAGAGAGAAAGCAAGGCTGGGTGTGAGACAGGCTTGATCAGACTTGGATTCGAATCAGAGAGCAGCGCCGGAGGTGCTGTGCCCGGTGGTGGTGCCCATGGCTTTCCACGGCGATATTGGGAAGGCATGGACTCCAACTAAGGCTGCTGTGCCAGGAATAGCAGGGCACGGATCAGCTGGGGACACGCGGCTGCTTTTCCACCCGATGCACCAGAGCAGCTGATAGGGAATTCGTGGCATCCATGCGTCCCCATGCCGGCCTGAGAGAGGAGGAGGGGACAGCACCTGAGCTAGCCCAGAGCCTGCCACTGCAGTCTTAACTTGTCACAACTTTGTACAGAGATTTGACTTGGCAAGCCTTCAGCTGCCCACATCTGATGCAAGGTGATTTTTTATTATTTTTTTTTTTTGGTTCAATAGCAGGAGTTGTGAAATGAGATTTGTTGTTGTGAAACCACCACAATATCTATACAGTCTAATACCGAGGGCGGTGACGAGCTGGTGTTGTGAAAAGCCTTTTGAACACTCTGTATGGAAGCAAAGATGGGATCGGTGCAGGACAAGTTTCTTTTAACTGCTGGGGCTGCTTCTCCACTGCTTCCAGTCCTTTCTGGGGGTAGAGGTGGGATGCCCAGCAACAGACAAGCCTTGGCAGGGATGGAGGGCTCTCCTTGGGGGTCCCAGGTGAAGCAAAGCCAGCCAAATGCCCTGCTTCAGGCAGCGTTTCACAGCTGTGCAGGTTCTGCTTCTTAATTGCCCCTGATTTCCAGGATTTGACCCTGGCCTGTGTTCTCGGAGGCTTCATGACTGCAATAATTCACCCCCAGCAGCAGCCTGGGAGAGCTCCCGGTATTGTGGCCACAAGAGGAGTATGGTTCTGCATGTTAACTACAAACCTGTGCTCTACCGACAGCACTGAGACCTCAGTGTCAGATGAAGAGTATGGTGATGTCTGAAACGCTGCTGCAAATCGGGGCAGATGGAGGAAATAGCAGGTGGAGCCTCTTTGTAACACCTGAACTTATTTTGTCTTTATACACACACACACATATATATGTATAGGTGCTGACCGAGGGAGAACCAGCCAACCTGCAGCCCCAAAATCCCCTCCCCTCACTGCTGGCATGACCTGAGATTCGGAGTGTCTGCCTGCCTGGTGGTCCTCCTTCCCCACCTGACTCCTCCTGACTCCTTCTTCAGAACAACATTTTTCCAGGAGGTTTGAATTACATCTCATGCGGGCAAATAACTCGTTTTAAAGGACAGTTGTCTCTATGACCTGTATTGTGCGAACCACGTATCGCTCACTCAACTGGCATATCAGCAGTACAGTTTTGAATTATTGAGTGAATTTATCAAAAATAAAGTCCAAAAGCATGTAGGAGGCAATGGAGCAAGCGCGGTGTGTGGGGTGCACTTGTAGGCATGGGCATGCCCATGCTGGGGATGGCGAGGGGAGCGAGGAGCAGGGAGGGGCAGGCTTGATTGGATGCGAATAATGGGCTTGATTTCCAAGCTTTTCATCACGGAGCCTCTTCCAGACTGAAAACTTTCCTGTTCTTCCTGTCTAAAAGCAGATTTCATGGCAAAACAATTCCAAGACTTTGGCTGTCATCCAAGCATACTTGGAGCTGGAGTATTTCAGCTGATCAGCAGGCTCCTTTAATTTTTCTGTCATGCAGCCAAGATCTTGCTGTATAAAGATAATCCCCAGTTCAGCTTTACCATCTGAAATGACTTTTCCTTAGGAAAGAGCACTGTAGGAGAAACAGTGCTTGGCCTTAGTGAATCTGGGATTTCTGGAGAATGTTAGTGAATATTACAGAAACATGAGTCTGATTTATATACAGGTACATATCTAGGCTATATATATATGCATAAATATATATGACTCAGTAAGACTTTAACAGAGTGGTAAGTTCTACTTAAAAATAGCAGGTGACTGATATTTACATAAATTTCCGTAGGCAGCGGGTAGGGAGACTCTTTCTTGTAAAATGTCAAGTAATCTTTAAAAATTCCTGTTTCTTAAACTGTAAATTATTATACACCTTCTTCGTAAGCAATAACACTGTGGGCTTGTGGGAAGAAAAGTCGTGTCATGGCAAGCCATGTGAAATGAAGTTGCAAACTGTACTGTGGCGACTTCGCTTTTTGGACTACTCTGGATGCGGCTGGAATTGGTTTATGTTTAAGGGCAGGATCCAGAAACCCTCATTCATAAAAGTAACCCGACTGCAGGCAACATTATTGCTCCCTGTAAGCTATATATTGTCTGCAAGAGCGGGGTGCACATACCCAGAACCTAAAGCAGATTAGTTGGATGGTAATGGATTAGAAAGTACATTAAAATTACATTTTATAGCAGCTTTCCAGTATCTGCAAGGGGCCTACAAAAAGGCTGGAGAGGGACTTTTTACAAGGGCATATAGTCATAGGACAAGGGGTAATGGCTTCAAACTGGAAGAAGGGAGATTTAGCTTAGATATTAGGAGGAAATTCTTCACTGTGAGGGTGGTGAGACCCTGGCCCAGGTTGCCCAGAGAAGCTGTGGCTGCCCCATCCCTGGAGGGGTTCAAGGCCAGGCTGGATGGGGCTTGGAGCAACCTGGTCTGGTGGGAGGTGTCCCTGCCCAGGGCAGGGGGGTTGGAACTGGGTGATCTTGAAGGTTCTTTCTAACCCAAACCATTCTGTGAATATATTCGGGTCTTCTTAATTGTATTTTGGATTCGTTGAGCTCAGCTCTGTTTGGCTTTGTCATTAAAAACTGGGGAGGGGACAACATGGTGAGCAGAGCCTCACAGGGCTGAGTACAGGGGGCTGCACCTCCACACTGTATGCGCTTAGACCAGGAGAGTTGCTCCTGCCACTACACCCTGGTGGTGCTGGGCAGATGTTACAGGCTTGCAGTGAGAGCAGAAAAATTCCCAATAGTTTGCTTTTCTTTTTTCTTTTCCTTTTTTGGAGGTGGCTGGTGGCAGAAGGAGAGCTCATGCCACTAAGCCAAAGAGTAGTATGAAAGGGTTTGAAATCATTTTACGCGTGACTTTTTCTGGATGTGGGTTTACCCCCTCCTCTAACTACGCAGCTCAGAGTCTTACCTTTCCTGTCTGTTTTGCTCGCTGATTATTTTGCGAGGCCTTGGGCTCTGATCCTCAGTGCCTGTGGCTTCCAGAAAGCACAAATAATTGAAGAGTTGCAGTGGTCTGGATTAGAGGTGTCGAAATTAGCTTGTGTTGATGACTGCTTTAGTGTATAAATTCCCATCGAGTGTCCATCCTTTTCAATGACTGGCTGTGGGGAAACTGCTTTGCCTTCACCAGGCCGGCGTTTTCTGCAAAGGAGTAAAGTTGAAATATGTCCATGGCCAAAATTCCTTTGGGCTATCTTTTTTATAATCCTAGGATTATTGTGTGCTTGCACTAATGTCTCCTGATGGATTGTAAACAGCAACTGTCAAGTCTGTGAGGAACTGCCAAGAGCTGCACTGCAGTAAGTTGGAAGGATTTTTACCATCTTCTGAAAGACATAGACTTTTAGTTCGTGATCTTCCCTTTATTAATTGGGCAGTTTTGTGTGTTTTTAGAAATAGGATATTTCTCTTCAAACTGAACATGACTCCTATTCTGCTTGTGAGAACACCAGCTCAGGAAGCAGCGCTGTGTGTATAAGTTAAGTTTACGTTTACTTTTACTTCACATCCTGTGGGGCTGCATTTGGCTTCCTTCCCTCTTTCCTGCCCACCCTCCCCCCCTGACATTTTTCAGGTAAGTCTCCAATCTGACCCGTTTTTACCCCAGGATCCTGTTCTTCCTGTGACAATCTCTGCTGTTCTTCCTGTGTGCAGCCTAATAACATCTCCAGCAGTGTTCCAGCAATGGGACAGCTGGCCAGGGAATGCTATGTAAGGGTCTGGAGAACCTCTTACCACACAAGTGGTACCCAAGTTTTTACCCAAAACCTTGCATCCAGGAGTCCTTTTACTACCATTTTTACCTGAGCTTTACACGGTTTCCACTACGCCTTCTTGCAGCACTGTGTCATCTTTGTTAAAGGAAGGTGATGCTGCTTATTTAACTCTGCCTCCTTCTGTAATTTGTTCTTCCTGAAACTCCAGAAGGTCTTCATGCTGACCAAGAGGTTTGTCCATAGTGGCTCAGCGTAGGATGGAGGCTTTACCCTGGAAAGAGACTAGTGTGAACAGGTTTCCACTATATCTCAGGGTATATTTCAGAGCTTAAATTCACTTTTTTAAAAAAAAAAAAAAAAGCAGCATGTGACACCCCCACCTCCAAGTTTACCAGAAAAATTAATTTATGAAAGGACAAAAACCTAAATGTCACCACTGGAACTGCTGATTTCTGTTCATCAGTCTGAAGGAATAATAATTCCTGGAGCTCTGTGCTGTTATCCTGGGTTTCTGTAGTCACAAGGGGGAATCTGAGTCTGAACTCCAAAATTTGCATCTCATCACTCAATTATCATTAACCCCCAAGAGTTTTTCTGGAATTACACCAACGTGGCTGACAGATCCTGACACTGGTTCTTATTTCTACAGCTCCAAGGAGCCCCTGATCTTCTCTTCCTTGTCAGTGCGCAAACAGAAAACATAAAAGAGGGTCCTTCCCCTCCTCAGATAAACTCTGACCCAGTTCAGGCTAATGCTGGGGAGGGCAAAGCTGCTGGGGAGCTTCGAGAGGGAGAGGACACAGCAGAGCTTTGTGCGAGGGTCCGGGGTAAGTCAGAGCTGAGTCACGTATTAGCTCAATGCTGATGACATTAACCACTCCACGTTCAGCCTTAGCTTCACCCCTTCAGATGTTTTATTGCTGTGGAGGGATTTGGGTGGTTTTTTTGATGGAGAAAGATCAGTTAAAACATTACCTTCAACACATAATTGTTCTTAAAGTAGCCAAAAATCCCCAGAGCACAAACTCCTGTCCTACCAGTCATTTTTGCCTGAACATGGGTATTATAGACCTTTTTCTTGACAGCCAGAGTGAATCTTTTTTGCTTCCTTTTGTTACAATCACCGCACAGTGGTGAATGAGCATGTTTTATGCTCTGGCTCCAGGTATACCGTGGGAATCCTGAAAGGTTAGGGAGGGCACAAAGGTCCCAGTACCATTTTAGACATCCAGAGGTCTCAGTCTGATGGAAAAGTCCCAGGGTAAGTTCATGACTTCGCTGTGCACTTGAACCTGAGCCCCGCTGGCTGTGATGTTGAGTGGACAGCATGATTCAAGTTGTTTCTACATCGTTTCCAAGGATGTCTGCAAGAAAAGAAATTCAGGAGTTTGTTGAGTTGCGAGCAACAAGAGAGTAAAAAAAATGGCAATGCAACGGTTGCAACAGGAAGAGTAGTTTTCATTGACTTCTATTGCAATAATCTTAGAGATTAAATACATTTTATACAATGAAAAAGGTCAAAGCTGACAATTATGAAGTACCTGAGTATTGACTTTACTCTGCTTTGAAAATTGTTTTATCACTTTTTGTGTTCTTTAAAAAAAACACTTGATATTGGAAAATGTGTAAAAGAGAATGTACAGAGAATGGGTAGGTGGGTTGTGGGGTTTTTTTTAGGTAATGCTCAAGAAGTGACTTTAGCACTGAAGAGAGTTATGAAAATATTAGCTGCAGCAGTCCATCCCGAGCAGAGCAGCATGGCCAAGTCTGGGGAAAGAGTGCTTTGCCAGGATACTCACTAATCAGCACGGACATGGCAAGACTCCTTATTTTTTTGGGTGAAATAAGCTCTTTCGAGTGTTGTCATGTTGACACCAGGGACCCTTGCCAAACTGTATTGGTATGGGATTGTAGTTTTTGTCACCTTTCCCTGAATTACATCAGGGAAGTTTTGCAACATAGATCCGATCTGTTTAATTTGAAATAGAAGTGAAGATCCTTGGGTTTTCAGGCTTATTCTCTAGTGAGTAGGCATTGCAGTAACAGAGAATAAATACATACTTTCATCTTGCCACTTTTCATTGGATCCTTAGCAGTAGACATAGAGGCAGAAACGTTTTGGGGTTTTGCTCTTATTCATGGTATTCATTTTGCTGCGTGGGCAAACCAGTGCACTTCTCTTTGCCCTGCTTTCTCAATCTGTGAAATGGAGGTAACGCTGCTCTGAGATTTGAGATGGCTGGGCAGTGCCATTGTGGGCCAAATCCCAGGGCAGTTTCAGAAACCCAAAGGAGTCAGCATCACTGTGACTTAGTTGGGAGCAATCCTGGTCTGGTCTGGGTACATGTCAGCAGAAAAGTTGACCTCGGGGTAGAGGGTAAGTCTGAAACCGTGACTTTTCTTCCAGTGATGATAACGCCGTGAAATAGGAGAAGAGATCTGCATTGTTAGAGGAGACGTGTGCTTTTGATGTAATCAAAGATGTGTAGATGTGTCTTTGTGGTTGGTTCTGTGGTAGCTGTAGATCTGGAAGGAAATGAGGAAATGTGGTTGTGAAAGAAAAAAAGACATTGACAAGAGCACTAGGAGACAACTGGTCTCTTTTCTATAGGAAAACAGGAATTGTCTGTTTTCTTTAATGATTGCAAATAAGATATATTTGACTTCAAAGGGAGTTCTTGAAAGGCTAGCTCAGTTATAACAACCTCTCCTCAGTCACATGCCAGCTTGCCCTCTGGGTACCCCATAAAGTTGTCTGTGGTTTGTTTATAGCTCCCCTACCTCCCATCCTCGACTCGGGGGAGATGCTGGGAAGATAGCTGTATCTGCAGGCAGTACCTGCACTGGGGGAAACTGTACCTTTCTGCCAGACCGGGGGCTTTTAAGCTCATGTACTAGTGCTCTCAGTCCTCTCTGCTTTGACAGGAAGAGAGTATACCCAAATGACTCCAGATTATATGCAGATTGTATCTTTTTTCAGAACTATCCTGGCAGCAAAAGGAGATCAGGTGAAATCTCTGCAGAAGACACTTAACATACTGCAGGGCTTTGGTCTGATGTGACGTTACCTGAAAAGTAAAGTCTCGGAGAGTAAAATCTCAAATCTCTTTGATTTATTAGAGTGACAGGAGGTTGGTGCCCTCAAGTACTTGTTTCTAGCTCTCCATTCCCCATGCAATACCTGCGAGGACTCTGTGCCAGAGCTTTCCCTGCTTAGCTGCTGGCTGATGTACCTGGTACACTCTCAGTTTCTCTCTGCACAGTGTTTGGGGCAGAAAGGAGACAGCAGACAACCAATGCATACAAGGAGTGAAATTACAGCTGAAAATTGTCTCCTTTCAGTTTCAAACCATCAGGATTTGTGGGCTCCCATTGACCACAGTTGGCTGGCTGCACGGCCCCCAGGAAGTTTCTTAACACAGCAGACCCTTGTGCTGACACAGAATGGGTCAGGGCTTCCTCTTCTCTTTGACTGTATCTCATGCGTAAGAGGCTGGTGATCCATTGCACCACACAGTGGAAGCAGGTGGCCAGGGCTCAGTATTGGAGCCAGTTCTTGTTAATATCTTTACCAACAACCTGGATGAGGGGATCGAGTGGGCCCTCAGTACTCTGCTCGAGTGAGACCCCCTTGCAGTGCTGCCTTCACCTCTGGGGTCCCCAACTTGAGAAGGACATGGACCTGCTGGAGCAGATCCAGAGGCCACGAATGTGCTCTGAGGGCTGGAGCCCCTCTGCTGTGAGGACAGGCTGAAAGAGTTGGGGGGGTTCAGCCTGGAGAAGAGAAGGCTCCAGGGAGACCTTAGAGCCCCTTCCAGTCCCTAAAAGGGCTCCAGGAGAGATGGGAAGGGACTCTTGATCAGGGAGGGGAGCCATAGGATGAGGGAAAACGTTTTTAAAGTGAAAGAGGAGAGATTTAGATGAGATATGAGGAAGAAATTCTTTGCTGTGAAGCTGGTGAAACATTGGCCCAGAGAAGCTGTGCCTGCCCCATCCCTGGAGGTATTCAAGGCCAGGCTGGATGGAGCTCTGAGCAGCCTGGTCTAGTGGGAGGTGTCCCTGGCTGCGGGAGGTGTCCCTGCCCATGGCAGGGGGGTTGGAACTGGATGGTCTTTAAGGTCCCTTAAACTCTAACCATTCTGTGATTCTAATGAGTACTTGCTAGGAGAGGGAGACTGGGGTAGGTGTAGATACTCATTTGTGATCACTGACCCAACATAGCACCTGGGATTAAGGTAGAGAAAAGCTCTCTGCTCTGCTTGGAAAGGCGGGTGCGGGCTTGACAGCCAGCTGTTTTGTGCTCACAGGCACGGTGGGTCTGCAGGAAGAGCCAGACTATTCCTCTGCTGCTGTCTGACCATTGGCCAAACTATGTATTTAAAACAAATAATCAGTTAGTGACCAAGTTCTAGAGCTGAGATTTGTGCAAAGGTCAGATACTGCCCCATCTCCCAGATTCCCGCACCGGGTGTTATTTCTGTTCCTGTTTAAGAACAGCGATCAGTACTTTAAGACACAGAGTTTGTGCACTTATTTTTCAGGTTTGTCCAAACTTTTCTGACTTTACTGCAGTGCACAGGAGTATTTTGCTTCTTACTCTGGTTGTCCTTCCCTGATGGCATTGGAAGCTTTCTCCCTTCCTCCCACACGCGGGTAAATTAGATAAGTTTATCTGAGTGCTTGAAAGCCTGGTCAGGGCAGTGTGGAATCAGGATTGCTATGGTTCAGCTTAATCCAGTCAGACCTCAGACCCCCTCTTTGCACCACAAGATCTCTCCGAAGCCAAAGAAGTTCCTCCTTAAAGGCAGCTGCAGTATGAGGCTATCTTTGTACTGCAGAGGACAGCTCAGGACTCCTTGTGTCTTTGACACGTCCTTGAACAAACACGCCAGTGCGTGTATAAACCTGAACAAATACTATTTTTCTTGGACTTTCACAGGGAGAAGGGATGAATGTGTGGCTCAGGCCCTCACTGTATCAGACACCGTTTCCCAGCAGCACAGCTGTAAAGTGGGAAAGCTACAGAACACCACTGCAGAGAGAGACGGTGAATTCAGAACTCCATCCTTGCTGAAGAAGTGTCTGCTCTATACACAAACCTTTTGGCACTGAGTTCCCCTCTCCAGCCAGGAAAGGGAGGGAATAACCTGCCTGGAAACAAATTGACCCTAAGCACTTTACCACTTCACAACTTATTAACATATAAAATCATTTAATTGACCGCAGAGTAGTTTTTTTTACCTTTTAACAGAGAGCTGCCTTTGGATGTGGTGGGTTTAGAGCTGGGGGCTAGACCTCTGATGAAGTTCCTATCACTATGTCCACCTGTGTTAAGGAGAAAGGAAATAAGAGGTAGGTAATTACCAGACAGTTACAGTGAAAAATGGAAAATAATTTCCAAAACATCATCTTTAAATCACTTTGGAAGTCTTGCAGGTTCCCAACCCCTCTGTCTGTAGACACCATCCATGCCTGTGGTGCGGGTGTGAGTGGGGAACCGCACAAACGAATCATTAGCAATCCACACTGAATAAGCTCATAAAGCTAATGCAGGGGAGCAGGAGCTACTTGAATGCCTTCTTTCAACATATTACTGTAGCTAACATTTTGTTTGGGTAGTCACAGAGATTTTCTTTCTAATCAGGAGGTAGGAGATGGACTACTGTGTACAGAGCCAAGCAAGAGGGAAGGTCAGTGCTGTGGTTGCTACCTATGGAGACTGAGGGCTTGCTTGGAGATGTAGTTACGTTGGTCTTTGCTGTCGTCTTCTCTCCTGTTGTGCACTGGCCAACTGTGTGTGGTTTAGTGATGGCTTTTATCAGTGTCAGGTTGATGGTTGGACTGGGTGATCTGAAAGGTCCCTTCCAACCTAGGCAATTCTATGATTCTATGATGGACTATGTCACAGCTCTTAAAACATTGCTCCCCATCTCCCTTTGGGTATTCCCTCTTGGTTTGTATGGTTTTGCAGGGCTCTCTTCCCCAAGGGATAGTGACTGAGTGCCCTGCCACTGTTGAAATCCCACAATTGGCTGAAAATCAGCCTTACTTTTTATCTTGTCCATCTCACCCAAGCCCCAAGTGCTCTTCTTCCTGTGTGCTTGAGATTTTTGTTTTGTTTAAAGTGATAAAGCCTTCACAGTAAAATCCAGGCTTGCATTTTAACCCCTTGTGTCCTACCATAGAAAGGAGGTCCTAAATAATTAAGATTGTTGAGTGTTTGCTTAAATGTATCCCTGTTGGAACAGCTCTTTCTAACAGTGAGAAGGTATCTGGGGCCATCTGTCTCCAGGTCCAGCCTAGCACTATGTTACCCACTACTCCTGTCTCACTGAGAGTTTATTACTGATGCTCGTAAAGTGCTTTGATGGTAAAAGACTGTAGATGTTTGAGATACTGATATTGGTATTATACTCAGAATTCATCAATCTCTAGCTATTTCCTAATGAAAATGGAAGTGCATTCCCTGGACAATGGTCACAAAGCTGGTAGAGGACTAGAAAGGGAAGAAGAAATGGTTGATGGTTGGACTAGATTATCTGAAAGGGCCCTTCCAGCCTAGACAGTTCTATGATTCCAAGGAAGCTTACCAGCAGACCTTGTGAGCCCAGGGGCTGTTGAGCCTTGCATTGTACGATGGAAGTTGATGCTGGGTTTGGACGTGCTGGCTGACCGTGGCCTTCCGCAAACAGAGGTGAGGAACAGAAGGCAGCAAAACAGAAATACTCAGGTGAGCTAATATCACAGTGTTTCCATCAAAATAACGCTCAGATGCTTAGTATTTCCATAGGTGGTGTGTGCAAGCAGCACAGCATGCCTGGGTGTGTACGGGGTTTCAAAAATGAAGTTGCTGTATGTGGAAGCTGGGCAGGGGGTTAGGGAAGAGCAGCCTGTCACAGCAAGGGGTCAGTGTGATTTCATGTGTCTCTGGAGGCCTGGGGTGATTAAGCTTGGCTTTGGGCTCAACTCATTACACAGAGAGACGATTGCTGGAAAGAAGACTTATTGATCCTAATTTCTTCTAGAACTTAAAGGTTAAAGAAGTTTAGTCTGTCTTCATGTAAATGAAACTTGCAGGCTTTTTGAGAAGAAAACTGCCTGCTTTCTTGAAGGAACTGGGCAACGTACAGTATTTGGCCTTTGACTACACATGAAGCTGTGGGATGCCATAGAGGGTAGAAAATGTTGGAAGAATTCCCTGGTGTTGGAGACATCTCTGCTTTTCCCTTCCTGCATGATGGTAGGGATAGTAGTATCTATTTTCCCACCTTCTAGTGACCTCAGATGACAATGAACAGCCCTCCACGGTCACGCAGTGGAACTCAAAGCGAAGGTAAGTCTTTGGCCATTGCTCATCTGCTGCCGTTCCCTTGCAGGTGCTTCATGCTGAGTCCTGCTCCTCCAAGAGGAGTCTTGGATCTGCTGTACTGAAGGGGAATAAAGCTAAAGCCCAGTCTGGGGCACGGGGAGTGCCTGAAGAACATCACCATGCCCTGTTCTTCTGGCACAAGGAGATAAGTGGTCACCAAATCCTGAGCCTCTCAGCTCCTAGTGACCACAGAGAGGGAGAGGCCTCCATTGTGCTTCTCAAGTCACCCTCGTTCTATGCAACCACACTGGATGATCAGCTGTCCAAAGCCATCTGGACTCATTTGTCTATTTAAGTAGAGTGTCAGCTCTGGGCTGACCTTGCCAATTATCTAATTGTCTTGTACCACTGAGAGCACTGGAGCAGGCTCTGTAGCGCTGTTCATTTGGGTGCTTTTTACTCCGTTTCTACCTGTGCTACCTTTGTTTTTGCTGCATGTGTGAGCAGGAGCTGGGTGAAATAAATGGAAAGACTCTGGAAAGCGCCGCTGGGTCAGGGTTTTGTACCCAAGACTAGAGGCTTTGTCATGAGAATGATGATTTATTTTTCCCTCTAGCTTGAGGTAAGGTCCTTGGTTTTCTTTCCTTATAACCTTACTTACTTACCCGGCAGCTGCTCATGAAGGTTTTCATTTCTGATTTATCTCTCCTGGCTCATGGCCACACTCCTGAGAGCCAAGTTGGGAGTGATTCCCAGTCCAGATGTGGTCGTAGCTCTCTGGGGGACCCTGCTTGCAGAGAGAGGGGAGAGGAGTATATGGAGGATTACATACCACTGTCTTCAGATAAATGTTGTTTTAAACATTGCATCTTTCAATGTGGGCCAAAATTTACCAATGTGATACACAACCTGTACAAGACTGAGCATTCCTAATGCTATAGAATAAATGCTATAGAATAAAAAGTTGAAGGTGGTAACTACTCAGTTAGAATCATAGAATGGTTTGGGTTAGAAGGGACCTTAAAGATCATCTCGTTCCAACCCCCCTGCCCTGGGCAGGGACACCTCCTGCTAAGACCAGGTTGCCAAGACTGGCATGTTGTCTTGGTGTGGGAGATGTGGAATAACCATGCTGGGGTAGCAGTGGAAAGGGCTCCTCCTGGAAAATGCAGTCGTGCTGTGACAACAGCTTGCAGATTGTCAATGCACAGGCTCTTGCTGGGACAAAAATAAGCAAGTTAGGAAGTTATGATTAAGATACTAAAAGAAATTTTCATCAAGTAATGGATTTACCCTGACAATGTCTCCTTCATGGCCACAGTCCAAAGATTTTGCTGTTGCTATTGACTTTACCTGGAAAACACTCTGGATATTATCAGGACAAGTAGCCTGATGAAATTTAGGATGGATATACCACTAGATGCCTGGTGCTTTAGTTATGATGTTAAAATACTGATAAGATGTGCAATCACTACATCTTGCACTTACTTTCCCATTCAGTCGGGGTATGATACCTATTTCATGCTTTTCAGCTCTGCAGAGATCTATGGATTAACCATCTCTCCCTAATCTTTCAGAATTTCATCTGCACTATGTACTTTCAGGTGCTGTACATATAAACGAGAATATTCCCCACTTTGTGTCAGTCCCTTGACAAACCTGGATATTGGTTGAACGTTTGGGGTTTTTTTTCCCACTCAGTACTCAACCCGAGTATTCTTATTGCGTGTGAAATTTGTAGCAAGTCTAACATTACTAAATGCATGTAGTTCTCTGAATAAATCTGCTTCAAATGTATGCACGCAGAGCACGTACGGATAAAGCAGATAAAGGAAAATGAAAGTCTACAAGATAGCATCATATTGAAAATGAGTGTTTCATAACCAGCCTGAAACACAGGGTACGAGTTCTAGACTTACTTCTAATACTTGCAAACAGGAAAGAGAATTACTAATCGTGACTAATCTGTCCCAAGCAAGTGCTTTTCTATGACCCAAAGGATTGAAATAAAACCCATTTGTTTGCTTGCTTTGGAAAAGAAACAGTTTTTCTGCATAGAAGGAAGCAGAACAGAAATGTGCTCCTGGGGAAGAAAGGGGAATTTAATGAGGCTGCAGATCCCCTTTGGTTGTCCCCACCAACCGCGTCTTCTCACTCTTGGCCCTTTTCCCACTTTGCAAGAAAAAACAAGGATCCAAATACAAGGTTTTAATGAAAAAAAAAAAAACCCTACACTTTCCCTAACTGAGAAGCTGGAATATTTCTGTGCCAGAATGTTACTGAAAGGATCAAGTGTACCTGGAGGGTGTTTGAGAAAGAAGAATGAAGTGGGTTTTTTATTTTTTTAATTAGGGTTGGAGTTGCTGGTTCAAAGAGAAACCATTTGGCAAATTGGAAATGGCCTTCTTTTTACTAGACCTTACCATGTGGAAAGCCAGGGGAATCTTGTCCTGGATGTCAGTGAAGGTAGGGCTGAGAGAGTCAGACTAACCTGAGAGTCCCTCTGCAATAGAAGTTAACTTGTTTCTGTCAGACTGGGGGTAATTTGTAAAGAATATTATGTAACTCTTAAAACTGGAATTTTATCTGAAAGGTACAAGTAGCCTCCTATAAATTTGAAACAGTATTTTTGACTTTTCACTTTGAATTTGTTTTACATTTTTAGTTCTTAAGGATAATGAACTCATTACTTTTATAGTTGTGGTCCCAAATGAATGAAAACCAAAACCCTTCCTCCAAAAAACCCTGTATGTAGTGTTCTGCTTCCCAAGGTTTCATCTTTCCTCTTCTAATCAGGAGCTACGCAAATGCAGTCTGGGAAGGAGGTCCTTTTTTATTTGCATGTCCTGCAGAGAAGTCTCTGCTTGCTGGGAGGAGGCTGCTGCTCTGTCAATGCTGTCAGAGCTCTATCAGTGGAAAAGCTCTGTTCTTTTTTGAGAATTTTTTTTTAATGCCAGGGGTACTTGAAGTTCTTAAATTGTCTGACGCGTTTTCTGTCTGGCATTTGCTTTGGTAAAACTCTGTGGGGATCCCTTATGGATGCTGAAGGGAATTATTTTATTTGCTGCAGAACTTGCATTTTAAGACATACACATTCTTAAGCTATATGCCTGTTTAAATCTGATCATACCAAGGGTAGACACAAGTCTGGAAAACCAGTGCTGTCTTACTGTAGATAAAAACCCACTGAGCAGCAATAGATCTTCTAGGCAGTACCAGTGCACCCACTGTGAATTATTAATATCCTCATCTAGAGACTGTTGAAGCTGCAGAAGGGTTTTCATCAACTCCAAAAGAAGGTGAATGAGGCTACTTCTGTACATAATCATGCTACAGGACAGCTAACATTTGAGCGCTGGCTTATTAGTTGCTATAGTGATAAGGAGGAGACCGTTAGTGTATATGGCCTGGCTGGACTGGGTGAAAAAGTTTGAAGATAATGCCTGCATTCCACCACTTTGTACTTCCATTTCACAATTCTTATCATATTAAGCTGTCAGAAATGTCCTGGGTGGTTGGCTGCCCTGTGCTACAGTAGGTGACAACAAATTTCAGGAAACCTCTGTTCCCACACTTTAGTTGGGTAGATTTTCCCCAAAGTTTAGGGTGATGTAGCCCTTCCTTCGTGCTCTGAATACTCTGAATACCTGGATGCTGCTGATGGATGCTGACAAGTTTTCATGGCATTCGAGGCAAGCTCAGACCTTCTCATTGGGAGGGAAAACTTCTGCAAAAGAGGGCAAAGCTATGAAGACATGGCCTCCATGGTTCCCTTTCTGGGAACCTGATAAAGGTCCTTTAATCCCTGTTAACTTGGCATAGTTTGGGACTGTGGCTGCTTCATGGTTTATGGCCTGGGCTTTGACAGGTTTTTCTGGGCTTAGAAGGGTAGATAACAGTCGAGAAGAAGCTGCATTCAATGAGCCTTTGAAGGCAAAAAAAGAATATGGAGTGTATTGAAGAAATACAAAAGAAATTGTATTTTCATAAAGTTCAAAGGTATTTTTTGGCTTCAGCAGTTACTATTGGCTGTTCAAGAATAGTCTGTTCTTAGTAACAGGGATTTGCTACAGGATGCACCTGGTATAAAGTTACTGTCTTTCCAAAGGGGGTGCAGAACATGGGGACCAAGCTGGGCGCCCTGTGACCTGGCTGGGGAGCTCAGAGGCCAGCTGATGGCAGAGCTGGGCTGTTACGGGGGATAAAGCAGTTGCCATGGGGGGGGAGGAATATTATCCCACTTTATGGGGAAATATTACTTCATTTACAATTTGTTATTTTCTTTCTTTTTTTTTTTTTTTAGTTAAAACCTGCAGAGGAAGTATAGGATGCTGAATATTCCACTGCATCTGAGGGTGCCTAAGCAATTGTGAAGTTTGTGGTTTCACTCCAAGATGCAGTGAAGTGAAAAGAGCAGCACCTACATTTAACCTTGCAGCCGTGCAGTTAATAACCTAAGCCCAAAAACGAGTAAGCAAAAACTTCCTTGTCTGGGCTAATTAGATAATTTGCAGCTTGTCATTAACTCAGTCAAGCCAAACTGATATCTGCTGCATTCCTCAAGGATTTGTGCCAAATCATATGTTTCAACCCTTAGTAATTTCGCTGCAAGTCTATTTTTATCTTCCCCTTTTTTTTTTTTTTTAACATACTCAGCACTCCACACTAACACCCCTGAGTCCTCAGTCTCCATGGTCATTTCAGGCAAATAAGAGTTTAAAAAAAAACAGATTTGCCTGAAATGCACGATTTTTTGGAAGTTCTGTCAGCAAATACTCCTATAATGGGAAGAGTAACCGCGGCGGCACTCACTTGCAGGTGGGATGGGGATGCAAATACAGTTCTTGCCTGCAGGCCACCGAGGTGCCAGGCAGCAGGCGAGGCAGGGCCAGACTCCTCTGTGACCTTGGGGCCAGCGTGGCCACCTGTTGCCCTTTTTGCCCAAAAGTAGCGTGTACAAGCCAGCCAGGGCCAGCACTGAGCTCTCTGGGGAGCAGCAAAGACAGCCCAGAAGTACCCAGTCTGGTTTAAGGTGCAGAAAATGCTTGACATTGGCACAAGAACCCTGGGTGTCACACATTGTCACTGCTGCCAAGGTATGTAAACATTCTCATTTCTTTTCCTATTTGATTGCCCATTCATTGTATGCATTTTGAAGTTATTTAATATAACAGTCACATTTAAAGAGAAACCATACAATGAATCGATTTGAAAGGGCAATTTCGATCTCTGCTCCTGGCAATAGCAGCCAGCAGTGCCTGGAGTATCAGTTTTCTCAAGAACTGATATATCAATGTCCATGAATGTTACATAAAAATAAAGCTAAGCACTTCAAATAATAATGTTTAATATCATTTAGTGGTTTCTTACATGTAGTAGTGCTCAAATACTCCTCCAGGCCCACTTCTATATAAGAAATAGGACTATCATTCCGAAGTTGCATGGTAAAAGATCTCTTTCCAAAGATAAATGCCTACCCATCACTTTTAGCAGTGTTGGACGTACCTAAGGCTGGGAGGTTTGCATCTTAAAATAAAAGCAAACAAGTCAGAGGATAAACTTAGACCATTAAAATAGCCCTGAACATGTTCCTGACCCCACCTGACCAGACAGACCACTGATGTTGTGTTGGGTAGGAGAAAGGAAGCAACCTCAAGCACCCTCACAGGTGCTTGAGCATTGGTGAGAAGAAAACTTGCAAGGGTGAACGTGCTCTTGCGTAGAACGTGCTCCTGCATCCCATAGCAGGGATCCCTCTGCACCTGTGGTGCTGTGTGAGGCAATAGGGGGTGGCACTGATGGTAGGACACGGCTGGAGCCAGGGAAGATCAGGGGTATGCCAAAGTGAGGTCTCCAACAGTGGGTAGCTGGGGTTGTGGGATGTCATAAGCATGGCGGTGGGATGGGATGGGGAAGAACCAGGTGAGGAATGATGGCTTGACCGGCTTGTGATGTGCAGGAATGAGATAGGGAAGCTCCATTTCTAAGAACAACTCAGTGTCCCATCTCTAAAGCCTGCCTGAGTCCATGCACTATGGCAGAATAGGGCTCAGCAGCAGAGAAACAGTGCCAATACTCAGCAGGTCTTTTGTGTAGACAACTGGATATATGCTAGTGTGTAACTTGATTAATGGTTGTTCCTGATAATATAGACATGGTGAAACAATTTGGAATTAATTTCCCACTCATTAGCACCATTTTACCAAGTAGAGGCACAGTTAGCCTGTTTTTCATGTTGGTTTCCTATAACTGGAAGATTGTTATTCACAAGCCAGACCTATTTGTTTTCCTGTGCAGCAGCAGCTCAGTGAATCAGCCCATGGCAGTGCGGAGGGTGGAATTGTTTCCACCCACTTCCAGAGACAATGCAGGTGATTTATGATGAAGGGCCTTGACAAGTTGTTCTTTTAATCCCTGGATTGGCATTCATCCCACATGAAGATGTAGTATGTAGTTTACTGACGTACCTTGTTGTGGAATACTTTAATGGGGTGTATGTTGGCCATGCTGATCTTATCCATGTCCGACAAGCCTTTTATTAAAAACATTCCCAGGGCTGGTCTTCCCCAGCATGTTAACCTGTGTGTTGGCTCTAGCTCTCGCCCTGCCTAAACACAGCCCTGCACCGAAGCATGAAGGAGTGTGCAAACCTCAGGCTTTGTAGCCAAAAAGGAGCATTAACTGAAACCTGAGCTACTCTGGTTGCCAGTCTGAGCTCCCTGCACTTTGTCCCCTTTTCCCACAGGAGCCAAACACAGGAGCAGGGCTTGCACATGGTTTTTTTTTTCAAGAAGCCCAGCCTTCAGCCTCTTTTTGTGCTTATATGGGTGGCTCCCATGGATCTTCTCTCTCTGCTGAAGCCAGGCAGCTGATAACCTCCAAGGTCTGCTTGCCCATCAGCTTGGCCTGGCATCTGCAGGCTCAACTCTGGTGGCATTTGCTGGGCTTGGGCAAGTGAGATGAGGGGCCGTCCCTTCACAAGCAGAGCTTTGATTACCTGCATGGTTCAAGCATTGTGATGCAGGTGTTAGATGAAAATGCAAATGACAGAACTAATCACAGAATCACAGAATGGTTGGGGTTGGAAGGGACCTTAATGATCATCCAGTTCCAACCCCCCTGCCATGGTGTATATGTTCCAGTATGCAGGTGTGTTTTGTAAGAAATAAGGTTCACTGAGGCTTGGTCCTCATTAATCTTTTCTGTCTTCCCTTTCTGGCCCCTGTAGGCAAATGTTGAGTTGGAGGAGTCCAAATGAATCCTTGCAGCAGTGAAGGATGCTTTTTAGCTGGTGGGTTTGGGGGCGGGAGGACGCTCAACTTGAGATAGCCTTTAAAAGTGGGTATTCCTTGCTGCGACATCCAGCCGGCTCCTGAGGCTGAAGGTGTGCTGATGCACCAATTCTTGCTGGAAACAGTCGTAAGGAGGTGTGGGTAGAATGTGAAGAATGTGAAAACACGTTGTGCATTTGGAGGTCGCTGCTGTCCAGGGCTCTGCTGTTTGGTTTTTGTGTTAAACCTGTGCTGGGGAACCGTAAACTGCAGCAAGTAAAACAACTTATTCCTCCTGTCAGCCAGAAACGATTGTGCTCGGGATATGTTCCATCCATTGAGATGGTGTTTTATTTTCTGAGACAGACACCTTGTTTCTTAGCTGGAGTTTAAACATAATAAATATTTAACCCCTGAGTTTTCTTGCTCTGATTATCTCTCTGTAATATTTTACTTAATATTCACCCAAGCAGATGGAACAATATTGACAGCTTATATATTTCTGTAAAATAGCTTTTTACATTGCAGCTTGTGTTCTCAAGCAGAATTTAGAAGTAAACCACGTAAACTTTATCTTTTTTGTGTGATGCCTTTGACCCTCAAAAAGACAGATACACAGAAGAACGGTGATGGGGGAAAATATTTAAGAAGAGGCAAAGTGGAAAATGTGGCTTGTTCGTATTGCACTGGCAGAAACAACCAGCAGAACGTCCTTCTGCTCTTTGAGGTTTTACTTAAATAACTCTCAAACCGGAAAAGCTTTATGTTGATCGGGACCTTAATGATCATCCAGTTCCAACCCAGGTGTACAGCTTGGAGGAAGAAGGTGGTGGTGGTGGGAAATGCAGCCTGTGAACCAAAGTTCAGAGAGAAAGAAAAAGGACCGGTGGCAAACGATCTGCCTTGGGCACAACTTAATCTGTTGCTGGTTTATGCTGTTGCTGTTTTATTCCAGTCCTGGGTCATTACACAGGTCCTTTGTCATTCGAGGAAATAACATTTTCATTAGGCTGACCTAAACAAGCCATGTCAGCGATGGGCAGGTTGTCTTCTTCTTAATGGACAATACACTATTTCCATAAGACTCCTCGATCTCCTTCTGGGGTTCAAAGTGACACCCCCAGGGCTGCGGGAAGGGCAATTCCTGTGCACTGAGTGTCAACTAAATGGGGGCTTTGTCAGTTCATACAGCTGCTGCTCATCAGAACATCCCAAATGATAAGCCATGCATTGATCTTCAGGGGGGTCGGGGGCAGGAGAAGGAGAAATATTTATAAACAAAGACAGTAACAGAAAGCGGAAGGAATGGTAGGCATAGCTAGAAAATCCTTTCTGCATCTAAAAAAATCACAAAACCCTCAAAACCCAAGAAAGTAATTACATGTTTGAAAACATGTATTTGCTATTTAAGTTGGCTTTCTAGTTTCGTTTCCTTTTTTTTTCCTGAAAAAATACATATGTGTGTGTATATATATATCTGTGTATGTATGATTATGTATATCAGGTCTCTTTTCTGGTCTGCAACACAAGTTTTGCAAATGAGTTTTTCCTGTTCTTATAGAGAGGATTTCCTAAGCACTTTATTTTTTCTGGCTAGATATTTCAGTGTTTAGAGGACTATATTTCATGGAATTCATTACTTCCTTACCTTTGTCTTTCTAAGTTGAAGAACTACTTAAGGTAACATAACAAGTGGTTCAGGCTTGCCCTGCACAGACCTTCACCTTCCAGTACAGCTCATTCATGACATCAGCGTGTTTGACTTTGCCTTTCTTCGTGTGTAAGGAAGACAAATGACTACAGTCTTCAGGAATCTCCCCAAATGTGTTTTGGTTTTTTTTCTCTTGACCTAGGACAGGGTTCCTTACTTCTGGGAGGCTCTTACCTGTGGGATGTTTGCTGTTATGCTGGATGTGATGTGTTGTGAACATCTCAGGTGAATATGTACCACTACAGTGAGGTAGATCTGGAAAAAAAAAGGAATAGAAGTAAACAGATTCAGTTGTCCTAAACAAATCAGTCATCTGTTGCAAGCCCATATCTTACTCTAGTCTCTTCCTCACACAGAATCTTTTTGTCCCAGCTCTAGCTGTTGTATCATAGAATCATAGAATGGTTTGGATTGGAACAGACAGGGACACTTCCACTAGACAAGTTTGCTCAAAGCTCCATCCAGCCTGGCCTTGGACACCTCCAGGGATGGGGCAGCCACAGCTTCTCTGGGCAACCTGGGCCAATGTCTCACCACCCTCACACCAAAGAATTTCTTCCCAATATCTAATCTAAATCTCCCCTCTTTCAGTTTAAAAATGTTCCCCTTTGTCCCGTAGTTCCACTCCCTGATCAGCAGTCACTCCCCATCTCTCTTGGAGCCTCTAAGGTCTTAGGCTCTTTTAGTCCCCAAGGTCTCCCTGGAGCCTACTCCTCTCCAGGCTGAACACCTGCAACTCTCTCAGCCTGTCCTCACAGTAGAGAGGCTTCAGCTCTTGGAGCATCTTCATGGCCCTCCACTGGGCTCGCTCCAACAGGTCCATGTCCTTCCTGTGCTGAGGACTCCAGAGCTGGACACAGTGCTCCAGGTGGGGTCTCACCATAGCACGGTATAAAACCACAAAGAAACTTAGGTCCCCATGTGTGGTGCCCAGGTGTGGTCCCCAGGTGACACACACACACATGACATATTTTTTTGAGGCAGTTACACTCTGGTGTAACTGCCAGGGTCCTGGGGACACCTTTAGACCTCAACGACCTGGAGCAACCTCAGTTGGGACCCACACCCACGCTCTTGCCCAGGGGTCCAGGTGCTCCACTTAAGCTCAGGCATGGGCCATGGCATTTCCAGCCCTGTCCCCTTGCTTTTCCTGGATGGAGCCTGAAGGGACATTGCAGGTAGTTCGCCTCCAGCCCTGTCTCCTAGGTGAGTCCTAGATGTCTGTCCCAGCTTTGTCCTGGTGCTGGTTTCTGCTGCTGCCCACTGGGTGGGGGCCTCAGACCTCACCCACTACCTCAATTTGCCAAGAGCTGTTGGCAGAACCAGTTGCTGTCACCTGCAAGGGTGGCTTGGACCTATCAGCTCCTGTTACCCTCACTCCTGGCTCTCTCCCCATGATGGAGTGACCCCACTCCCCCTTCCCGGCATTTCCTTACATTGCCTTTCTTGAGTATATGAGATGGTTACAAATGCAAAAGGAACATTATTCCATTTCCCACTGGGAAGAGGGTTGACAAGACGCTAAGATGCCTGCTCCTTGGACCCGGTGGCTCATGTTTTTTAATTGCGATATATGCTAGACATGTTGAAGTGCTTATTTACATAACATTTCTTTGGTTTTCCCTCTCTTGAGATTCCATCTGCAAGTGCTAGCAGATGCAGACACAGTATGGTAAGAAGGCTAGGCAGTCTGTTTTGTGTAAAAACGATACGCTTGGGATGGCTCTCAAATGGTACACTTGGGATAACCCGATTCAGCAGAGTGATGTGCATGCCCTGTACATCCAAATGAAAAGAACACAGCTATATTTCCTAAGCGGTATTTCCTTCTGGCAGATGCTTAATTCACTTGGTCAATGATAGCCACTACGTGCATATGAGAACAGTGCTTCAGTATCAATAGTATTGGGACAAGCAAATGCTGCTGCTGAAAATCCTCTACTATTCATACATCACTGAAATTGAAATCCTCTGTTTTGGTAATCTGTTTATCCAAAAATCGCCCTGTTAACTCAATGGTTCTGGGGAGAAGAGGGGTCCAAGAAAACTGCTTGATTTTCCAAGGATCACCTTTTCCCTTGAGAATGGAAAGCCTGAGGGTAGGGGGGATCTTGTTGGTGTGTATAAATACCTATTTTGGGGGGAGAGATGGAGGCAGACTCATCTGAGCAGTGCCCAGTGAAAGGACAAGAGGCACCAGGCACCGACTGCAACACAGGGAGTTCCCTTTAAACAAGAAAGGCAGAATCTCCTTTCGGATCTCTTTATTTACTTATTCCGTTTATCTGATTAACTTAATGAGAGCAGATTTCCCTAGCGAAATGGCTTTAGAGCCTGTATGCCCTGTACATTGATAAAAAAGAGTTGGTGACACCTCAAATACAATTTAAAATGCAAATGTCATCGTTAAGTGTCCTAGCCCACACTGATCCCCGGGAGCCAGGTTCCTTAGCTCCCCTGTGTGCGACAGTCTAATATTGTCACTGCAGATTTTGTTGATGCACAGCTCCCACTTCCTTGTTATCTGTTTTTCTAAGTAGTTTAGTTGAGACTGAGAGACTGGGTCCCTCTTTTCTGACCAGCTGGAAAAAAAACGCCAATTTCAGAGAGTAATCTAATCCCTGGATGTATAATCTTGTAAGCGTCAAGTAGGAGTAGAGAGGTGATACCTGGCATCGGTGAGAAACTTATTTAAATATCGCTTAGTTGGGGCTTTTGCAATTTCATTAAAAGGTATGTGCTAGTGAGAGACTTTTTGGAAACTCTCTTTCCAGTGGGAGAGAAGACAAAATCGGTTCACTGAAGTTTTTCTGACAGAGGGCTAAAATCATGTGGTTTATGGCCTTTATGGATTTATGGAAAGACATGCTAATGAAGGATTAATTAGCACAGCAGATAAAATCAGAGTGAGTTTTGGTGACTGGCAGAGGGAAGCTAGATGCGCTCAGGACAATACATGAAGTCACCAGTGCCTGATATGGCATATTTCTACATCACTTGATTCCTTCACCCAAAACCCTGGACATAATGCAAAAAAACCACTCAGCCTGGCTGTGTCTGCAAGAACACAAAGTGTGGTGCAAGAGGAACAGGCCACCAGAGCGGCCGGTGGCCGTGATGCCCGTGCTCAGGGGCTTTATTCGGACTTAGCTTTTGTGGTGCTCTGGACTCCGTGCCCATCAGCAGCTGCGGTCCAGCCGATGCACCCCTGGATGACGTGCTTCCACTTCCATTCCTGAGAAAGGCACATATTTTGCATTTCTGGGCCCTTCCACAATGGAACCCAAGAGCAGTTGAAGGGGACCATCAGCAGCTTCACAAGCGGACTCCTCCTTCCTGCTAAAAAAGTGATGAAAGGCTTGTTAATTTACTAAAAACTCTACAGGAATTCCTATGGTATACTCCGCTATAAACTGAAGCAACAGGAAAACAGCAGTTGCCTTCGTGCAAAATAAAAGTACCTCCAATAATTTACAATATATATGAATGTGTGTAGTTTTAACTCACATCCACACTTAAAATAACCCAAATAACACCCATGAATCACAGGAGACAGCTATGGCAGCGCTGAGTGTGCAACACGGTGGGACTTTCGAGGTGTGTAGGTTGACGATTTACCGGTTGAAGGAACTGATGGAAGCCAACGGCCACCCAAACCCGGATCCGACCACTGTCAGATGTCGCCGACACGGTGCTCTATCGGGACGCACCGCAAATCGCGTCCCCCTCGCAAACGGCGAAGCGGTGGTGAGAAGCGGGGTGGAGGCGGGAAGCCCTGAGGCGAGCTCCCGCGAGGCGGGGGACCGTGAGGCGGGAAGCCGTGAGGCGGGGGACCCTGAGGCGCGCTCCTGTGAGGCGGGAAGCCCTGAGGTGAGCTCCCGCGAGGCGAGGGGCACTGAGGCGATCGGCCGTGAGGCGGGAAGCCATAAGGCGAGCGAGCGGCCGAATCGGGCCGTGGAGAGAGGGTGGGCGGGGGAGGAAGGCCGGGGCGTGTCGGGCCCTAGCGCCCGCCGGTTGGGAGGACGGGCGGAGGAGGCGGTCTCGGCAGACGCACACGCCGCTCCCGCCGTGCTCGGCTTAAATAGGGCGGCACCGGGGGGAGCCGCGCATAGCACAGCTGTGGTCGTCGTCGCCACCGGGCGGGCGGAGGGGTTTTGGGGTGCTGCTGCTGTAGCTGCTGTCGCCGCTGCCGCCCGGGGGACCAGAGGCGAGGCGGCGGGTTCGGCCGCGCCGGGGGCTGTCAGGGAGCCGCCGGCCGCCGTTGAGGCGGGCTGGTCCCCGCCAGGGCCTGCCCTTCGCCGTGGGGTTGAGGGCGGCCTGCGCGGCCGCTGTCACCTGCGGGACCGAGTAGTGAGGGGCGGCGAGGCCGCCTATCCCCTCAGGGATCCGGCCTTCCCCCGTCTCCCACGCCATCCTGGGCGCTGCGGGGCATTGTCCGGGCTCCAGCGCCGCCCTCGCCACCGGCCCGGCCCCGGGTAAGCCGCTCCGGTGGTCGCCACAGCCCGTCCCCGAATAGTCCCCGGGTGCTTCCCGGCCGCTCCGTGCTGCCTGTTAACCTGAGGGGTTTCATGTTTAAATGCTGGACCTTGTCTTCAAATAGGTCGTTTTTACGGGCGTGAATGCAGCGTGTACTTGAAGCGGCTTGGATCATATTTTTTTTTTTTCTTTTTAAGCAGTTGGGACCGCGTATGGAAGTGCACTGTGAGGCAAACTGGCCTAAAATGGAAGGTTGAGTGGCTTTGACTTTGCAGGCCTCCCTCTCTGCTGTTAGGTAGGGCTTGCGGTGCCTCAGTGCAGGGATTCAGCCTGCTTTGCACGATGCTTTTGTTCTAGGATGCATACATTTCTCGTTCCTGTGGAACAGGAATTGCAACACTTGAAGCCTTCTGAATTTCTAAAGGGCACGTCTGTGAGATGTCTAGGGTGTTAAAGACACCCTCTTGGACCTGGTAATCTTTATAAATGTATGCCTCCACTTGGGTTAGAGTCAGATACGATGGTCAGGTCCTGTGATAGGAAAGAGTGACATCTAAAGAGACTGCAGTCAAAACCCTCTGGTTCTATATCTGTACCTGGATCACACAGCTATTCTATGTGGCGTTAAGCAGATTTCTTTTTTCATCCGTGTTGCTTTATGGGCAACTGTGCAATCTCTCCTGAGCCTGCTCAGAAGTGTTTGTGTTTGCCTCTCTGCTTGGAATATGCTCTCAAACTCACAAGCTGAGGTTTCTCAGCTCCACAGACTTGCATCAGATTTCTTGGATCAAGAAATTCTGAGTGTAAGGCTGTATTGAGCTTGAAAAAATACCTTTATTTTCCTCCTGCAACATTAGTAGTATTAATAATGCAAAAATCGAAGTGCCAAGTTCCTCATGGAGCCATAGCGCTACTGCTTGATTCTTTAAAGTCCAAGGATGTCTATCTAGCCTGCTTGTCTTGGAATATGAAAATGGCTGAGGATGGCTGATAGGGAAAAATCTAAAGCTTGTAATAGCAAGTAGCTGTTGTATGTAGCGTACTCAATTCAAGGTCTTAGGCAAATAGCCTTAGCCTATTCTGAGGACAGTGTGATCGTAACTAATTTAAAAGGCAGCTTCTAAATTTGGTAGACGCTGTTTTACAACTACAAATGAGCCAACATGAGGTTGGAAGCAAGTCTTTGGTTCTTGAGAAGCAAACCCCCGAGTAGCCTTTTGCTTCAAGGGCAAGTACAAGGTTGATGTCGATGGGGAAAAACAAAACTAGTTATTTAGAACAGAAGGAAAGACAACTTTGAAATAGTTATCTGGGTATGCGACTCTCCTGTTTTTTGAGTAAAGTCCCTGTAGCTGATTCTCCTGCCTCATGGCTCCACTAGAAATGAGTATTGCATGGGATTTTTTTTTTGGGGGGGGAGATAAAGGTGGGTTACACTTTCTCTGGCCTGGGTGTGTTGATCTCCAGTGGGGAAGAATAAACAGTTACTTTTCTCTCTTTCCCCTCCAAGAAAACAAGACTTTGACTAATGTGAGCAATAGGAGATGGTAGCAGGCTTTTGTGTTGTGTGTTTTATTTTTCTTTAATCTTGGTAATACAGTTAATCGAAATTAGTGGACTCAAAAAGGCTAATGGCACACAATTTTTCACGTGTGCAGCAGAGAGGAAGAGAGATTCTGTCCCAAAGGGATACATTGCTTGAAAATGCAAATTGGGCTTCTGGCAGTCCGATGAATAGACTGCCTGCCATATCCTACTTTCCTTCTTCCCTGAACTACAAGTTCAGGTATGTTAAATGTTTTAATACATTAAATATAACTAGTGGTAACTCCCCAGAAATCCTCACAAACAGGAGGGCAGATGGTTTGTTCATCAGTGGATGGTTTTGTGTGGGAGTTCCCGATGCTGTGTGGCCCGAGGAAGCACTGCCTACGGCGCTGACCTTTACAGGCGGTAGGCTGAACCCTGCCTGCGGATGGAGGGGCTTGTGTTTCTGCAGATCCTGCCTGACTCCTGGAACAAGGACACTCCATAACACAAGACTTCTGCTCTCTTTTGCTGCCTTTCATGTTGAGAGATACTAATCTATGGGGAGTAAAACATTACAGTAAACCAGCCCTTTTTGGTTAGGAATTGAATTGTAGTCATACCAGGTAGTTTGGCCAAAACTGGCTGAAAACAGCTTGCATGGTTTTACAGAGATTTACAGGGGAAAAAAAAGTTTGTTGTTTTTGTAGTTGGACCATTTAAGGCTTATAGAAGTACATTGTCTCATTTGCAGAGAAGGATTTTTGTATGAATTGTTCTTAAAGCCAGAACTCTTAAGCTTTTTTTAGTTTGATACTGCATGTACCTTCGTTCCAAAATTTGGCCTCTGCAGTTGGGCTGCATTAATAGTCTGGAGAGGATGGATTAGTTTTCTAGGAAAGCTAGGATAAAATGGTTACTACTACTGACTCGGAGGAAATGCAAGGGTACTTTAGTACTTGGGGTCAAAAGGTTGCTTGGTTTGTCATGATCTTTCTTGTGATGCTGTTGTTGGGAGGTCACTCAGTGAACCAGTCGCTTCTTGTAAGTACTTGCTGATCTGTCCAGATCTAGTGTGATGCAATGTGGCTTAGAATGCCTGAACCAGGCTGCCTTCTGCTAGACTTCAGGTGACAGAAGTATGAGTAAGAAGCTCATTCTTGTAGAATCTCGAAGGTGAGCACCTGAAGCATGAGTTAACTTGATGTTGCGTACTGGGCTTTCTGAATAGTAGACTTCTCTTGGGAGGAGTAGAGTGAATAAGTTGGTATGATCTGCTCAAGCTGTTAATGCTGCAAAGAAGTGCTGGTTTGTCACAGGTTGCTTCTGTAGGTTGATTTTTTTTTTTTTATCTAACCTGTACTTGGGTTGATGTTAAATTTACAGAGTATTGCCATGAGGTACTTGCAGATTGGATTGTAATTTAAGCTGCAAAATAGATTATTTATAAGCATCTTTGGGCTTTGAAGATCAGAAACTGATAAAACTGACATGTTTTGTGTGTGTATATAAGCATGGATCAAAGGAAACTTAAATCGATCGCTGTCTCTAAGGTTTTAGTGTAAAGTGTTGGTTTTCCTTAATATACAGGGTCACCAAGTGCTGCTGGAGAACTGTAATTGCACAAAAGGCATTTAGCAGGTTCTTGTCATGTGGTTCAGCTCCTGAACTTGAATAAACTCCAGTGACCTCATTGGAGTGCACTCAGATTACTTGTTGGACATCATGAACAGGCAAGAATCCAGGTGTTGTTCCACTTGATTGCAGGAGGATTGCAGCCAAACCTCTGAGGACAGGGCTGTGACTTTCCTTGTGGATAGGGGACAGCCTTGACACATCAGTGTTAGATGTAGTGCTCCTTAAAGGTTGCAGCAAGAGTCTTAACTTCAGTTGCAGCTTATGAAATAAATCAGTGTAGCCCAACTGATGGGCCTGAGTCCAGATTCCAGGCTGCTTCCCTTTGTTCCTGCCACTGTCCCAAGTGCAGGAAGAGAAACTGAACCAGCAGAGCCAACCTGAACCACTACATGATGCCCTGTGGTTGCTCAGAGCCAGACTGGGGGGCTGAAGAGAAGGGCTGGAGGTGAGGGGGTGAATATTAAGGACCTGCTGTTTTGTCTTGGTACATGGGATAGGTTTAAGAGCTTTTTAGTTCCTCCCTCTTTACTGTTGCAGGAAAGCAGATCTGTCAGTTACTGCTTCAAAAGGAGGGTGTGTACCTCTGAAACCTAGCTGGGCGATCTAGGTGATTCTGGGTANGTGGTGGTGGTGTTGTTGGTGGGTGAGGAGGAGGGCAGAGTAGCATATTAAACAGTTCAACTGTGCTTGGTTTCTTTGGAAAAGTCCTTTGTGGCTAAGGAGAGACTGTCATGTCCTATGTAACGCAACAGGCTGTCCCACAGAAGACAGGTTGCTGTCATATTGGTGTTACATAAGGCTTAAACTGAGGCTTCTTCATAGCTGGATTCTCATTCTACCTATGCTCCGTTGCTGTATCTTAGGGTAGTTGTTGCTTCCTTGCTGGTTACAGTTTGGCTCTGTCAAGGGTGGTAGCAACACCTCAGGCAAGTCACTGCCTTGAGTGCAAGTCAGGGGGAGAAACTCCTGGGAGGTGTTTGGGGTCTCATGCTTAAGGTGTAGTATTCTAACAGCCCATCCCTTTCCCCAGCTGTGCTGTCTTGTTTGCTTCTGGGAGCTAAAGGCTGATTTGTCATCCAGACAAGAGTTGATCTAGCTAAGAACTATCATCAGAACCAACCCAGGAAAATGGTGTTGGCCAAGTCACCTCCCTTGTGGGACTATTCAACCAGCAAAGTGCCTGGTCACTGTGAAGAGGGTTGTGGGAGCATGTATCTGGGACAGGTTGAACTGGCTCAAATTTAAGATGATTGTAAATGCACTCTGAGATTAGGATTATGTATTTTACTCGGACAAAAGGATTTCTCTTGTTAATGGCCAAAGCTACTTGTTGCACCCTCTTAAACTCAGTGAAGGAGCTTGAACATGATTCTGCATTTGCTCTTTTAAAAGAAGAGTGAAGAAAGACTGAAGTAAAACAGAGAACCGTGGGAGCAGTGTGGCGTAACCTGTAACAGTGAGAAAACAACAAACTGCAATGGCAAGTAGTTGTCAGGATAACTCCAAGTTATACAGGTGGCTGATCCTGTTCCAGCGTATCATAGTGAGAACATCTTGGTGCTGTATTCCACATAATAAGAGATGGGGAAACTTGTCTTGTACCTTTCTGCCTGTAGAAATAATACAGCCGCTTCTTTTACACCAGCGTGGTGGACCTGCCTTTGTGTCAGGCCACTGCAGGGCTAAGTGTGCCATTCACCTAAATATTGGGCTAGAGGGAAAGAGAGGGCATTGGTTCTCGGGGTTGTTTTCTTTGCGGTACAGAAGCTGACGGCCGCTCTGCTGTTCTCCTCCGTCGCACTCGAGCGATGTCTGGCTATGGATAGACAATAGGCAGGCTGCTGCCCGCTGTAAATAGCCCATTGTACGCCGCGAGTAGGAGCAGCAGAGAACGGCGGAGCCCTGCCAACTTGGGCTGTTGCCTTGAGATACTGGCTGTGCTGTAAAGAATGAGTCTTGGGTGCTGCGGGGTGTGTGTGAGCAGAGAGAGCTGCCTTTGTCTGAGCTGTACAGAAATCCTTAATGGAATTGATGATGCCATTGCTTTCATGGGCTGGATTTTTGGGAATTCTGTGGCTGGGGCACAGGTAGTTATCTCTAAAGCAGTCTTTCTCTGTTATTAAAACCACTTCCCCATATCTGTCTATTACTGTTTTGCAATTTGCCAAGGAACCAATGTGTATTGGTTGCCTTGAGGGGAAAAGTGCTTTTGACCTAGAACGTTATCCATTCTACTGTAATTTATTTGTTTTGCTACATGTAGCAACCTGGGTATCTCAGACTGGTGCTCTTCTTCTGTGGTATATTCTTCCTTTAGGTCTCCAGCTCTGACTTCCAACCCCTGTCTCACACTGGGGCTGAGTTTCAGTCTGTTCCTGTGGTCCAGGTCCTGTCTGGATGAGAAGCAATTGCAAGACCTTAATTTGTGAAGAGAGCATGACTTTCTTTTTTTGCTTGTCTTGAGTGAGCAGACTTAGCTGGGTCATTCCTTGAGGAAAAGGAATGAAAGCCAGCTCCTAGCTCTGCTGGGAGGATTTCTGTATCTCAGTCTAAAGGCTCTGAACTGCTCTCCTTGGTCCTAGTAAAGACCCTGGATATCTGATGTGATTGGAGCAAGAGCAAGGAAGATGCTGAGATGGATCAAAGGAGGCTGGGGGGCATTGAAGCCCCTTTTATTGATGGGGCATATTTGGATGCATATGTTAAGAATGTGAGTTTATTCTCCCTGTTGCATCTGGTTTTGTTTTAAATACAGAAAACAAGAGTTTGATACGACTCAGCAGATAGTGTTAAAGCTAGGAATCGCTTAGTCTTATGGAAAACTCCATCCTAATCTTGGTGGGTTTTTTTGTGTGTGTATGCTGATGAGGCAGAAGGTGTAATAAAAAAAATCATCCCTCAATATAAACTTAAGCAGTAAAATGTATCTTTATGTCACTGGTGGTAACTTGTGGTCTAACTGCTCAAAGTTTTATGTTGCAGGTTTCTCTACAAGCTACTGGTCGAGGCAATAAAAAGTAGTGGTTGTGCATCTCTGGGCTGAAATCATATCAGGCCCTTGACTACAATGGGACTTGTGAATGAAATGATCCTGTTCACTTCAGCTCTTGTTAGCTGTAATGGCACCACAGCCTTTTGAAAGAGTAACTCTCTAATTACGCTGCATTCTGAAGCCATACAGTGTGTATGTTGAGGACACCTCATGACTAATGCAGAGAGGAAAGCCAGTATCTGCCGTTCTAAAAGTCAAAGGTGTTTGTTGTAGGGCTTCAGGAGGAAAGAGCTAAACTTGCTCTTAACCCTTACATATATTATAGCCCCCATCTTCTAGTTTATTATCATGGTGCCTATAATATACCCCAAATTTACTTGTAAGACAAGACTTCCTTGTGGGAATGACTTCTTATCCTTACTGTTTGTCTGTGTGTATTAAAACTTAAGTGGTAGTTTTCACGCCTGTAATGCCAATAAGCATATTTTGATGCATAAAAAGCAACAGCATAGTAATCCCAGCTATTCAGTCAGTAATTTATATTTTTAAAAATTATTTTTTTTATGTCAAGGGAACATGGAGAGATCCCTTGTTAATATATTCAGTTCTTCTCTACCTTCCATTACTACAGCTTGCCATGTTGTGAGTTTTGACTACAGGCTGCTGTGTATCACAGTGCAAATAACCAAAAGGCATTTCTGTGGTGGCCTCGCACTTATCTGGGTGATGGAGCTCTGAGGTTATGCCATAAAGGCAAAGCAAAGTGGGGAAGGACAGGCAGTGCCCGCGGGCTGGGGAGCTCTCTGTGGGTCCAGGACCCTTCCAGAGATGGAACTTGATTCCATCCTGATGCTGCCCCCATCCATGACCTTACTTGTGCATGTCTTTCTGCTAATGTTGTGAAACCACAGGCCCTTTGAACTATTTTCATGGGGGTTTTTTTGCTGTTTCTAGCAAATCATTGTCCAAATACTGGTTAGTCTTTTTGAGAACTAGACAACTCCTCTGCTGCTTGGTTGAATAACCGATTGCAGCAGCAGAGTTTCAAGGGCAGGCTGTAAACGAGAGATCTTTGCTACAGAAATATGAAATATTAGCCTGGTATGGTTGGCTTAAAAACTAATAAACATATAATTCTGCCCACTTGGATTTCAGTGTCCCCTGCAGCAGTGCAGTTACACAGTGTGTTCTAGCTATTTAAGCATACATTCTGACATTCTTTATGCCCTTTGTTTTAATTCTATTGTCCGTAGGAAGTGTCTGGTCCTAAATTACCTGGGTAAATAAATCTCGTGTGCTTCAAGCAGGCAGGAAAGCATGTGGTTTCCCAACAGTGGCCACTGCTGGCTGGCTGTGGGTGGCAGGGGACCGAGTGGCTGACAGGCAGGGGTGAGGGCTGCTGCCAGCTGGGCAGGCAGGAGCCCTTCAGCAGGCAGTGGGGTGACCGGGTGCCGGCTACCATTGGCCCTGGGCAGACTGGCTGCCTGCTGCTTACCTCTCACCTACTGGGCAGGGGCTGGTGGGTTTGGCATGTGACAAACGTCCCGGGAGACCTTGGCTGTAGAGGAGAGCACCAGCTGAGCTGACTGCAATCCCTTTTATTTTTTCCATGGCTGGTTCTTGCTGTGGAATATCCATGTCGGGGAGCAGCCTCTTTCGACTCTTCCTTCTGCACGAACGTGACAAATCAAATGTGCTTCCTGTGCTTGATTATGTTGCTGTGTGTTACTGCCCTGGGCCTCCTTAGATGCTGCTTTAGGCTGCCTCGTGACCAGAGATAAATTGCTGGCATGGTGCTGGGGGAAGTAGGAAGCTTGCTAGCACAGAAAAGCTACTGGGAGCATATCGGCTGTGAAGGCAGCTTGCTGTAGTGAGCTTTCTGTGCACAACTGAAGGGAGAGTAGAAAAGAGAGTGAGTTTAACAGACTTCAGAGGTAAAAATCCTATGCCTGCTATGCTGCTATAGGATTAGGATGCTCTCTGTTAGGTTAATGGCGGCAAGTCAACATCTTACACCCCTGTCCTCCCTCTCCCTGACTACTCTGTTTGACAACTACTGTTTGAAAAGTCTTATAGTACAGCTACTCTACAAGTAAATATTTAGCATTTATGAAAAGCCATCCTTGGGGTTGGGTGGGGGAGAGGTAAAACATTTGTTAAAATGCAAGGTTGGTTAAAGCAGAAATTGCCTCCTGTCAGCCCCACCTGTTTTTCTAGAGCATGGACCAGTAATTGCTTGTGTGTTTAATTGCAGTACAGAAGTCTAAATGTATTGCCTGTGCCTGCCTGCCTAGTGGCAGATCAAATTATTTTGATAGTGGGAAGCTAGCAGGACAAAGCATACATTGCTCTCCTACAACAACAGTGAATCAAAAGGAGATTTCAAATCTGTGTGTAACTTTCTTTCATATCAACAGATTCCAGCCTTGGGACAACCCGCGCTGAACTGCAATGCAAGCACATGAGTTGTTCCGGTACCTACGGATGCCAGAACTTGGGGACGTCAGGCAGTATGTGCGCACCCTTCCAACGAATACGCTGATGGGCTTTGGTGCTTTTGCAGCTCTCACGACCTACTGGTATGCCACAAGGCCAAAAGCACTAAAACCACCATGTGATTTAGCAATGCAGTCTGTGGAAGTGGAGGTAAGTGTCACTTGATGGTTGCTGTCTTCTGAGAGAGACCTGAGGCTGATTGACATGAGTGTTTCCAAACTTGTAGTGGATGGGGGGGGGAAACATGTTTTGGGGCATCCTAGGTTGTCTTTTTTTTTTTTTTTTCGGAAACACAGCTTGAACTCGGGTTTGTAGCTTTTTCAACATGAAAACCAGTTTGAGGGTTGATGTCGGTTGTCACGGTGGGGGAGGAAAAAGTCTTTGTGCTGAGAAAGCCAAGCTTCAAATCTGACTGGTGGGAGGAAACTTGTGAATGTTGAATTGGCTCAGAGCAGTTTTCAATTCCTGGCCATGTGTTTAGATGATGACCTATTAAATTAGGTCTTGGGGTCAGGAGGTGTGTGCTGGTCTATACTGATTAGGCTAATAATTTTGTGTTATTATAATCAGATTATAATAGCTGACAGATGAGACTTCATATAGGGTTACAAGCATGAAGAGGGTACTAACTGTCCTCGGATGATCTGTGGAAAGATATATTAGTCCTGCCAAGAGATCCCAGCCACAGAGTAAGTTGAAATTAAAGCAACCACCTGCTAAACTCTGGATACGCTAGCTTAGTTTGTTTTGTGCTTTTCAGAGGCAGACAGAGTTGCTGCTAGGTTTTTTTTTTAATAGTAAAGTCAAATATGGAAAGTCTGACTGGGAGGAACTGTTGCTTAGAAGCAAATATAGACAACTGATTACATGGCTGGGGTTTTCTGAGCAGCAGCTATATCAATTCACTTCACTGCAGAGTCAAGATTTGTACCACTTGTTTCATTCTTTCAAGAGTGTGTCTGTATTTCTGCAGGGTAGACAGGATTCTCCTCCTTTTGAAGGAATAAGACAGCTTTGAAAAGTTGTGATCTTCAAGGAAGATGTTTACAAAATGTAGGACTATAAGGCTGACAGTTTCTTGCACTACTGTGATAGTCAGACGCTACCATTACACATTCTTTTATATATACTTGAAATTGAAATCTCCTTCTATGGCTCATTCCTATGTGTGGATAGGCTGCATCTAGTTTGTCCTTTATCGAATGACTACTTGTGCTTAAGAGTAGATGTGGCTACAAACTGATGTAAACAAACATGGCAGAGCAGTTTGAAATTTATAGTAGACAGACTTCAGCAGCCTCAAATCAGGCACCTTCTTAGCAATGTCTGGTGATGCTGACATCGAAGAATGAAGCATTAGCTGACCCCTCCACTCAGAAATTCAGCTGGGACCATTTACTTCCAAGTATTTTTTCCCAGTATGTATACAGTAAGCTTACTGACACATGTTACTATAGTAAGTAATGATCTGCTATTGGAACTACACAAAGGGGAAATAAAAATGTGCTCTGGTAATGTAATAATTGCCAAAACTGTCTCTGTTTTAAGGAACACATGTAGAGTAAGGATCGAGGGGTCAGATCTTACCTTGCTCGGTGAGCTTTCCCAACCCCGACAGCAGTTGCTTAGGCAGTAGGTAGAACAGTGTTTTAGAGGAGCAAGGTATGGTGGCTGCAATAAACTAGTAGTGAAAGCTTTCCAGCTGTGGAAAGTGTCAGTAGAGACTTCAGCACATTGTGGAGACTTTACACTGGAAGATGGTAAAACAGTGACTCCTTACTGGCCATAAAACCAGTGACAATTGAAGATTATTTGCTTGAGACTCTTGACAGCAGGCTTAGTTCACTGCCTTTACCTCTTCAGGCAAAATGGCTTGTCACTGCTGGATTCTGTGACTGAAATCACTGTTTGGTAATATAAGACTTCCCTAAACTACGTAATGCATCATTGATAGGTACTGTACTAATTATCTATCTTGCTCTGAGGTGTAACAGCATTATTTTTCAGTACCTCTTCAGAAAATACATTTTAATAGGAAGACTGAACAGTAATACAAGTTAAATGAAAAACCAGCTGAGTGTGTTAGCATGTCTTGGTGATAAAAGTGCTCAAACTGAGAACATCTTGAAGTGACCAAGATCTATCCAGTTTTGTTTATTGACACTTCAGATGACGCACCCTTAATGATGTAAACTGTATGTTTTGAAGCAAGTTTCAAGTATCTGTTAGAATTGGTACTTCTATAACAGTAACAAGAATGCAATACAGTGCTTTGGACTCAGTTTTTCACCACATGTAGAATTTCGCTTCACTTATTCCATTCTCTTATACATGTGTTAAGATGGGTTGTCACTTCCATAGAAGAAAAATATAAAATACTGTTCTCGAGTCTTCATACTTTTCTTTTTTAGCTCAGCAATACAATATTAAAAGGTCTAGGGAATAAGAAATGTTCTCCAAGAAAGGCACAGCAGAAGGCAATTCTTCTCTACTGTTTTAAAATCTAATCTACCTGTTCATTAATGATAATAATTTTGGACTATAAATAAGCTTCTCTTTAAATCTTACTGGTGTCTTATTTCCTTGGTCTCTCACAAAGTTAAATGAAGTCAGTGACTGGAGTAGAGCTTCACATGTTCTGATAATAAATTTTTGTAACTCTGTATGAGAGGAGAAGGATCCTATTCACTGCTGTTCCAGGTCAATTGCCATCTCTGGAAAGCTTTGATTTGGTAGGCCAGCACTCAGTGACCCATTTTAACTGTCAATGAGTGAGCATAAAGATTGCATGCTTAGTTGAATGTCAGGTCAAAGAGTTACCTAAAGTATCAGCTCTTCTAGAGTAGATGCTGTAATTAAAAGATGTGGAGTATCATCTTTAAAGTATGCATTACTATAGCTACATTTCACTGAAAGAACCCCTCTTGCCTTCAAAGCCCCCAGTCTGAACTCTCTTCAGGGGAATGTCTCAGTAAGGGGTGAAAATTCTTTCAGGATCCACTTGCATCCCCCCCCTTGTCTGTAGGAGGGGAGACAAGGCTAATGAAGAGTAATTCTAAATAAAGTCTTGACAAGTGGGAGACTGTTGCTGAGATTCATGCCATAATCAATCATGTGCCATAGTGTTAAGAATTTCATTGTTACGGTAATAGAAGTAGGGCACTAGTTGTGTGTATTGCAAAGCTTGTGCATCCTTAATACCTGTAATTGTAGGTACATCTGGATCTGTCAACCTATAGATTGTTCTCTCCATTAGTGATTGACAGCTGAACAACACTGGCTGTTGATTTGAGTGCAGGTGTATAGCTGTCTAATATATTTAATCTTGGTTTAAAAACCAAAATACTTTTATTTGGTTCAAGTTCTGCTAAAGCATGTAGGTGACAGCATATAAATAGACGGTAGGATGTCAGTATTTTCAAGTAGTGAGAATTCAGATATGTGGCACTCTTTGTCCCTTAAAAGACATTCAAATACGGGGAGAGGTATTCAGCTCATGAAAACTTTTAAACTTCCTTGCATTTTCCTGATAAATTGCCAGGACTGTAGTTTGCCTTGTCTTTCAAGAATCACTTGATTAGTCATGTTTGTCTCACTAAGTGATCAGTTTTAGCTGTTGAGCCCATACTGAGGCATTAGCACGCTTAAAATCAGTTTTCAAAGCAGCCATGTAATGGTTTATACTTCTTGCTGCTCAGAATGTGCATGTTGGTGACCTAAGCACCACTTGCTGCTGTGCTTTACCTCTTGGGAAAATGGGAATTGGGCCTCCTGCCTCGGAGGCATGGTGGAGCCAAGAGTCTAGTTTGATATTACTGCTAATCCTAAGTAGCCTGTGTCAGTCAACAAGGAGCAAACCCAGGGCTTGAACAAAGGCAGGTATCTTGTGTGACCAAAAAGGCATTGATTAGAGTAATACATGCCTCTGTTGTAGAATAAATCTGTTCCCTTCACCTGCTGCTGTTCCGAACCAGTGCCAAGGCTTTTCTTAATGTCCAGTTCTTGCTGTGTAATGGGTCAATTTCCTGCGACTCCTGAGCTGCTGCAAGGGCTGCTTTGCTTGAGTAACCACAAACTGTTCTCACATTAATAAGACTTTATTGCCTGGCTCCTTAAGAACACTTTAGTAAAACTGACAACTCTTTTGAGTGCTTGCCTCTGTACTGGACAGATCTGCTGGATCCCATTGGAATAACTTCTGTGAAACCAGCCAAACTTTCCAGTCCTCGGATTCAAATGTTTGGTGGTTGTAATGACCAGTGACTTATTTATTTTTAAGAAATGCTTTATGTGAACAGAACTTTCCCTGCTGCTACACAAATATTCTGGATAAGGCCTCTATGGACAGTCTCTTAAAATAGTAGTTCTTGCTACTCTAAAGCAAAACAGACCAATACCAAATACTGCCTAGTAGGTGAGTTCAAACTGGGAGTGTTTGGTAAGGTCTAAATGATCTTCAGCGTATCCAGGTGTGTTTTACTGCTTCTCCGAAGAATAACATTGAATTGATGGCCTTTACACAAGGTGCTGGGTGTGTTTCAGCAGAACTCTTATTTTGTGACTGTTGAAAATCTAAGTTTAATTCAGTTACTTTATGCTTCCCAAAGTAAAATAAAATTAAGCTGAATCACAAGGCAATTATGTTTCCCCCTACTGAAAGCTCATGAGAACTGTTGGGGTCTTCAGTAGTAGTCTATTACGGAGCTTCTGTTTTTTCAGAAGGTCAGTGCATTCGATCTAAGCACTGTGTGGTCTGTCTGGTAAGTCTCACTCTCAAATTTGGTAACTGCCTCAGGCTCTGCAAAAACTGCTTTTGTGGTGATGACTAATAGGGTGTGTAAACAGTAGTAGCTCAGATGAGGGGAAAACAAATATTTCTTGACTGTAGTGCAGGAATGGCTTAGGATATGACACTTTGCCTGATAACGGGAATTGTAGCATATCAAATGTGCCAATATGTTGGACTTAGTGACTTTACCTATGACTAGCTACAAACTATATTGTGTGATCTCCCTCAGGTTAGCTCTGGAAATGGTAAAACTGCACAAAAATGAGAAGCTGACCATGGTTATCCAAGATCTGTGAAACCAGTGCAAGAAAGCAAGTAGTCTTGCTATTCTTACTAGTGATCTCTTTAATTTCCTGTAGAGTAGATGTTGGTCTGAGCGCAAGTAAGCTCTTGAACTTCTAATGTTACAAACTTTTAGAGGTAAGCCAGTCACTAATTCGTTCTGGTCTGTGTAAGCTTCTGCTTGCTGTAAAGGAGTGGCAAGCACTGCCTTATGCACAATGTTTTGGCAAAACTTGTTGTTGTTTTAGTGTTAAAATATTTTTTTTCTCTGATGTGCCTTTTAATGTGTTAACCCCATTCTGTGGACATGGGCAATATGACATCTTCTGCAGATAAATCTGTTTTATTTAACTTAAAACACAAACAGATGCTCTCTGGTCTTCCAGGATACTTTGAAAATGGGAAAGTAAACCAATGGCCGGGAAGAGCCTGTGATTGTGTATGAGTAGGTTTTTGACACTGGATGATGACACAATTCAGGCACAGATTTAGTTGGGATTTGATTTTGTGAAAGGGCCAGGATTTCACTACAACCACTGATTAAAAACAATGTTGTGCGATGTTTACCCAAGACCCTCTATTTAACCAGGTGGACTCTTCCAGCTGAGAACTTGTTTGTAGGTGTCTGTTGGAGCAGGACTAATAAATGTGGCCCAGTAATACTTGTATAACTGCAATGTCTGAAACTTGATTGGTATAAAATGAGATTATTTAATCGGTCACAGTAAAAAAAAAAAAGGCATTGAAACTTTTGTATGAACCTTGAATTGTACCCTATGTAAATGTTCATTTGCTAAAATCACCTGCTGTGTTTTTAATCCTCAACGTAGTATTGGCCTGACTTTTTCCTGATCTAGTTAGAGGCAACCTTTTTTTGTAAGATAAAAATTGAGTCCTTTAATCCAATTTTAAAGTTCCATCTGGTGCAGAGTGTTTTACTTCTGAGAACACTTGTTTTAGGGTGGTGTTGACCACCCTTAAAACCATTTAGATTTGGAAACTACAGTTTGAAGCATGATTATGTTTTGTAATCTTAATTAGAAAAGTAGATTAGCATCTCAGCATTACTACTGTATTCAGAAAGCTCTGAGGCTGGAATGATTTAGGAAGCTTGATGGAATTAATTATGCTATATACTGCAATGACAGAGGAAAATACTTCTTAAGAAAAACCCTTTGTCTAATAACGAATGTCAAAAGGCCGTTTGTGGCTCTCATTTGTTCGGTGTTATCATAGGTAGTTAAGGAATGAGATTTTTGCCTGACAGGGTTTTGGTAATGCAGGGAACAGTCCTACTCTTTAAACCATGTCCTGGGAAGCCCTGCAGATCTCTCCCCTGGCTGTGAACAGCACTGAAGTTCTCTCAAGCAGAATGTGCCAAGGCTCATAACAAAACTTAATGGATGGGTTGTTTTTCATTCCTTCAGGAAATTCTTGTTCATTCATAACCAACAAGTCTCTCTCACGTTTCTAATTGGTTTTCTTAGGGTGGTGAGCACGCTCGAAGGTCCTCTCTTCTTAACAGTGATGAACCATTGGTTTTCTACTACGATGATGTCAGAACAGCCTATGATATCTTCCAAAGGGGTGTGCAAGTATCAAGTAAGTTTAAAATTAAAGAGTACTCTTTCAACGAGAACTAAAGGTCTGGGCTCTTTTGAAATGCAGTTGGGGATAGGGAATATCTATGTAGCAATATAATAAATGGATTGGATGTGAGCTTTCTTGAAGGCAAATTTAACTGTGACCTCTTGTGAAGCAGAGCTGTGTGAAAAAAGTTAGTGTTGTGTTCCTTAGCCTAAACCAGCCATGTTGCTTCTGTCCTTCCTCCAACTTCCCCTCTCTAAAAAAAAAAAACCGAAAGAGGTTTGTCTTCTGAAAGTATCTGCAAAGAATCTAGAGGGTTAACACTGAGAGTGTGTAGTTGGTGTGGTGTCAGGGTGGAGGAGCCAGGGGTTAAATTTTGATAACTTTTTATTATAACTTTTTTTTTCAGATAACGGTCCATGTCTAGGTGTTAGAAAACCAAACCAGCCGTATGAGTGGATCTCCTATAAAGAAGTAAGTAGTCTCTCAAACTTAGTGCTAGACCTGCTTTTGCTCACTGGGACTGTTAATACAATATCCAGTAATGTGATATAACAAATCTTAATTATTTATAGATGTTTTAAAGCAGTAGCAGAATATTGCAGAAAGGCTCTAGTTCCTGTTAGAGTATCTTAGAGGAACAGGCTCAAATATGCAGAAGGGGAAGAAAAGACTATCTCCTGTACTTGGTTTATTAATGGTTTTATCTATGAATTTTTTGGGGGTTCTTGGCAGCTTTTAGCATCTCATTACTGAATTGTTTAGAACTTGGACACTGCCTCTGAAAGGCTGCAGCTTTGAAGTAGTATTTGGGGACTTGGACTGCTGCTACTCCAGGCTCATTTTACATTGGGGGGAAAAGTCCTATTCACAGATGTTACTTCTGCTTCTTGACAGCTTGTCTCCATTCCATAGTGCTGAATGGTGGTTGTAGAGGGTGTTCAGATGCACTTCTAACTGGTAGTGTGCTCCTTCATGACTGCTGAAGTTACCTTTATACAAACCTTAAAACAGCTGAGCACCTTCAGGTTGTTCCTGCTTCAATCAGTTGTTGTCTTCAAGTTTGCATAAAGCTTGGCTGTTACGTTCTGTTAAGGTCATTACACACCTTCCGTATGCAGCAGACCTCACATTTTCCCAAGGTCATTTTGTTGGGCATTTGTGAGGTGTGACTTCTCATTAATAAAGTGTTTCTGTATGAGTCATGTGAGTAACATGGATTCAGGTCATGTGTTTCCTGGAAATAATCTAGAAAATTGCTTTTCCAAGCTTTGTTTACAGAATTAGATGGGTTTTGCCTCCTTATTCTCCTGCTTTTTGAAGGGAGAAATACTATTCCCATAGGCACTGAACGAAGCAGAAGGTTGGCACATGTAGTACTTGTGGTTGAGCAGAAACACAACAGCACTGAATCATTCCAGGGTCACTTCTGGGGTTTGATACAGAGAGAACAAACCAACCTTTTCTGTGTATGTGAGCTTAATATTTAAATGTACACTTAACCCTTTGAAGTCCATCTGGATTAAGTGTCTTGTCTGCTATATATTGGGTGCTAGTACCTACAATCAGTGCAGTGCAACGGCACTGCAGTGCTCAGGTTATTGAAGTCACAGAGGACATCCAAAATAGCCCAAAAAATTAGGTCTGCTTTATACCACTTACTTGCTGTCTTTTTCTATGACTTAAGGTAAAATTAATGTGTATACTGATGAGCTTGCTCTCAAATTTTTTGGTCTTTTTTTTTTTTTCCCTTCCTAGGTTTCAGACAGAGCCGAATGTGTGGGTTCTGCATTACTCCACCGAGGCTTCAAACCATCCCATGTTCAATATATAGGAATCTTTGCACAAAACAGACCTGAGGTAATTTAATTAACAGTGTGTATTGATGTTTGAGCTGTTACCCTCATATCTGTTGCTTTTTTGGCAGTCTACTGAGCTTCCCCACTAAGAGTCAGTTTGGCGCTGTGGGGAAAAGGATAAAGGCTGACCCTGTAGATCCCCAAGCCATAGACATGGCATCTTTGGCTAAGAAATGCAACTGACAATTGATAAAACTGTTAGTGTCTTATATTGTTTGGTTATTTTTTTTTAACTCCTAGAACTGAATGCAGAAAAACTCAACTCATTGTGCTCTTTCCAGTCTATAGAGGAGGGCTGTTTAATGGGAAGCTCATGCAGTACTTAGTGCATGTAATCACCATTTGCTTTCTCTAAAAGTCGTGCTGGAGTATGAGGTAACTGAAAGTGGTTGGAAGTCATAAGGAGGTGTTTAAACCCTTCAAAACCCAACAAAGCATTTGGTGATTAAATATTTGGACAAACAGAGGATGGCTGAAGGTGGTAGCGCTCTTTGCCAGGAGCAAAGATTTGGGATTCTGGGAGGGAAAACTGCTGATGAAGGCAAAAAATTGAAAAGTAATTGCCATTTAATAAAGGGGTGGAAAGACTAAAAGTGACATACAGAAAAGATCACCTGATAAAGCAAAGTGGTGTTACAAACCTGAGACAACCATAGGTGCAGTTAGACTGGTTAGCTGGTGTCTCTCCATCTTAACCCTGAAGTTGTTTTAGATTGCTCTTGTGAAAATATTATGAAATAGTAAATACTTATTTTCTAGACTTGTTTGTTAAATCTATTTAATAGGACTGAATTTCTCTAAGCACAAACACAGGTTAGTAGCTTAAGTTGGTCAACCCAAACCTGTATTAAGACAGGAGATGAGTTCTTAAGTTTTGTCAAGAATATGCTGTCCCTCTTGATTAAATGCTCCCAGCTGGAGACCATTATCTGGAGCCATCCACAGTGTTGACAGGGTTAGAAGTTGTGTCAGTGTCTCAGTCATGCTGGACAACAGCTTGCAGTTGGATCTCTTCTGATTTCAGTTTGTCACCGAGCCTTCCCTGCTGTCATTAACAGACAAGCTGAGTGACAAGTGACCTTGACCCCACTTCCTCCCTTTTATATCACAAAAAGAACCCTAACTCTAGCCTTGCACAGATGAAGTAAAGCATTATTTCCAGACTCTGAAATCTACAGTAGTTTGGTTGGACTTTGCTGCTGGGAAAGTTTTATGTCATAAAAAAAAAGGCTGGGATGTCTCCAGTTAGGAAAGCTGCTAAACAGCATTGTGTTAAAGACAGTTAGGTCTGCTGTGATTATAACATGATGACCTGGAAGTAAAAAGATGAGGGGGAACAGTTTTAAACTGAAAGAGGGGAGATTTTAGATGAGATACTAGGAAGAAATTCTTTGCTGTGAGGGTGGTGAGCCCCTGGCCCAGGTTGCCCAGAGAAGCTGTGGCTGCCCCATCCCTGGAGGGGTTCAAGGTCAGGCTGGATGGGGCTTGGAGCGACCTGGTCTGGTGGGAGGTGTCCCTGCCCAGGGCAGGGGGTTGGAACTGGATGGTCTTTTAGGTCCCTTTTAACCCAAACCTTTCTATGATTCTCAAAAAGAAAGGGATCCAGATACTAGTGTTGTGCCAGTTTAACTTGTCTGTAGATCTTTGGGTGCAAAGTCTTTGACTCGGTTGATGGATTTGTGGAAGGAGAGCAGGGTAACATGGTCCGCTCCTGGATCACAGGGATAAAATGTACCTCAGCTGCATTGCATCTGCAGGCTTTGAGTCGGGCCTGGAATGAGCTGGGAAGGCTTGTTTAAACCAGCAGTTTTAAATCTGGGGTTTTCCCTGCTGAAAACAACTGGATGGGTGTTGTGACATCCCCAGTATAATCACTAATCCAGACAGGAGATTATATGAAGGGTTTTTTTTTTTGTGTGTGAAATGATTCAAATATGTCAGTTCAGGGAACAACTGCTGGGGAAATCCCCTAATGGGGAAAATGTTAGCATATTGCTTAACTGCTCACTAATAAAAAAAGAAACAACTTGGATTTATAAATGAAAAAATATTAGTTTCTGTTTTAGTAACTGGAAAACAGATAATTTTTGCAAGCAGAGAAGTTGTTTTGGATTGAGAGAACAGGACAGTGAAATAGACAGTGTCCCTTAATAGAAGATCAGAGGTATGTCAGGAAACAATCTAAAACTTTCAGACTGTCAGTAAATTCAGTGCTGGTTGCTTGTTTGGGCTTTGAGAGAGAACTCAAGTGTCAAGGTCTGATACTTGTATGTAGATACTCCTAGTTTTAGAAGTTGAAGTGGAAGCAAAATGTCTTGGCAGCTCAGAAAATAGTGGTGCTCTTTCTAATGGGAATGATGGTGTGCAAGAGCAGTTTGAGGCTGTAACTGGAAGTTTTTATCACTGTATAACTTCTACTGTAGGAGACCCCCACCCTGTTAAAATAACTCCTAAATTTCAGGCTGCTGAACAACAAATAAAGCTGCCCCCTTCTTATGTCTACAGGTGGGTATTATCTAGGAAGAAATACTCAGTGGACTCTTTCATGGCTGGGCTAGGTGTGTGTAATCTGACTTACCAGTATGTCTGATGTCTGCATGAAAGTCTAGTCACCTGTTCGTTGGCCTTGTACTGGTCTTAGAGGAAGTGTTTTTGGACAAGGAGTGTACAATTTGCCTATTCTAAATGATTTCAGAAAAAAAACCCCGATATGTTTAAGATGGTGTCAGTCAGAGTCAGTCTTGCCCATAATAAACAGTCTGTAAAACTGAGATTTAGCAACTCTGTTAACATTGCTTCTGTGTTGCATATTATGTGGAACAACCAGCTGAATGGTGTTTAAACTTGCCATCACTTGGGGGTGAGGTAACTGGCTACTGTCCTGCAAAAACACTGGAAAGTGTGACAACATTTGGGGGTGGGGAAGGGAAATGAGCACCCTTGTTAATGCAATCCTTGTAGAATTGTAAGCTCTGATAAAACAACATGCATCTTTAAAAGTTGTTCCTGTAACTGGAACTGACTAAATAAAGGTAGGGTGTCTGAAAATTTTTGTCATTCTTTTTTGATGGAGGGGGCGGGGGGGGGAAGGAAATGTTCCAATTGCACTGGCCTCTTCATGTATCCTGAGGCTCCTGTTTCAGGAGTCACATGCTAACCTGTATTTTGGTGTAGCTCATTGTTTACAAACTATACCCAATAGCTTCTCTCTGGAAAAAGAATTGCCTGACTGTTTTAGCTTGATGATACTTTGGATGAAATCAGGCTTGCTGTAAAGCACTGTCAGCTTGCACCACACACAGTAAGGTTGCAATAGCTAGCATGTTGGAGTACTGCACTGATTAGCAGGCAGATCTTTCTTATTGCAGCTTGTAGGCATGTAAACACATTTTTTTAATAGAAGTCTTCAGATTAGAATCCTTTAAAGAATAATTGTTAGTCTTAAAAAATGTTGAGAAACTTTCTGGGGCTGGCTTTCCAAAGGACTTCTAATTTAACTGCATACGTTACCTATTTGGCCATCAAGTGAGAAGTAGATATTCCAGAGGTAAGAATATAAATAAATAAAAATATGTATATAAATAAAAATGTGTATATAAATTTAATGTGTGTCAAGACATGAGCCAGTCCTTCACTGATTCATATACCATGGTAATACAGAACACTGGAGGCTTTGGCTATGTTGATAATCTAAAACCAAGAAACAAAATACTGTGGTCAAGGTCTCCTTCTGTTAATAGGTAAACTAAGGAGATGGTTAATGTTAACTGGTTTTTCAACAGTTCTTCAAATAATTCTTAGGGGCAGAGTTGAATTGTTGGATTGGAATCTTCCCCATAGCTCGCTCTTTATTTTTTCTCTTTCCACAGATGAAAACGTAGTAGGTCTTCAAAGTAAACAAATCATACAAATTGCCACTTTTTTCTTTTTAGAAAGACTTGTCCAAATGAGCCTTGTCCTATTTGGATTCCTTGTTGGAATCCAAATATGAGTCTCTCTTGGAGGATAAGCAAACATGCAGTGACTCGCATCTCTTTTTGTGCAGTGGGTGATCATTGAGCAGGGATGCTACGCCTTCTCCATGGTGGTGGTGCCACTCTATGACACACTGGGAACTGAGGCAATTACCTACATTGTGAACAAAGGTAGGACACTTCCAGTACCTCAGTGACTGATTGTATGATGGAAGAGCTGACTGAGGGCTTCTTCAGCCTTCAGAAGAGTCTTTACCATGTTCTGAAGTATGTATGGATATAGCCTAAACTCACCTTGTCATACTGATAATGTTGTTCTCTTTCATCAGCTGACTTGTCATTGGTTTTCTGTGACAAACCTGACAAGGCCAAACTTCTGCTAGCCAGTGTGGAAAAGGGGGAAACTCCAATACTCAACACCATTGTTATCATGGAGTCTTTTGGCACGGATCTGGTGGAACGTGGCAAAAAGTGTGGGGTGGAAGTCTTCAGCATGAGAGAACTAGAGGTAAGCATGCTTAACCTACTCTACTGCCTTCATCCCACTTACCTGGGGAGGAAGAAGATGGTGTCTGGTGAACAGAACAGATTTTTTAGGACTGAATAAAACATGGTGGATTAGTTTGAAAATCCTGAACTCTCTCTTGGATGGAAGTTTACACACAAAAATTAAAAAGAGAACAAACAACAAAAGCCCCAAACCAGAAGGGAAACAACTTGCTACTAGTATTTCACAGTACTCAAAATGTAAAAGTTGTGTATGCCAAGATGACAGAGCAAAAGCTTGTTAGCGTAGTCCAAAGTGAGCATCAGATCCAGTGTTAAGGCTTGCCCATGTGAAGCAGTAATGTGATAATTATATGCAGTGACTAATGCTTCAGAAATACTTATGTCAAAAAGAGCCTGTAAAGGTTTTGGTCGTGTGAAAAAATGGCATCTTCCCCTTACTGAATCTACAAAATGTTTTCTGGAGGAGGAGAAAAATGGCAGTAAACTGTTCCAGGGTAAGCCTATGGTAATGTAGGGGAATGAGACTTCCAGGTTGTGGAATTAGAAGCCATTTTTCTGTGCCACTTAATGCTCAAGTCTGGTTTTGCTTATAGTTATTTTGTCTGCATTGATCTCTTATGCAAGGCTATTTCATAACCTCACTGTTTGGAGAACTCTGTCCCAGGATTGAATTGGACAAAGTGCATCTCTACTGCGAGATTATGAAACAGGGTTTAGCCTGGCTGCAGCTGGAGTTGGTGAAAGCTTGGCTCACCAGAACTTGAGTATCTCCAAATAAGCGTGCCTGTCTTGTGCAAGCATCAGTAACTGCTGTGAAATTACTTCATTTCACTGCACCTGTTTTCACAGCAGGCTTAGCTTCTATGTTAACGGGGCCACCTTCTGGTAAAGACACAAAAATGCCAGCGTGTTTAAAAGGTGATTAACTGCACGATGGCTAACCAGCCTCGGCAAGGCTGCTGGGTCGAAGAGGGGCTAAAAACGTGCAAAATAAGGAACTTACACCATGCTGTAGCTCACTGGCAAAAGGGTTGGGTTATACTTGGGAAAAGATTGACCCAACTGCAAGTTGTTACACTAAAATCAGCTTATTTTCTTGAGTTGAATTCCTGTTTCTGGCAGAGGAACATGCTTTCCACTGGGTCTTCTAGCTACAGGAAAACAAAAACAGGGCATGAAAGTTAGAAATTTAGATGCTTAAGCAGTGACTTCCAGTAGTACTTCGTTCTTTCTCAGTGACAGCAGGTGAGGTTTGGATTACTGTGGTTACTTAGAGCTGAGTAGCTGTGAAAAAGTGGCTCTTCAGTAGAAAGATGTTGGAGTTCTGATCTAGGGTGTCCAAATACATGTGTGTAGACAGCTGTATATTCAGGAAATACCAGATCTTAATCAAAACACAACTGTATGAAAGTATTGAGTTTCTGGTGGCACTTGAGTTGCTGGTGCTTTTGTTTTGAGCTGTGTTTTCATAGTGTCAATTTTTTGTATGCTGGCACTGTTTCAAAAGGGCAGACTTGAAGGTATGGGGATGTTAACTGTGTTTCCAGACAGTCCTTTGTGTTTCTTAAACCTCTGTGGGGTAATCTAAGAGGTACATCATACTAAAGGAAGTGTTGGGCTAGTGAAAGGAATGCGGAGTGTTATTATTGTGTACTTGGAATGTAAAGCCAATGGTGAGGCTGACGTGCCTGCCCTCAATGGGTGCTTCCAAAGCTATACTTAACAAAAGGCCCATTTTTAATTTGCATGAGTCCTTAAGCTAGTATTATTTCTAGTCTTAAATAGGCATGAGAATATGAATTTGAAACTTTTCCTCTTGATCATTATATCCTTGATAATGCAGTGGCACATGTCTCTCCTGCATGAGGTGCAGGATTGATTCCCTTGCTGTGGCTTCTCAGAACACTGTTTAACCTTGAGCCTCTCTAGTGAGAGACTTCTGGTTTACTAGCTGGGAAAACCTGTAAGCTTTTTTTAGATTAGTTATCACTCTTGTTTGTAGAATGTGATAGTTACTCTATATATCTTTAAAATGTCCTTTAAAGCCTTTGTTACTCTTAGTGTAAGTTAAACTATCTGTTAAGGCATAGTAAATAATGGAATGTTATGGTGTTTGGTGACACTTGTCTGGTAAATTTAAAGTAACAAAGTTATATGCTCGAGTCTAAACTGTGTCTCTCTTGTTCTTTCTCTCCTTTCTGTAGGATCTGGGAAGAGCACACAGGCAAAAACCCATGGTAAGTATGAAATTAAAGTGGCAATCTAAAGCTGGATAGTATCCTGTAGATCAAGCTAGCAAATCTCCCATAGCTCAAAAGTAACACTAGTATTTCAGTGTTTTGTCCTGGAAAATCTTTTTTCCTTGCCTATTTTAACCATACTAATACTTTCTTAACTCTCATAGCCTCCAAAGCCAGAAGATCTAGCAGTCATCTGCTTCACCAGTGGAACGACAGGTACACCTCATTACATTATGCAGAATTTATTATCCCGTATGTGCAAAATTAATTCAGAAGCCCTCCTACTTTTTTTTCAAGACTCTCCCCTGCTGCTGCATCTTTTTGGCAAGTAGTAGCTGGGGAAGTTTTATGGTAAGACTCCCTTTGATTTTTCTCCCGTTGATCAATACAGCGTTGCAGTGTTGGGGGTGTGGAGGTGTTATGTTTTTTTGGGCTTGGAAATGAGTACTGAAGCTATATTTTCATTATAATAAGGGCTCTGCATCAGACTTCCAGTTCTTCCATACTGTTTTTGTACTGAATTAGTGAAATTTGTTCGCTAGCTGTAAGCGACCTTGCTGTATGATTAAAACAGAAAGACTGTCTAGATGTCACTCAGTTGGCATTTTGAAGTTAATACCCGATGCTGGCAGGGAGAAGGGAAAAGTACAAGGACAAGCCATGCTTTTAAAGCAGATGTGAGAACAGAAATTAGTCTGGTTGATAACTGCATCTTCACAGAAGTGTTGAATATTGAATGAGAGGAGCTTATCTAAGAAATACAACAATTTCTTAAGGGTTTTTTCTCCTTATGAGATTTGAGGACTTGAATGCAAACTTACTGCTTCACCTTTACCACCTATGCTTGAAAGTATGTTAGCAACTGATCTACAAAGAAAGGTTATTATTGAAGGAGGACTGATTGAAATGCTACTAGATTAGTTTTGCCACTGCTTGGTGACTTAGAGGCTAAAAAAAAAAAATCTCACTGTTGCATCCTGATGTGCTTCTTCCTTAGGAAACCCCAAAGGAGCAATGATCACTCACCAAAACATAGTCAGCAACGCTTCAGCTTTTGTGAAAACTACAGAGGTAAACTGCAAAGGTTAACCTTGTGGATTTGCATGAAGGGGAAGGAAAACCAACACTGAAATCTCATTAACTTTGGCCTTAACTTTTAGCCAGATCCAAGTGAAAATGTAACTTGACAGAGTTCTGCCCGTGCTACATCAAAAGTCAATATTTATTGAGTTCTTCTGTCAGGGTCAGGACCGTGACAGATTTACAATTTGGTCTGATCCAGGCAAAATGTTACAAAGATCCTGATGTGGGTGTATATTATGTTCTGCCACAGGCTTATTGGACTTGTCATTAGTGCAAGCTCTGTATCGGAGGGTTGGTGTAGAGTCTAACCTTTTGCACTAAGGATGGGAGAAGCTATAATGTATCCCCCCAAATAATTGAAGCACAGGCATAAGTGAGCAAGAAGCATAACCCTGTATTTTTACTTTATGTAGAGTTAACTTTTAGTTTACAGTAGACTACCAAAGTTAATCTGCAGACTAGCTAAAAACATGCTTCTAACATACAATGTCATTTTTAATTACATTGGTAATTTTGTCAAGTACTCTGCAGAATTGTTTTTAAATTATGCATCTGTTTTATTTAACTCAAAGCACAGTACTTCAACTTTTTTGGTCCTCCTCCCTCCTCGTGTATATAATGGAACTTTCTGTGGTTTCTCTCAGAATTTGTTCTGTACGTAATCAGATGAGTGATAAGTTGTAACAACCTGGTCACTGTACTCAGCTGTAAAAGATTACCATTTCTGCAGTGTGTGTTTGTGCTGTTATATGGCTGTAATATTTTTAACAAAAGAAAGGTGATGTAGCTTCATTACAAACAAAACTGAAGCAAGGGCTATGCTGTAGAGTTTGGATGCCAGATTTCATTGTTGCATTTAACTTAAAGGATGAGAACAAAATTTAATTTTACTGATGCTTCTGCTTTCAGAAAACATTTATGCCTTCCTCTGATGACGTTCTGATATCATTCCTGCCCTTGGCTCATATGTTTGAGAGAATCGTTGAGGTAAGTACCCATTTATATTGAACTACTGAGAAGCTTGCTCTTCTGCCAGAATGTGCCTGTTGCATAGTGTGTATTATTGGATTCCTGTTTGCTTCTTGCACGTGCATGAAAGCTGGAGGTAAGGTTCAGGAAAACAATATCCTATAAACAACATCTAGTGATTTCTAGACAATTGGCTTTCATGCTAAAATATAAATATTAACCTTACACTAGCATTAATAAGAAACTGGTTTACTTAGCACACACAAACTGCCTAGAAATTCCCTCTAAAACCAGTGCACTTCTAAAAATCCATGCTATTCTTCAGTCCACAAACCTTGAAAATACATTTTAGTATGTGGTATCCTGCTTGCTTATACAAAACTAATTTTAAGTTGGTTAAACTTACCATTGTTTCCAAGAATCTTCAGTAAAAGGCTTTTAATGCTATGTAATAACAAATTCTGGAGTTTTCTTGGCTAGCCTGTTTCACTGTGTAGCAAAACTGGGGGCTTCATTTTTGAGCATGAGGGGGCTCAGGCTGTCTTAATACTGACAGTCTTAATAGGGAGCTCTGAGCCCATGGTTAAGTGGCATCAATTATTGTAAGGATGCAATTTAAGCTTCTTAGATACAGTAGAGGCACGGGTACTTAATTACCATACTTTTTGAAGGTGAGTTAACACCTCCCCCTTTATGTATATTGAAGGTAGTCATGTCCCAGCCTATGTAGGGAAATAAACAGCCTCTGTGTGAAAAGGCACATGGAGCCAGAAATTACCCTGTGATTTCACTTAATCCTGAGCTTTCTCCCCAAAAAAAATGTGTTTATATACGCATAGATAAAAATGCATATATGCATACATATGTATGTTATGAAGATTGGGAATAGAGCTTACCTGAGGTACAGGTGCCTGTAGGCTTTCAGAACTCTTTCTCCTGGTAACCTGGTTACCAGTTATACTTCAGTGTCTGTTTTACCAATGCCTGTTCTGCATCTGAAGGTACAAGCTCTGTAGGTAAAAGCTCTGCTCTTGACTGTGCAGTAGAAACAGGATGGGAAGTTGTGCTCTGAAGGATAAAATAAGAAAGTATTTGGCTCTCAGTATTCCTCTGCTGTTTGAGGACTTTACAAAGTAGGTGTTTACTTGTGTATTTGCATAAGGAGGTTAAGTAAGGACACCTCTGGTAGAAAGGAGAAAAGGTTTATCACTGTTTAGGTATGAACACAGGCTCTGTGAGAAGCAAGCAGTCTTTAGAGTCTGTCCTTCTTATAAAGTTCACACTTTTGGTTTTTTTTCTTTTATTTCTTTTTACTTCCTAAGGAAGGTAGAGGGTCAGTGAACTTGACAGGACACAGATGTTCCCACCTAGCAAAGGCAGTTCCTGCTCACTCTAATCCATCACATGCATTGACAGCTTTTTAGGAGGTGGTGGCAAAGCACAGGTGAAGGGGAGAAGTGATACTTTAGCACATCTTGTGTGTAGAAAAGATGAGACTGGATAGCAGGGAATGAAGGAAGACGTATTACAGACAAAGAAGAAAAAAAACAGCTAGAGACACACAAGAAGAGTGCTACTAAAAAGAATAAATAAAACCAAAACGAAATTGGGAGAAAAGGGGTGCATAGGTGTGGGGGGTTGGAGCTTCTAGATTACACCATAAAGAATAGAGTACAATAGGATTAAGTCTGCCTTCCTTGGTGTAAGTCTTAAGTGATGCAGAAATAATCAGTGGGTCTGTTAGAGTCTTCCAGGGAGCACCTTGATCACAGAACAAATCTGCCTGCACCAGTCTTGTGAAACAAGAAGGCAAAACAGTGCAAGAGAATGAAAAGCAAGTAGTACGAGGCAGAAGTCCCTGCTGGATCAGTACATGGCATGTGCTGATTTTTTAAGAATATAGCAGGGCACAAGCTGAAGTTCTAGTAGTTTAAAATAAGCCTGATAAGTATTTAAAATAGGAAAGTTCTGCTTTTCAGTTTCTTGCTACCTCTGAGCTGCTGGAGTTGCCTTATTTGGCCAACTGCCCCTTTTTGAGTGGGGGCTCTTGTGCTGTATCTCACTCTATCAAAGACCTGTGTACACGAGGCATGTCTTGCTGCTTGGGCTTTCCACTCCCATCCTATAGCCTGAGAACACTGCAGAACGTGTCCAGAAGCTGGCAGGATTTAAGGTGGATACTGTGTGATCTGCTCTGCATAGGATTGTCATACACATATAGCTGTAACACAAGACATACTGTCTTTTCAGACTTTTTTTTTTACTTTTTTTCCTAATAGTGTGTGGTTCTGTGCCACGGAGCTCGGATAGGATTCTTCCAAGGGGATATCAGACTGCTTATGGATGACCTGAAAACGCTGCAGCCAACTGTATTTCCTGTAGTACCCAGGTTATTGAACAGAATGTTTGACAAGGTAAGTCTACAGGCGTGAGTCTTGATCCTTGCAGGGTTTTAACAGACTTTGTGAAGTCTGAAACTGTTGTGCTCTGGGGCATTCACTTACATGCTGGCAAACTGGTCTATTTTTCTGAAATAGAGCTGAAAGTGAGGAGAGTAGTGCTGGTTGTATTAAAACATTTTGGGGTTGGGGCAACAAATACTAGTGTTGAGAAAACTCACTGGGGCACTGAGTTCTCTGTAGCTTGATTAATGACTTATTGCTTTGCTCTGAGCAAGTTATTTAAGTCCAGCCTACACTGTGAACTTAGCTTAGCATCTGCACACCACGTTTTTAGCATCTGACTCATGGAGTGGAATTTGCAAACCAAGGTCAGGTGTCTGCCTATGTTTGCGTGGACGTGTATGTTTCCTATGCAGCAGCCAGCGTTTTTTTTTTTCTAGCAGGGAGAAGTAGAAACCAGCCAGTTAGAAGTGCTGGGGAGAGGGTGTGTCAGCAACTCTGGTCTCTCCTCTACTGCTTGCGCCTGCCCAGGGTTATGTGAGAAGTAGATTCTTCCTTGAACTTAAGAATTTAAGTCATTCTTTTACCTGTGAGTGACTGACTCTTCTTAGGATACAGCCAGCAGAGCTGAAGGATACAGCAATAAGTCCTGTGACTGCTAAAGAAATGACAGACCTGTCTGTACTGTCTTAGCCAGGACACTGCTCTAAATATTCAGACTAGAACAGTGGCAAGTAAAATAAGGTTCTGTTTGGCCCCAGGAACAAATCATAGAATGGTTTGGGTTGGAAGGGTCCCTAAACATCATCACTTCCAACCCCCTGCCATGGGCAGGGACACCTCCCATTAGACCAGGTTGCTCAACTCTGATACATTTGGAGGGAAGGAGTTCTAAGCTCTGCCTGCAGTACTTAAATTGTACTCCTTCATTCTGTACTGGAATTTAGGAAACAGAGCCAAACCTTAGGACTCTCTTCTTTCCTGATGTCATCTTACTTGTTTGCTCTGGTGCCTTGAAGCTTTTGCATGTCTGTGGCACTGGTTCAACCTCACCCAGCCTTGCAGTAATCAGCATGTAAAGTTAAGTGGGAAACTGGGGGGGTTAATGAAAGCTGAAAAGCTTCTGGGCCTGTCTCTTTCCAAGTGAGTATACTAATCTGTGGTCTGCTGCTGAGTCTGCTCTGACTGCCAACAACCAGAAGGAGCCTTTGAAAAGTAATCTAAACAGCAAGTTGATATAGACAAGACAAGTATCTCGGATATTTCTAAAGGGACCTGCATCTCTTCAGAAAAACCCTGTGTTACTTTACCTACTATGATGGTGTGCTCTCTAGGATATGTGAGGATTATACTTAATTCTACTTTTGATCAAAGGGGGGTAGAAAAGTAATACATCAGCTTTCATTCATACTTTTAAATGGAGAAACTATACATTGAAAAAGCATCACCCAGTTGGATTGGGAAACAAGAATTAAGTGCTGATTTTGGTGGCCATCTCTCAAACTGAGGTAAAGAGGCCAAAATGCAAGTATTTCTTACCAGAATTGAGCTGCTTAATGAATAAAGGTTGTTCAATGTATTTGGTCTTCACCATTAAGAGCTTTCCTGTGTGCTCCTGTAAGAAAGGGAATGGTAGTCTGTGAAGCTTCTAACAAAAGACTCTTTTTCTTAACAGATCTTTGGACAGGCAGATACTTCATTAAAGAGGTGGATGCTGGATTTTGCTTCCAAGAGGAAAGAAGCAGAACTGAGAAGTGGTATAGTTAGAAATAACAGTTTCTGGGATAAAGTCATCTTCCGCAAAATACAGGTATGCTTGGAAGCCTCTGAAGGTCCACAAGTCTTTGCATGATGGATACAAGAATTCATTTCCAGCTCCATTTCTTCAGTTCCCTTTGTTCTAATAATACTTGCTACCTGTATTAGGGAGGCTCCCCTAAAACAGCTTGGTGCTTTTCTCTTGCCACTTTGAGAGCCCTGTCCTTCTGAAGGAGGAAGAATGCTAAATGTGACTTAGTGCCACCTGTAGCCCCTACTGTCTCCTGGCTGTTGGTCGCTAGTAAGCTATGCCTGCTGTTATATCTGGCACTGGCTTGCTGTGGCCCTAACCTTGGTCATACAACATGCCCCTGGGGCAGCTTTTTATAGCGCTCAGGATGTAGGAGAAGCTGAGAGAAGGCAGTTAAAAATAGTCCTTGCTGTAAGGCCATAACTTAAGCTCTTCTAGACTTTTGGCTGAGTGTGTGTTGCAGTGACACTACAGCACAGTCTTTGTAGATACTGTATGTTTGAGGTACTGCCTTTTCCAGCCACTAAAGAGATTAAAAACTGCAAAAAAAAAAAAAGACAACTTGCAATAGGAAACAAGACTTAAATCCCTAATACCTGTGGGTGGCACTGTAGGTGAACAGTGGATGAGGGTGGGATGGAAAAAGACTCCAGAAACTTCTCTAAAATGCTTTTGGTGTCCACAGTATCTTGTGTCTGTTGTAGGCAAGTTTGGGAGGAAGAGTGAGGCTCATGGTCACAGGAGCAGCACCTGTATCTGCAAGTGTTCTGACCTTCCTGAGAACAGCTCTTGGCTGTCAGGTGAGTTTCCTGACTTTAATCCTAAACCAAAGATTTTAAGTACTCATTTCAGCTTTGATGTTAAAGCATTTTCAGTAGTCTGATATGGCTAATTTTTTCTGGCATTCTTCTTGGAGACTACACAAGTGTGTACTCCTATCTAGAGGTCCTCAGTCCCCTGGGATTTTTTTAATTCATCCCATATATATTATAACTGAAGTAACCAGTTGAATTGTCTTAAGGGAGAGATTTTTATGCTGGCTGCTATAAGCAATAATTAATGTTCTTGGATTAAGTTCCTGGGACTTCTCTTTTTTAGAGAAGTATTCATAACTACTGTAGATAATGCAATCAATGTGATAATTGTAGCGTTGTTGCTTTGAAGATGAGACTGGGGAGACTCAGATTGCACATAGGGGGAATGGCTTTAAACTGAAAGAGGGGAGACTTAAATATTGGGAAGAAATTCTTTGCTGTGAGGGTGGTGAGACCCTGGCCCAGGTTGCCCAGAGAAGCTGTGGCTGCCCCATCCCTGGAGGGGTTCAAGGCCAGGCTGGATGGGGCTTGGAGCAAACTGGTCTGGTGGGAGGTGTCCTTGGTAGTGGTGTTGGAAGCAACCTCAAGATCACCCAGTTCCAACCCAAACTATTGTGATTGATTTCAGCTTAATGTTGAAAAGTAAGAATTTTAAATAGTCTTCTGGTTTAACATCCTAGTTCTATGAAGGTTATGGACAGACTGAATGCACAGCTGGATGCTCACTGTCACTGCCTGGTGACTGGACAGCAGGTACAGTGTTTAATGCTCTACCAGTCAAATTTCATGAGGTCCCTGATCACATTTAGTCTTCAGTGCACTTGTCACGAAGCATGAGATTCTGTCGTCTTTCAAATGAAGTGAAGTTTTGAAGGGATCCCTCAAAGTTTCTACCCCTTAAGGTAGCTTAGGAATCCAAACTTGTAATAGGCTTTGTCCTTGTAAGTTGAAGTGGATTTAAGAGAGGGGGAAGTCATCGTATCAACCCTTGTAACTTCTGCAGAACAGGAATCTGCTGTGTATAAACACAGTGCTGGAAACTTAAATGGCATTTTTTGGGTGTTGGAACAAACAATCTGCATTTGCTGGTGGTTACATCTCTAGCTCCCCAACTGAAATATTACTGGTCGTTAAACTATAGTGGGATTTTTGCTACTTAAATATGTCCACAGAGTGAGGATCATGATTATAAGAAAAAAGGAAGCCTGAGTGCATGGTTCAGCTTGTAATGTTCTAGGGATATCTGAAAACTTAATGTCTCATTCCCAGTAAATTTAAAGTATTGCTGTAGTACATTAACAGAAATCAGTTTTCCATCTTTTTTTCACTTGAGCATGTAACCCACTTATTCTAAGAACCTGACTGAAAAGCTGTTCAGGCTATTGAAGTGTTACTGTCTCTAATAGGTCACGTTGGAGCACCCATGCCCTGCAGTATCATCAAGCTTGTTGATGTACAAGAAATGAATTACTTGGCTGCCAAAGGAGAGGGTGAGGTAAGTCATTTCAAAAGGTCAATAAAAGCCTCTTATGGAACCTTGGAAAATGTGTTTTGTTCCAGAAATAGCAAGCAGCTGAGTTTACTAAAAGAGCTAAAAGTGGCCTGCTACCTAAAATCAGACACCTGCTCTGCCTGCATGCAGTGTGGGCTAATGATTCCCAGATGCAAAGCAGAAAATATTGTATTGGAGGAAAAAAAAGCATCTTATCGTGGGATAAAAACACACTGTGTGTTTATGGTTGTATGACCAGTGTTCCATCTTCTGGCTGTGGGACAGCAGAGAAGCTTGCTGTCTCTGTATGTATCTACATCTCCTGCATGTATCCTTCAGTGAAGTGCTCACAGAGGGCTTCCCCCCACCCCCTGCCAAGTGCTGGAGGAGAGCTGATGTGTGTAGCTTGTTACCCAGCTTGTGATGTGTGAGATGAGGTAATCTAAAGTGGCTGGAGCACTATTAAAATGCCATGAAGGCTGCTAATGATCTGTGACAACTGCCTGCATCTTGTTCTCAATTTTCTTCTGCAGCCTGCGCAAATTGTTTTACAAACTGCACTTTGAGAACTCAGCTTTGTATGTAATGCTACATGCTGTTTCTTTCAGTATTTTTTTCTTTGCAAGTAAAATATATAAAGCTTGAACTTTGTAGACTTTGAACAGATACTGATGTAGTGACTTATTTTCCCCCCACCCAATCCCTGAAAGCAAATTAACTGGTGTCTTCCATATGCTTCCAAGCAGTTGGTGGGTGAGAAATGGGTAAATAACAAGTAGCTTAAGTAGCTAAACTGGCTGCAAGCAATATATTATCTTTATGTGTTTTGGTTGTAATTTGTATGAGACTAGAGACAAATCATTGGGCTTTAATTCCCAGAAATACTGAAGGATTAAGTTGTGGTTGGTGGTGGGAAACTATTTGCAAGTAGGGAACAATGTTAAGATTCTTTCCTGTCTTGTGTATGACCCCATATTTAGTATTCATCAGCAGTTTTAGCTTCACTTTAAATATGCCTATAAAGCTAGGTCTGCTATAGGAACTGAGTATAAATTCTCTTAATGAGAAACAGTTAAGTAGCTTTCTAAAAAAAAAAAAGCTTCTAAAAATGTTTGGTGTTTCTCTTCAGCCTTGGAAAAAATACAGTAGCCACTTAACGTATCAGGTACCATCTCAGTCTTTCAGTCCTACCTTCCTCAGTGACAACTAGTTCAAACTTAACCAATAAGTGTTGTAACTTGTTTTGCAGAACTGAAGTCTGTAGCTATAGAATTGGCTCTCATTATCTTTTGCCTAAAATAGATCATTGTCCTCATTGTCCTTCTGTTCCTCAGCTGGGTTTAACACTCCCAGTGCTAAAGCTGAGAGTCAGCTTTCAGGATTCTCCCTTCTGCCAGCCTTGCTTTTAACTTTTGCCAGTTACCCATGTAAATTTGTGAATAGAATTCTATGTGCTCATGTGCAGGTGAGGTTTTTAGTGGCAGTGAGCAGCATATGGATAAATGATTTGCGGTCTCTCCAGGAGGAAAGTTCCCACCTACTGCCACCATGTGACTGTAGGAGCCATGAGAAGTGAGATGTTTGATCAGTCAGCCTTTAACTTGACTGAGATGTAGACTTCTTCTCCCCTATTCATATCCTTCTCCGATAAGCTCTGTTTTAGAGCAGAAATGACGTGGTTCTTAAAACATGACCTTGGTAAAGTGAACTGTTTGGTACTGTTTCTACGAGGGAATCAGAACCCTCACTGATAGTCTTATTTCACTCTTGTTGACATCTCCTGTAGCTCACAGCAATCCTATATCCTGTGCTGAGGTAAACTCTGGGAATGCTTGGAATCAGTTTTCCAGGAATTAGTGATTTCTTCTTGTCTGAGAATTGATATTAGTGTCTGAAGATTCTTTAGCCAGTTCCTTGCCTGTTTTACAGTTGTACTAATTCCCTGGACTAATAGTTTGCCTGGTACTTTATCAGCCCCTGTTGATAGTTATCCATGTGGCCTTAACTTAAAACTGGATTTTCTCTCCCATTCTCCTAGATCTGATTTTAGGAGAGTCCTGATAATATTTACCAGGCTCTTCCTATCTGTCACCCACGCATGCCAAGGCACTCCCAAGCTGGTGTGATGGCTTGGATCTTTGTTGCATCTGAGGACTCTTGTGTGGAGCTTTCAGTGTTTTGGGGCTCCCGATTTCCCCCATGTGCAGTGGGCATCTCAAGTTTACCTTCAGTCTTGTTTATCTTGTCTATCTCTGTCCTCACTTCAAAGGTATTTTATTGTCCTACTGATCCTTAAATAACAAGACTCCTGTGTCCCCCTTCTACCCACCAAGGAAAAGTTATGCACTCTTGAGTGTTATATTGAGACGAAAATACTTAAATTGAGGATCATCTCTAAATACTCCAAGCTCTCTTCAAGTTCCTGACTAGTTGCTTTACTTCTATGTTTTCTTACTACAGTTTGGTTTTTGTTTTTTAATTTAGCTTGTGAGGTGTGACCTGATTCTCTGGCAACCTCTTCACCTATAAACTTTTGATCTTGTTTTTTTCTCATACCTTGTAAGAATGTTTTTCTGATCCTAATAATGTCCATACATCCAGTTATATGCAGAGAAGCTGTTCTTAGGTTGTCTTTTTTCTGCTTGGTACACAAATCCAGACAGCCTTCAATTTAAAGAAATTGCAGGTTTCCTTTATAGAGAAGTCTTGATTGCTCTGAGCCCTGAGGTATTAACTGGTCACTTTTGGACAACAAACATGTGACTGTGTCATATGTACCTATTTTGTCACTAGCTTTAGCACGATGCCCCTGCTGCTTACCAAAGCTGAAACAAACACTTTGCCAGACTGAGGGTTAATATGTCTGGATCCAGCAGAATTTCTTCAGATAAGTCACAGAATGATGTGGGGTTGGAAGGGACCTCTGGAGATCATCCAGTCCAATCTCCTGCCAAAGCAGGGTCACCCAGAGCAGGTTGCACAGGAATGTGTCCAGGTGGGTTTGGAATGTCGCCAGAGACGGAGACCTCTCGGGGCAGCCTCTGCCAGGACTCTGCCACCCTCAAAGGAAAGAAGTTCCTCCTCAGGTTGAGATGGAACTTCCTACGTTCAAATTCGTGCCCGTTTCCTCTCGTCCTGTCACTGGCCACCACTGAAAAAAGACTGGCCCCATCCTCCTGACACCCACCTTTAAGTATTTATAGGCATTGATCAGATCCCCTGCCTCAGCCTTCTCCAAACTAAAAAGACCCAAGTCCCTCAGCCTTCCTTCATCATTCATCATTTTAAGCTCCAGGCCCCTCATATTTGTAGCCCTTTATTTTACAAAAATAAATTTCCTCTGATGCATTATTCAAATAGCAGGTAGGAACACTGCAGCTGGTGTGGAAGACAACAGATGCTTCCAATTACTACTCATTATACTTCATACTGATAGAAAGTGTTGGGTCTGAAAAACCGTGAGCAGAGATTTTTGTACTAACACGTGAACTTCATCTTGCCTTTTTTATGGGGGTTATTGAGATCCACTGGAGAAAGTGTTCGTTGCAAAGAGTATTTGTTGACTTCCTGTAGTGCACACTAACAAGTGGCTGTTTTCAGGTGTGTGTGAAGGGGCCAAATGTATTCCGTGGCTATTTGAAAGACCCAGAAAAAACAGCAGAAGCTCTGGACAAAGATGGCTGGCTCCACACAGGAGATATTGGGAAGTGGCTACCAGTAAGTTAACCTGTATAGCTGAAATGTGCTTCTGTAGTTATTAGCAGTAATTTAACAAATAAAAAATTGAAAATATTTGGCGTTAAACACAATGAATTAGGCGGAAGGCAAATAATTTTAGGAAGAAGATAATTACTGTTGTAGATAAATCTGTGTGCTAGGAAGGTATTAGCAGTGCCAGTCCTGAGGCTTAACCTATTTCAGGTTAGATGCAGAACCTCTTTCCTTCTAACATTACTTTGGCAGAACTCTCTCTGGCACTATTTTACTGTACAACCTAATCCACCTTAAATAAACTATCTTGGGTCATTCCTGGCATTTTAAGTTTGTTTTAAGCCAGAATTCAGGCAATAGCACTCTTGATCTGTTGAAAGCTTAACAAAGGTTGCACAGTAATACCTGAAGCTGCAATATACAGAAACAAGCTCTGTGGCATGCTAATGCTGCGTAGATTGGTTTTTCACTTGAAGTGCCTCTTCTGAGTGGAAGTTATTTCTGTCAACAGAATGGTACATTGAAGATCATTGACCGGAAGAAACACATATTTAAACTAGCCCAGGGAGAGTACATAGCGCCAGAGAAAATAGAAAATGTGTATCTGAGATGCGAAGCGCTTGCTCAAGTGTTTGTCCATGGAGAGAGCTTGCAGGTAAGCATTCTTCAGGTTAGTTAAAAACAAATGTAAGAGGAGACAGCAGAAAAGTTTTCCTTTCTTCCTTCCCCCCCCACTGAGAAGTTTGGGACTGGAATCTTAACATTTTTTATCATTACACACTGGCTCTGAATGTACTTTCAACTGGCAGTTAGAGCATGGTTGGGATTTAATTTCAGACCAGGTAGTAGAGCTGGAATAACTTCATCGAAGTATTAGCGACTGTAGATTAGTTGCTAACAGTCTGCAGGGGAAAAAAAAAATAAAAAAAACCCCCAAGATATCCAGGTTTTTGCAAGGTTAATTGAAGTATGGGTCTTAATTACTGTTAAGTGTAAGCTTCTGAACTGCACTCCTGTGTCCTAGTAGGAGAAAACTGCTGACTTTACAGCAGGATGAGAACTACTGTCCAAAACCCAACCCTGATAAGCAAGAAATGTGTAGGAATGAAAGTGGTGACCTTGAAAAGAAAGGAGAAGGAAAAAAAAACCTTGACAAAAATTCCTTTTTTAGGCCTTCTTAGTAGCTATTGTGGTACCTGATCCTGAGACTTTGCGCAACTGGGCCAAGAAAAAGGGATTTGAAGGCTCATATGAAGAGCTGTGCAAAAACAAGGTGAGTCCTGGCTAAGGAAGCTGTTCAGCTGTTCTGCACCAGCTGTTTCAAGCTGTACAACGTATTCCTGTATCCACAGGACCTCAAAAAACACATTCTGGAGGACATGCTGAGAATCGGGAAAGAATCTGGTTTGAAGTCATTTGAACAGGTAAGATGCTGATGAGAACGGAACACCTCATTCTTTAAACTTCTCAATCCCAATATAACGACTGCGGAAACTGATCCTTAAATCTTTCTGAAGCGGTGGGTTTTGTTAGGCCGTCTGGGCAATCTTTGCTTTAATGGCCTTACCTGTTCTGAGGAGTGCAGCCTGGCTAAAAAGTTCTTTATTTTTCCAGGTTAAAGACATCTTTATGCACACGGAAATGTTTTCTATTGAAAACGGCCTGCTGACGCCCACGCTGAAGGCAAAGAGACCAGAGCTGCGAAAATATTTCCAGTCGCAGATAGACGAACTCTATGCCAATACCAAAATGTAACTGCTGAACGGATTGAGGGGAAAGCAGTGCCCGTCTGATGTCTGCTGTTGGCCTTCATATCTGTAATTTGACTGCAGCAAACCTAGGGAAGGAAACTGTGCAATCATTAACTTGTACAAAAATGGGTACTTGCCATAGGAACACTGAAGAGATGGACACACTGCCTTACTGTCGAGTTGTGTTGCATACTGTTTTTATGGTGACCTACAATTTCCAAAAAGAGCCTTAACTATAAATGGTAACTATATATGTAAGTTATTTAAGACTTCCTTGGCCAAAAAAAAAAAAAAAAACAAAACAAAAAAAAAAAACAAATGGGACTCTCCTTCACCAAGGAGTTAAGGTTTTCTTATTGCCAGCATGTTTGCTGCCTGCGGTGTCTCTTGCAGTTGTCAAATCCACAAAGGATTTGGTGGGTTTGAAAATGCCTCTTGCATCCTCAGAAGGATTACTTAATATAAAAAAACCAAACAAAAAATCCCCAAAACAATAAACAACCAACAAACACCAACCACCAAAAAAGAAATCCTCTGCAGTTGTACAGCTGGTATCACACCTTGCATTAGTCCTAATAACTGGAGCCAGGGGGGGTTGAGTGGTTTTTCTCCCTTTTAAATCTGTAGCCAGTTCTGAGATCTGCTTTTAAAAAGGGTAGCAGTCGGAACTCCGCCTGGAGGAGGCTGCTGAGTACAAGTTCCTTGTTGGTTCCATGCCGAAAGTGCAGGTAGTTTACCTGGCATGGCCTTTGCTCTGTTAATGCACCCCCAGGGTAATGCCAGCCCCCCCATAAACCAACAGATCCCAACTCTGGCAAAAAAAAACCCCAAACCCAAAACAACACTAGAGACTGAAAACCAAAACCATTCAGGAGGCTGGGCTGTGCTAAGAGTCAGGTAAACACCCCACCTGTACTACCCACTTGTTTCCCTGTATTTAAAATGCTTTTTTTTTTTTTCTTTGTTAATTTAAAAATAAATGTGCCAGGTCCTCTATAAGCAGAAGAGCTTCTGACATAACCTCTCGGTTTTCTGTGCTTTACATATGAGCCACTGAGTATTTCTTCACTGAATAGCAAAATAGGTCAGGTAGAACAGTTCTTTATTATTTTTATTATTCTTTTTTTTTTTTTTTGCCTGATGCTTTGCAGCAATTGGGAAGTAGTTAAATACTTCCCAAATGGAACTGTGCATTGGCACGGGATAGGTATTTGTTCAGGGATTAAAAACCTAATTCCCAGATAAATTACAAAAAACAACTAGTTACCTTCTTTTGTTTGAGAAATCAGCAGAAATAAGCCTTATTACAGCATAAATCTTTTGCTATCCCTAACAGAGTTGGTTTTGCATTAGCATTCATTGCTGGTTTGGGTTTTTTTGTTGGATTTTTTTTTTTTGAAAACATGAATATATGTAAAATACAAGCACAACGAGGTTTGCACTAAGATTTGTGTGTGATTGTAATGCACTACTCTGTAGCATAATTTCATACCTGTGTGCAATTAAAGGTACACAAATCCCAGTCAACTGTTAGAGCGGTAGTTTGTTACATCAGAATTCAAATGTTTGCTTAGTGTTGGCTATTTCTATGTTTTATAAAACCAAAACAATTTTCAAAACCAATGAAGGAAACCAAAATAAATATTTCTGCATTTCAACCGGGTGGAACATGTGTTTTATCAAGGAAAGGTCCTGCTGAGGTGTAATTTGGTAACTCCAAATATTTGGAGCAGAAATGCTGGTGGTTGATGCTTTACTTCTGGAAGGTGATATTTACAGGTAGGTTTTTGGCTAATACCTGTAAGAAAGGGATGCTGTTTCATGGCACTTGCTCCATATCTTCAGTAAAGGTTTCTGACAGGTTTCTTACCATCATCATAAATTACTTCAGAGTGAAATCCAGAGTTTTCTTAGACTTTTGTCTTGCTTTTGGGGATGGTGGTGGTGGTTGTTCCTGTGTTGTCATCCTTCTTTCCCTTTATAACCATGCATCTAGCTTTAATTAGTGATGGGCTATAAAAGATTTAATGAGTGGTAGATGAAGCATCACCACCAAGATGATTAGAGCTGTCCTGATGTTACTAAGAAATAAGCACACTTCTGCTCCTAATCACGGTAGATGTTTGGGTTTTTTCCTTTTGACTAATTTTGTATGTTCCTTCATACATTCCTTCTCTCCTGAAGGAACTCCAAACTTCTTGTTGCTTATTCAATACCATGTTCAAATATGTGTCTATGCTCCTTGGAAAGAGTAAAGTCTCACCATACGTCTCCTCCTTGAGAGCAGGATCTAAGGTTCATGTTCTTTTCACATCCCATCAAAGAAAGCTTTCTGGAAAAGCCACTTCTCACTGCAGAAACAAAGCTGTGCTGTACCTAGTCTGTACTCCATGTAATCTGAGGGCCAGGAAGATACTACAAGCGCTAGAGCCCCTCTGCTGTGAGGACAGGCTGATAGAGTTTTGGGGTTCAGCCTGGAGAAGAGAAGGCTCTGGGAGGACCTTAGAGCCCCTTCAGGGGTGATGGGAGAGCTGCAGAGGGACTCTTTGTCAGGGACTAGAGCCATAGGATGAGGGGGAAGGGTTTTAAACTGAGAGAAGTGGGGATTTAGGTTAAATCTCGGGAAGAAGTTATTTGGTGTGAAGGTGGTGAGCCCCTGACCCAGGTTGCCCAGAGAAGCTGTGGCTGCCCCATCCCTGGAGGGGTTCAAGGCCAGGCTGGATGGGGCTTGGAGCAACCTGGTCTGGTGGGAGGTGTCCCTGCCCATGATAAGGAAGTTGGAGCTGGGTGGCCTTTAAGGTACCTTCCAACCCATTCTGCTTGGCACCATCAGCTTGCGGACTGCTGAAGTAGAGGTGTAAGGAGACCGTTCCACTTGATTATTCCACCCCATTTTAGCTTGTTTGTTTGGAAAAAGTGGGGTGGGGGCAGCAGCAGATCCGTGGAGGAACACCGTTGTGGGTAGAGAGGTGACATGAAAAGGGCTTTTGTTGACAAATTGCTAAACTCCTCTTCATTAGCAATTAAATTGCTAAGTAACTAAATGCCAGAGATCTAGAATTACAGCTTCTCAGTCTGAATCTCTCGTTTTAATTGGCACAGAGGTACAGCCAGCAATCTTTTTGTATGTTTCAAATCAATTTCTTTAACTTTTGCAACCTTTTCTGACCTTAGATTTCAGCTTATCCTTCGTGATCTTGTTCACTTGGTTTTCTAGACAGGGGCTGCATCTTGGGTCTCCAGCGATGTTTTGAGAAGAAAACCTGGATTTGGGGTGGGATTTGTTTTGGTTGGTTGGTTTGTTAGGAGAAAAAAAGGTCAGGTGAATTCTTCCAGCTCACAAGTGGGATGTGTTTGGGCACTGGGGGAAAAAAAAAAACCCAAAACAACATCACCCTCTCTATTTATAATGAGGAAATAGCTTTTCTCCTCTTCTCTTTAAAATGAAGAGAAAAAAAAAACCAAAACCCCCAAACCGGTGCACAAGTACCTCAGCTTTCCGTTTTAAAGCGGTCTCGGAGACGGGCCGGCCCTCCCCTCCCTTCTAACACGGGCCGGCCCCGCCGCTTCTCTTCCCGGCCTCCCCTCAGCCCAGCGTCCAGCAGCCCCGGGGGAGGAGCGGACCTCTCATGGCACCTTCCGCTGCTCTTCGCTTCCCCTTCCGGCTCTCCGCCGCCTTGTCGCACCTCCCCTTCCCTTCTTTCTCTTCCCTTCCTCTTCCTTCCCGCCGACCGGTTTGAATCGCGGCGGGAAGGCGGGTGGGTGCCCTGAGGGGGCCCGTGTCCCCGCAGGCCGGCGGTGGGGTCGCCGGCCGCCATTTTCCTGCCTGAGGGGAACGGCAGCTGTGGAGCTAGAGTAAAGGTGTAAGTAGCGTTATGTGTCGCTTTGCTTTACATTCTTGATATGCGTGTCTTGTTATGGCTTTATATATGCCACGTCAGGCGTTAGGCTGGTCTAATAGAGTGTTACAGCTTTTGAAGTGAGTTGTGCATAATAGAGTAGGGCTGATGGTTGGACTCGATGATCCCAAGGGTCTCTTCCAGCCTGAATGATTCTATGATTCTATAATATGTTGAATTAACAAAGATTTCCCATTCTCTCCCAGGTATTGAGACAGAGAAAGCAGATTTGTATTGGTATCCTCAGGTAGCTGTTGGTGTCTTCAGTAACTGTATCCTCAGCTGTGTATTTACCAGTATATGCCAAACAGAGAAATGTCCTCCAAGAAAAAAAAGAAGATAAATCATTCCGGAAATAAACTAAAGGTAATTTTTGCTAGGCTGAGTGGAATTAAAGCAGCAGGGGTTGTGGTGTTTCTCCCGTGCTCTAGTGGCGTTGTCTCCGTAGGTGCAGACGCTAAAGCAGGGCTTTGCTGGGGACTGTTTGGGTGCTGGGGTGTTTCCTTTTCCTGTGGTCGGCTTGTCGGTTTGTTTTCTTCTAGGAGTAATACATCATCAGGCAAAACCTGCTGTTGACTTTCAAACAGGTGAAAGTTTGCAAACGGTCTTGTGAAATTGATGCTTGGTTTATAAATCCCACCTTTTATAAGAAGTTGCGTGTAGCTTTGCATTTCTTTTGAAGTGAGAATCATTAAATTGGACAAGGATGGACTGTAATGTAATGCAGAGATGAAAGAAGAAATATTCTGGTGCCTNAGCGCTAGAGCCCCTCTGCTGTGAGGACAGGCTGATAGAGTTTTGGGGTTCAGCCTGGAGAAGAGAAGGCTCTGGGAGGACCTTAGAGCCCCTTCAGGGGTGATGGGAGAGCTGCAGAGGGACTCTTTGTCAGGGACTAGAGCCATAGGATGAGGGGGAAGGGTTTTAAACTGAGAGAAGTGGGGATTTAGGTTAAATCTCGGGAAGAAGTTATTTGGTGTGAAGGTGGTGAGCCCCTGACCCAGGTTGCCCAGAGAAGCTGTGGCTGCCCCATCCCTGGAGGGGTTCAAGGCCAGGCTGGATGGGGCTTGGAGCAACCTGGTCTGGTGGGAGGTGTCCCTGCCCATGATAAGGAAGTTGGAGCTGGGTGGCCTTTAAGGTACCTTCCAACCCATTCTGCTTGGCACCATCAGCTTGCGGACTGCTGAAGTAGAGGTGTAAGGAGACCGTTCCACTTGATTATTCCACCCCATTTTAGCTTGTTTGTTTGGAAAAAGTGGGGTGGGGGCAGCAGCAGATCCGTGGAGGAACACCGTTGTGGGTAGAGAGGTGACATGAAAAGGGCTTTTGTTGACAAATTGCTAAACTCCTCTTCATTAGCAATTAAATTGCTAAGTAACTAAATGCCAGAGATCTAGAATTACAGCTTCTCAGTCTGAATCTCTCGTTTTAATTGGCACAGAGGTACAGCCAGCAATCTTTTTGTATGTTTCAAATCAATTTCTTTAACTTTTGCAACCTTTTCTGACCTTAGATTTCAGCTTATCCTTCGTGATCTTGTTCACTTGGTTTTCTAGACAGGGGCTGCATCTTGGGTCTCCAGCGATGTTTTGAGAAGAAAACCTGGATTTGGGGTGGGATTTGTTTTGGTTGGTTGGTTTGTTAGGAGAAAAAAAGGTCAGGTGAATTCTTCCAGCTCACAAGTGGGATGTGTTTGGGCACTGGGGGAAAAAAAAAAACCCAAAACAACATCACCCTCTCTATTTATAATGAGGAAATAGCTTTTCTCCTCTTCTCTTTAAAATGAAGAGAAAAAAAAAACCAAAACCCCCAAACCGGTGCACAAGTACCTCAGCTTTCCGTTTTAAAGCGGTCTCGGAGACGGGCCGGCCCTCCCCTCCCTTCTAACACGGGCCGGCCCCGCCGCTTCTCTTCCCGGCCTCCCCTCAGCCCAGCGTCCAGCAGCCCCGGGGGAGGAGCGGACCTCTCATGGCACCTTCCGCTGCTCTTCGCTTCCCCTTCCGGCTCTCCGCCGCCTTGTCGCACCTCCCCTTCCCTTCTTTCTCTTCCCTTCCTCTTCCTTCCCGCCGACCGGTTTGAATCGCGGCGGGAAGGCGGGTGGGTGCCCTGAGGGGGCCCGTGTCCCCGCAGGCCGGCGGTGGGGTCGCCGGCCGCCATTTTCCTGCCTGAGGGGAACGGCAGCTGTGGAGCTAGAGTAAAGGTGTAAGTAGCGTTATGTGTCGCTTTGCTTTACATTCTTGATATGCGTGTCTTGTTATGGCTTTATATATGCCACGTCAGGCGTTAGGCTGGTCTAATAGAGTGTTACAGCTTTTGAAGTGAGTTGTGCATAATAGAGTAGGGCTGATGGTTGGACTCGATGATCCCAAGGGTCTCTTCCAGCCTGAATGATTCTATGATTCTATAATATGTTGAATTAACAAAGATTTCCCATTCTCTCCCAGGTATTGAGACAGAGAAAGCAGATTTGTATTGGTATCCTCAGGTAGCTGTTGGTGTCTTCAGTAACTGTATCCTCAGCTGTGTATTTACCAGTATATGCCAAACAGAGAAATGTCCTCCAAGAAAAAAAAGAAGATAAATCATTCCGGAAATAAACTAAAGGTAATTTTTGCTAGGCTGAGTGGAATTAAAGCAGCAGGGGTTGTGGTGTTTCTCCCGTGCTCTAGTGGCGTTGTCTCCGTAGGTGCAGACGCTAAAGCAGGGCTTTGCTGGGGACTGTTTGGGTGCTGGGGTGTTTCCTTTTCCTGTGGTCGGCTTGTCGGTTTGTTTTCTTCTAGGAGTAATACATCATCAGGCAAAACCTGCTGTTGACTTTCAAACAGGTGAAAGTTTGCAAACGGTCTTGTGAAATTGATGCTTGGTTTATAAATCCCACCTTTTATAAGAAGTTGCGTGTAGCTTTGCATTTCTTTTGAAGTGAGAATCATTAAATTGGACAAGGATGGACTGTAATGTAATGCAGAGATGAAAGAAGAAATATTCTGGTGCCTGAAAAGAAAAAGGCTGTACATAACAGAAACCAGATATTAGACTGTTATAAGATCTCTAAGCTTATACGCTTAGTTTTATAAAATAAGATAAAGCTCATGTTACAGTACAGTAGCAGCAAACAGGAGAATAGTTTTATACCTTTGCTTCTCTTCGAGGGAAAACAACCATAGTCGAGTTAAAAACACATGCTTCAAATACTTTATATCGTAGTGTCAATGCGGTCCAAGTTAAATGTATTTCTAGTCAAAGGTTTGTGAAATTCATTGTCATATTTCATCTGTTTCACGCTCAAAAAGCTGGATGAAGTAGTTAGTTATTAATTTCATACCTGTGCAGGAACATGAAGCCAGCTCCCGTCCTCGCTGGAAATTGCTTCCGCCGGAGGAACCAGATGTCTCCAGGATATTGAAGGTGGCAGAAGCGAATCAACTCGAGGAGCCTGATGATTCGTTTGGTGAGTATTAGCTTGAATGTCATTTAATATACAATTTTCGTGAACAGAACATATGGGCAAAAGATTTCAGTGGTTTCCTAGGAGAAGGTATTGCGTCTTTGCCAGAGAAAATTATGGGCAGGAGAGACAGCAGGTTTTTTTGAAAGTGGTATTATTTTCTCTCACTTAGGAAGTAACAAGAATGGTGCTCTACTACGTACAAGGAAAAGAAAAATACTGTCTATTTGAGTTTCATAGTCTGAATGGTAGAATTTCACACAATATATTGTTGCAGTTGTGTAACAGTTTACATTTTAAAAGGAAAGTTCAATATTTTAAGTTACTCTATTAAATTACACAAAGCATAAAATGAAATTTTTTGCTATTGTAAGACGATATATAGCAGCAAACTTATTGTAAGATGATATATAGCAGCAAACTTAGACATTCACATGGATGTTGTTCTACTTAAAAAGCAGCCTCGTAAGAACGTACTATTTTCGGTGCAGCATTAAAACCACTTTTGTGCTTCATGAAGCCTCAATATACTGGAAAAGAATTTAGAAGAAATATGTGCCCCTGTGTGACGTTCTCTGTTATTAAATACAAATATGTCAAGATTGGTAAGAAAACCCACGTAATTAGAAGCTGTAGAGAAAAAACTAAGGGCTGTTTCTTGGCTGTAATAATTATTGGTCTAAGAAAATGACAGAAATATACATGTAACTATTAGAAACAGCGATGAAAGTTGAACAGTAAAGAACAATACAGTAAGAAGGTTGTTGGAAGGGAAAGTGCAAAATGAAAAGCTCTTCCTCACTTCTGTGGTATGTGTTAAAAACCACAGAAAAAGGATGCCCACTAACTCTAATGTAAGCTAAAACTAATCTTCTATGGCAATATGCTTGAAAAAAAGAAATATACTCTATGAAAGGCAAGTTAAAACCTTCGGGTTCTCAGTTTAATCTATTCTGGTAGCCACCTTTGAGAATTGTATGTACGTTTACAAACATTCTGTAGCAGCTGTAACTATCGTCTTGTAGTATCCAATAAATCAGCAGAAAATAAATTTTTAATAAAAGGTAAAGCTTAGAAAGTAGTTGTTTAAATTTATAGAAGATTGGTATATGCCATAGCAAAGACAGACTGTAATAAACTGTACAAAATGTGATTTGCTATGTGCCATGTGGATGTGCTGACCTTTCCTGCACCTGTGATTCCAGTTTGTAAAGAAATAGCAGGTGGATGAGTATGGAATCGTAGAATGGTTAGAGTTGGAAGGGACCTTAAGGATCACCTTGTTCCATCACCCTGCCCTGGGCAGGGACACCTCCCACCAGACCAGGTTGCTCCAAGCCTCATCCAGCCTGGCCTTGAACCCCTCCACGGATGGGGCAGCCACAGCTTCTCTGGGCACCACCCTCACAGGAAAGAATTTCTTTCTGAGATCTCATCTAAATCTCCACTTTTTCAGTTTAAAACCCTTCCCCCTCATCCTATGGCTCCACTCTCTGTTCAAAGTCCCTCCCCATCTCTCCTGTAGCACCTTTAGCAACTGGAAGGGGCTCTAAAGTCTTCCCAGATCCTTCTCTTCTCCAGCCTGAACCCCCCCAACTCTGACAGCCTGTCCTCATAGGAGAGTGGCTCCAACCCCTGGAGCATCTCCGTAACCTCCTCTGGACCTGCTCCGACAGGTCCATGTCTTTCCTCTGTTGAGGCTTCTTTTGATGCAGCCCAGGATGTGGTTGGACTCAACAGGTCCAGAGAAGTGATTCTGCCACTTTGCTCTGGTGAGACCTCACCTGGAGTGCTGTGTGCAGGTCTGGAGCCCTTAATATAAGAAGGACATGGACCTGATGGAGTGGGTCCAGAGGAGGGCCACAAAAATGATCAAGGGGTTGGAGCACCTCTGCTACGAGGACAGGCTGAGGGAGCTGGGATTGTTCAGCCTGGAGAAGAGGAGGCTCCAGGGAGACCTAACAGCAGCCTTCCAGTACCTGAAAGGGGCCTACAGGAAGGCTGGGGAGAGCCTATTTACAAAGGCCTGTAGTGACAGGACGAGGGGCAATGTATTTAAACTGAAGAAAAGCAAATTTAGACTGGATATTAGGAATAGGTTCTTTATAATGAGGGTAGTGGAGCACTGGAAGAGGTTGCCCAAGGAGGTGGTTGAGGCCCCTTCCCTGGAGATAGTCAAGGTGAGGCTGGATGAGGCCCTGGGCAACCTGGTCTAGTTGGGGGTGTCCCTGCTGACTGTGGGGGGGGACTAGATGACCTTTGAAGGTCCCTTCCGGCCCAGATGATTCTATGATTCTATTCTGCGCGCTGCTGGCTCATGTTGAGCTTCTTATCCACGAGTACAGTCAAGTCCTTCTCCTCAGGGCTACTCTCCAGACATTCTCTGCCCAACCTGTATTTGTGCCTGGGATTGCTGTGTCCCAGGTGCAGGACCTTGCACTTGGCTTGGTTGAGCTTCATGAGGTTTGCACAAGCCCACTTCTCAAGCCACAGGAACTGTGAAGCTTTTCACTATATATATTTTTCCTAATCCTGAAATAATACATTTTACAAGACTTCCTTTGTATTAGTGAGCAAACAACAAATATTCTACCTAAATGCTTAACGGCAGGCGGTGCTGGCCTGTCCACGCTCTTTGCCAGGACAGAGGGAAACAATGTTCTCACAGGGGTTGTTTTCTGTTCTTCATAGATCGTTATTTTCTGTCCTTTGCAGATCACCCGTTGCACAGCACCGCCGTGGACGCTTACGGAGAGGAGCAGTCGCAACACGAGTCGCTTGGTCGTGTTTCAGCTCCGCCAAGGAAAAATGCAGAAAGAAGGTCTGGTGAAAAAAAAAATAATATAATAATTGCCAGCATTTAATCTTTTCATTTTTTTAGATTAAATGAAGAAAACCAAGAACTTTCTGTTTGTCAGGTTTCCGTCCTGGCTTATTAAATAGGTAGAATTTCACAGATGAGAAACCTGGTAGGCCTGGTTAGGGAACGTAGAAGAGAAATGGGAGAATAAACTAGTGTTTGCCATTTGCAAGCAGTACATTGGTTTAAGCACTGGCTGTATTATTTTTTTTCCAAATTAAAAGTTTTTAAAATGTCTCTGTCAGGTATTAATTAATCCTCTAAACGCTGGGGTCTTTAAAAAGTTGGAAAAATGGAAAATAGGTAAAATCCAGGTAAGTGACATGTTAATTAAAAAAAAGTCTTTAAATACAATTATTAGCGTGTTTCTCATTCGTTAGATCAAATTGGGTTTAAATCTGAACTAGTTCTTATTTGACTGAACTAGCAAGGCAATAATTGAGCTTGTATGAGAATGTGGGGGGTTTGTGCTTTCACTTCTAACCCTGCCCCCCAGCAAGAAAGCTGCCTCCTTTCCTGCTAAAATATCCTCAGTAATAATTCTGTTTGTGGTTTGAAGTTTCTTCTCAAAATGACATGGTCAGGTACTAACGGCTTTCTAATCGTCGCAAGGGTAGCTGTTTGAGGGATAAAGTTTCTGTCTCCCTTTATCTGCCATTTGTGACTTTTTACGTAGTTGACACAAACCGAGTGATGTTCCCCGAAACCTAAGATTTTGATGTTTATATGGTTGTTGAAGATAGTTTTTTGTTGTGTTGGTTTTTTTCCTCAGTGTGCAGTGGGTTTACACCTGGATATCTTTCTTTTCCTAGCAAGAGACTGCATCTCTTGAAAACGCCTGGTGGTGACACTCAGAAATTGAGCACAGCTGATCCGGAACTCCTGAAGGAGAACACGGTACAGAGAAAGTTGGATAAGTGCATTGATCAATTTAATTTTAAATTACTTCATGCTGTGCCTGCGTTCGAGAGAAGGGGAGAGTAAGACTTTTCATCTGTTCCGTAGGACTTCCTTTGTACTTAATTGTGTCCCAGGTAATTAATCCTCAAAGAATTCCTGTGAGATGGCCAATGGAAAAGCTGTAAAGCTACAGTCTCACGTCAGTGGGGAACACAACAATCAGGTGTTGCGTTGTCCTGTAGCCCTGTCTCTTGGGAATATGTTCTATAGCTTCTTTACATCTGGAATATATGTTCTTAAAGGCTGGCATACTGTATAGAATAAAAGTGCCTCGTACTTGTTCAGCCTTGAGGTATTTATGAAAGAATTTGAATTTCTCATGGATAAAATTAATTTTGAATATATATTAGAAATAGACAAAACCCACTTGGTTGGGAATGAGTGTTTTTCCACACTTAGAGTGCAGTTAGTGTGAAATGCTCCTGGCTCCCTTAGCTTTCAGGCACACAGAGGCAGGGTTAATCCTCTGCAGACTGGAGAGAATAGGCCTATGAGAAGAGAAGCTATGCAGTAATTCACGTGCAAGTGTTTTACATACTGAAATCCACTGGAATTCTTGAAAATCCTTCTGTAAAATCCACTCCAGCGGTGTGATCGCTGTGCTGCGATTCTGGAAAAAGAACCCTTGGTGAGTGGGACTGAAATAGTTGTGAAAAGCTGAAATACTTCCATGTGTTCTGCCTGATTACTAATTTAAAACTCTGAGAGATGGCAAAGCTAGGGGTTTGGGGGTTTTTTTTTGATGTTTAATCTGCTTTTTGTATCACAGAATGCTCTGAATGCTACACAAACCTCAGCAAAAAGGAAGCAACAGCCTTCAGAGGCCACGTCAGAGCACACGTCAGAGAACACGTCACATCCTTCTGGTAAAGTAGACTTTTCCGACTCCCCATACAGCTTTTCCTCATTCAAGATGAGCTTTTCCATAACTCAGTGGGTTTGGTTTTTTTTTTCATTTCTGATAGGTAGCAGCATATCGCTTGTAGAAGTTAAAGGTTTTAGTTTCAGGTTTCTTTTAGATGCTCGTTAGCAACAGGTGAATTGAGGAGCTCTGATCCCCACAGTTTGCATCCCTGGACCTGCCTGTGGCTGCCCTGGGTGGGCGAAGCCTGTGCTATCCCTGGCACGCAGTTTTGGGGAATTAGCTAATGATGCTATGGCAAAGTTTAGAGAAACATATTTGTATGTAGCATTTGGGGTTTTTTTGAAGCAGGCATGGTATTAATACGAAACTATATAACTACTTGTGGCTCTTTGAACCATGGGCTCAAAGACTCGGGCTAATAGTTTTTACAGCACAAAGAGCTATATTTACAGTACACTGTAGTGTATCAGTGTAATTTATTATTTTATTAAATAATAAATTGTTGTTATTAAATTGGTTTTGTGTAATAAATTCCTAGACTTGTTTGAAATTGTGAAGAACAAGAAATAAGTTGTATATAATTGGTCATCCAAATTCTAAAGTGTTCCCAGGTAAGTCTTGTCATAGTTCCATCAAAGACGGACGAAAGAATTCGTATTTCCCTCTTCTCAAGTTTCTTATTAAAACACTAACTTTTAGATGGTTATTTTCATGGTGAGCACAATACCTTTTCTATTATTTTCAAACCAGTACCTGAATTGTAGAGTGTTTGTCTTTACTCTGTTGTTTCAGTGGCTAGCTCGTGCTCTGTAGAGGTTTGGTGTCCCAAAGAGCTGAAGAGATCTCCCAGAGATATTACAGAGCTGGATGTTGTTCTGGCTGAATTTGAGAAGATAGCAGCAAATTACAGGTAAATATTCTGCTTTCCTATGACTGTATGCCCAAAGTTTTAAAAACAAATCACCTGTGTTTTTGCTAATGGGCTGTCCTTTAGGGAAATGGTATTGCACACTTATGTTCTGATGTTATTTTAATGATATTTTTCCTTTGGCATCTTGAGGTGGTCTGCAGGAAATTGATATTTTTCCAAACATGAGAATGGCACATCTCAGCTGATATTTCTCAATGTCAAAATTAAGTTATTGCTAGCTCACAGAAGATCCGCAGTTGCCGGTGCTACTGGCTGGTTAACACTAGGGTTTATTTATTACTGAAAGGAATGCTTTTGAACGAGATTTCTCCTTCACTAAACCAAATTGGGTTGTGTTTTGTCCCCCCAACTCCTTCAGACAAAGGATAGACTCAAACGTTTGCAGAAAAGCCATCAATGGCTTCTGTTCAGCTTTCAAGGACCAGATCACGGATCTGGTAAGTAGGCCGTAAATAACCTCAGTTTTGTGGTAGTGATTGTAGAGCTGTATATTACATTGCAGTCAAAATGCCTATTGTCCTTTACACAGTTATCTTATACTTTAGATTTTCTAATCTCTTCTCAGAGTAAAACTGGTTTAGAAGCTCATCAACTACAGACTGTGAATACTGATGATTTAATCTTTATATGGTGTCTCAGTGGCTGTGGTGTAGAGGGTTTTTTCAGGGAAAATCATATGTTTTTAATAAAAAGTTTGAACCCAGCTGTAAAAAGCTCATTCACTTGGAAGACAGATTTCTCACTAATTACAATGTGTAAAATAAACTCAGAACATTGTAAGAGTTGTGATAAGTGTACTGGATAAGTACTGAAACTAGTTCTAAGTGATAGAGAGCAGCTCTGAGGAAAAAGACAACAGGATGCCCTTGAGCCAGCAATGGGCCCTTGTGGACAAGAAGGGACAAGGCACCCTGGGGTGCATCAGGAAGAGTGTGACCAGCAGGTGGAGGGAGGTCATCCTGCCCCTCCACTCTGACACATTGAGGCCCCATCTGGATTCCTGTGTCCAGTTCTGGGCTCCCCAGTTCGGGAAGGACGGGGAACCGCTGGAGAGGGTACAGCAGAGGGCTGTGAAGATGATTAGGGTCTCTTTAGTCTGGAGAAGAGAAGACTGAGGTGAGATCTGATGCACACCTATAAATACTTAAAAGGTGGGTGTCGAGAGGAGGGGATGAGTCTTTTTTCAGTGATGGCCAGTGAGAGGACAAGAGGAAACGGGCACAAACTTGTACATAAGAAGTTCCATCTAAACACGAGGAGGAACTTCTTCACTTTGAGGGTGGCAGAGCCCTGGCAGAGGCTGCCCAGAGACGTGGTGGAGTCTGTCTCTGGAGACATTCCAAACTCTCCTGGACACGTTCCTGTGGGACCTGCTCTAGGAGGACCTGCTTTGGCAGGGGGTTGGACTAGATGATCTCCAGAGGTCCATATCATTCTGTGATTCTGTGACAAGTTCTAAAATGACTAGATTTATACATTTTATATGAAGTTATATAAAAATTAGGCTAAATAGTATTACACTGATCGGGACAAGGAGTATTACTTGCACTAAGTGGTGCAAGATGATTGATTTTATACAACAGTTTTCCCCTGGCCTGAGGAGAGATGCATGATACACCCGTAATATTCCTTCAAACCAGTGTTGGCAGTTATTTAAACAACTTTATATGTTATTCCAAAGTAATTCTTGCAACCATGTTTTTAGGAGGCTGCAGATGAAATCAAGATCTATAGTCTATCTATAATTGTTCTTTTCCTCTGTAGATAGCAGAGATCCAGGAGTTAAAGAACTTGAAGAAGAAAAATACTAAGGTAAATACATAGATAGCACTAGTTCATACAGCATACAGAGGTGGGCAGTGAAATTTCAGGAAGTTGAGTAGAAGAAATAAAAAATTCACAAAAAAAAAGTGGACTGTGCTACAGAATCAGCTGCAGAAATAGAGGACAGGGAACAACCAGTGGTTTTTTTGGGAAAGGTCTGGGTAAAACTCCATACATACACTGCTATTCTGGTGAAAAAGAAGGAATGCACGTTAGGATGCATAGATACCTACATATATGAACTACTGTCTTTTTTTAATGAGCTCTGGCAAGGCCCTTGAAGGCCTGGTTAAGTATGGAGAGCTAGCCCCCAAGGAACGTAGGTGAGTGTAAAACCTGTGAGAACAGAGAAGATGGTGATCTGTGAGGATGGAATTGGACTGTTTAATTGAGAGAAGTCCAAAGGAGCTGCGTTCCCTAAATACGTGCAAAACTGTTGTTTGGAAGAAGGCAGTTTCTTTCTTCATTCAGAGCAAGTAGTAACTTGCAGAAACTGCAAGAGGGGAGTGTTGGCAGGAGGAGGAGTTGGTGTAAGAGGAGGAAAAGATGGCAGCGCTCTCATCAGGAGAGAGGGGAATGCCCTGCAGCGGAGATTTAAGAAGCTTTCTGCCCGGATTAACCTCTTCCACAAACCTTTCAATGACAAAATAGCTCTTAACAAGTAAAGTGATCAGAAAGCTTATTCTGGGAGGTAACAATTAGTGTGGTATGGTCCTGTTAATTTGCAGTGAGATGGTAAGCTGCTCTGCGTGTAAAATGAAATTGTGAACACACATCTGGCATTCACAATCAGTTACCCTTATAGTGCCTCTTACACAGTTGTTTAAAATCAGATTGGTTAAGTGTTAAGTTTAAAATTTTTGATTAGTTTTGTTTTTAAATTAGATGTTGTATGAAATAAAGCTTAATTGTGCTTAGTTCCTTAGTTATGGCAATTGCACTGAACATACGTTTTGTTTTAGTCTGAATTTTTAAAACAACCAAAGCAAAACTGGCTGGAGTTGGTCACGTTGGGTCCTTTCGCTTGTAAACCCAGTGTTCCTTAAGAGAATTTTGGATGGAGATGAGAGTTTAACACATTAAAGAACTAAAAGCTTTTTAAAATGTCTAAAACACGAATTTCAAATCCATCAGTCTACGCTGCGTCTATGAGGTCTGGTATCTTGGGTTCTTCCCCGCCCAGAGCCTGAGGCCTAAAACCTCAGAGAGAAAAAGCTGATGAAATGTGAGGTGGTTTTTTGCCTTTGGAGTTACAGAAGCATTTCAAAGACTTTCCTCGCTATTCGTTCCAGGTAATAGCAGACATCAAAAAGAAAAGGCAGCGACTGTTGCAGCTCAGGGAAGAGCTAATTGGGTACGTTGCTAATGATGCGCAATAATAGCCTGAAGAACTTGAGTGTGGTGACTTAAGGAGATGGGAAAGTGACTTTTTTTGTCCTTTCATTTTATTTTGGTGAAATTGTACTTCTTTATTGCTGTACTGGTTTTACAGGATAAGCTCTCTGGTCTATATTTTGGCTGTTTAGATTGTCATTCTTGCAAGTTTGGGGTAACGGGGATGGTATTTCGCGCCTTACACTCCTAAGAAAAATGCTTCTTAACGTTACAGTGGGAATTGCAAAGGGGATGAATCCTAAATTTGCAAAGATAATACAAAGAGCTTTTTATAGTTTTGAAGTGGAAGAATGTATTTCTTTCACCTCTGCAGTTTGGCAGGGATGCCTCTGAGCACGTGATTTGTATCCATCTCGCGTGGCCACACGATTCCCCTTATCTAACCTGGCATTAATCTTAAATATCATTGAGATAGACAATACAGAAATTAGGTTCTTTGGAAGAGCCCTTGGACTTCCCTTAATCCAAGCTGCATACAACATACATGCTTTTCCTTGAATCTTTTTCAGAGGAAATACATTTGTAGTTCCTAACGAAATGAAATAAAAATGCAGATAGAGTCATCAAAGCCTTGACCTTTTTCAGAGCTGAGCCACAACTGACCCAGCTGCGAAGAGAATATGCCGAGGTGCAGGAGAGGAAATCCTCCCTGAGGCAGGCAACCGAATTACTTACTGGTTTAAAGGAGCTACAGCAAGACTGCTTGAATTACAGGGAGGAAAACCCAGAAGAAAAAGTGGTAGTAAGTACATATTTTGTGGGTGTTTCTGAACTGTCCTCTACCAGTGTCCCCCCCCCTTTTTTTTATTTCCTGGACTGGTGGGCGTTTCTATTCATGTTTAACTTCGATTGAATAGCAGTATTTTTGTTAATTGTCCTTGTGGGAGCAACTTGAGAAGCATAGCTGTAACTACAGTGTATCACTCTCTTTTTGGGTCTCATTTTAGGAACTGCCATATTTCAGAGGGGATTCTGTCCCCTTGCTGTCCTCAGGCCTAAGATTTTTTTAGACGAAATTGAAGAAAGATTAAGATTAATAGTGAGAAACAAGTAATTAGTTTCTTTTGTTACTGGTCAAAGGTGGTGGGGAAAGCTCTGCTATTTCCCCTTAGGTGGGGTGGTCAATGCACAGGTTCTGTTCCTACATTCCTCCCAGCTGTAAGGAAACCCCACCATCGCAGAAGACTCTTCTTCACTTTTAAACATCACGTTGCATCATTTCAGATAGAGGAAACATAAATACAGATACATAAATGATTTTTTTTTTCCTTCCAAGAATTAAAATTGTTGCCTTGTCATTTTATTTCCTTTACAACAGTATGGAACTTCCAGCCTCCCTGCTCTACTGGTGGAGTCACAGAGAATTCTTGGAGCAGAAAGACACTTCCAGAACATTAATATGAAATTGGAAAAGGCTCTGGCTGCACAAAGAGCGAAGTTACCAGAGAAACATTAAGTCATTTTAACAGATTTATTGACGTTTGTTAGGAACAATTATTAGAACAGTCAGTGCTTAAAGCTTGTTTAATCATTGTTGCTGTATTTTGCTTCAGTGTTTAAAAGTCCATGACTTCATCAGAGACTGTGTCCTGTTGTTAAATAGAACGTCAGTGAATTTAATGAAATAGCAATTCCAGGTAACGTAGTAAAACATTTCTGTGCTCTGTTGACTCCACTGGGTTTTAATGTTGGGCTATTCAAGTAATGAGATTTTGAAAGCAATATATATACTTTAAAAAGAGAATACGTAGACAGTGGTTGAACTATTGATAGATAAATATATTTTATTAAATTTGTATCTGAAATAAAAAATTTCCTTCTCTTTCTGAAGTAAAGAAATCTATTTTACTTGGCTTATCTTTAAAACTCAGACATACAGCTAAGAAAACAGAAACTGTACAGAACTGAGGGTTAAAAGTGCTAAACCTGGAGCAGCATTTGTGAGTTTTCAGTCCACTACCCTTCAGCCTCATGTAATCCTCCACCGTTTCCTCCTGCTTGTTGAAGATCATCCTTTGGCAGAAGGCAGGTGATACGCACCTTGTGTTAAAGCAGGTTTCGTTGCTGGCTGGGTCTGTGGTCAGCTGCTGCCTCCAGAACAAGGGTCCTACTGCCCTACAGCTTCCAGAAGAACTTCATCGGGAATTTCTTCGGTGGCTTCGTTCAGACTTTCATCTGCAGCTTCAGCCAGTTCCACGTCGTCAGTAGCTTCTAGGAAACGGGCATCATCGCTTGCGTTGTCCCACTCACTGTCCGAGTGGGAAGGAAGGAAGCTTTTCTCCTGAGAAACTGAGCTTTCTGACAAGTCTAAGGCCTTAGAATGCAGTTTGGCTGTCTCTGCTGTGTCCCCTCTTTCATCCATCAGTGTACACTCTTCTTCCTTTCAGAAATAAGAATACTGTTTATTCCACCCTTACACTGAGAGAGGGGAGATCTAGATGAGGTAACAGGAAGAAATTCTTTGCTGTGAGGGTGGTGAGACCCTGGCCCAGGTTGCCCAGAGAAGCTGTGGCTGCCCCATCCCTGGAGGGGTTCAGGGCCAGGCTGGATGGGGCTTGGAGCAACCTGGTCTGGTGGGAGGTGTCCCTGATTGCTCTGATCTCAAAGTCTGACACTGGTATCATCACCTATAATGGATGCTATAAAGAGCTGGCCAACAAGACGGGTTCATTTATAGCCACATTACCCCACGGATGCCTATTTTAACGGGATAGAAACTTGCTGTTTTTCTAGCAAACTCCACGTAGTCTGTTGTGTGCAGCTTCTTAAAAGAATACAAGGTAATACTAATTTTTGTGTCTGTTTAAAGATACTGTCAGGACCTGAAAATGCATTTATATTACACTTTCTGTGAAATAAGCAGATCATTGATAGCTATTAGTGTTAAGTAGAGCTTAATGTGCCATTCTCTAACATGACATTTAAAAGTGTAAGTTTAAAATTTGCAAAGATGCCAACTCTTACTGCTTGCTCAGTGGAAAAAAAATACTATGTTCAGGGCTTAGATTCTCGGTGCGGTATCAGGTCGGTTTGACTATTCTGCCCATGTGAGTAAACAGAACTGCTTTAATACACTAAAAAGCAGTGAAGTGAACTTTGAAATTTGAGTGTCACTGATTTAGATGGGCCTCTGGCTGGAGTGTTACAGGATCACTTCTTTTTTTATTTGTGTGCTAGATCTTCTGCTGGAGAACTCAAAAATTGCTATTCGGAGGTGCCACCCTCAGAGCTTTACTCACAAGAACTTCAGCGTGTATCGACAGGACCAAAACCTACCTCTTTGAAAAGAAAAGGGAGACAGAGCCGAGGTGGTAACGCAAAACCTAAATCAAATACACAGCATTAAGTAAAGTTAACACCCAAAAAAGCATTAAGCATAATTGCTTGGAAATGGCAGAATACATACTTTGTGATTTGAAGTTTTGTTCTCTGCAGACGGGATCGTGACACTTTTGATACCAGACTTCCTTCTTTAGGTCTACCAGAATCCTAAGAATGAAATAATTTAGGTTTTAATAACAGCACGTAAATTAAGTGAATGGGTACAGTGTGAAACTGACACTAAATGAACAGGTTGCTTTGCCCCCAGCTGTGGATGTGGCTTTAACGCTCTGACATTCTTACACGCTTCCTGTAAAATTCAGGTTTCTTCAGTTTTAAAAAATCCATTTCTTTTAAGATTTAAGACTGACATTTGAAAATGAAATTTAGTTTCACTTCATCACATTAATGACTTCTTTTATTATCCAGGCTTAAAGTCAGATTAGTAATGGGACCTAAACTAGAAGATAAGATTTTGCGGCTGCTGCTGTTACAGATAATTTCATTATAAAAAAAAAAACCAACCCAACCAGATAAAAATCACTGTTCCCTGTCAACTGATCAGACAAGCCAGCCCTTCCAGCTGTGCTTGAGAAACAAGTTTATTGAGCCTAGTGGCTGTGGCATTATATATATATTTTTTTCTCAAAAAACAAATTCCTTATCTTTATTTTAAATATTATATAGAATTATTTTTAAGTTAAAACATTTCTACTAATGACACACTGCAATTCTAATGCCCTGACTTATCATCACTAATTTTGCTAAAACCGTATGAGCTCTGAATCCTTGCAGAGTCACTGGCAAAACTCATCTCAACTGAAGTTGGTGTCAGGAGCTGCCTTTGTCTTTTGAATAACTTAAAAATGCAATCTAAGATGCGCTGTAAATTAATTTAAGACTGATCTGTTTTCTTCAGCTTATTTCTGATTGTTGAGCGAAGGAGCGTCAAAGCACAGTTCCACTCAACAGCTTTGCCACACTCTGACTTGTACATCTCTGGCATCTTTAGGTGGGTATTTTAAATAGCATGAAGATGACTTCTTAGAAATACAAGTTCAGTCATCACAAAGCTTATTTGGGAGGAAAAAATGTGTTGTTTTTTTTCTTTAAGGCGTTGTATCCCTCCAGAGCAAGACAGCAGAATTTGTTAATAGGTGCTAATTATATCCATATAGAACAGTTGAACAGGCAAATAAGTATTTTAAAGTGGATAATCCAAGAACGTACATTATGTTGTTACTTTTGTGAGCTCTTCCAATATTTTCACACCAACGGTAACCAGAAATATCATACACAAGAATTTCTTCCAGAGAGAAATAATTCCATTGCCGTATCCCTGGGGGAGGAAAAAAAAAAAAACCCCAAAGAATTAATTAACTCTTTAAAAACACTGCTGTGGAATACTCATTTGTAAATAGTGAAGTGGTCTTTACCTCCTTGCACCCCATCTTTAGTAACCAAAGAACGAACAAAATGATCAATTTCTGGATATGGTGAATCCTGGTAACCTCCCATGGGATCTGTTAAAACAAAGACCACTGCTAAGCACCGTTACCAGGTTAGTCCCTGTGATAGGTAATTAATTCTTCCATAGAGCACAGACACAAAACACGCCTGAATCACACCAAATCCTTCAATAAAACCAGGGGGAAACCCAGGGTTCGTTTCCCATCCGTCTTTAAACCGCATGGGGGAGGGAGGGGAGGGCAGGTGACATTCAGGTCACTTGTAGAGGTTATCAGGGGTGTCAGTCACAGCACCTCGAATTTAAGAGTATTTGTTGGTTTGTTTTGTTTTCTTTTAGTACAGAGTAGAAAAGGCTCAAGGTACCTCGACTGCTTCTGGTAGTTTCCCTGTTTAAAATAGCAGATGTTCTCTCTTCCTCGGGACAGCCAGATGACAGAACTTTTGTGTCATCCCTCATTCTGAAGAAAAGAGGAAACGAAAGGGAACTGTGTGATTCTTACAGCGTAACGTGGTATGGTCTGACATCCTGTGACATAACCCAGGGTGGCCCAACAGAGGACATGACATCCTGTGACATAACCTAGGAGGGCCCAAAAGAGGACAGTCCTGGGCCACCCGCACCCTGCCATCTTGATGCCACCTCCCACTGTCCCCGCAGCGTTTTCCTCTGGTTTTGCTGGTTTCCTCTCATTTTCGCTAGCAGAGGGCAGGGATCCCTCCTCCAGAGCATCAACAATCAGCTCCTGGGAAAAGTCCCTCCAGAGGGATGTACCATTTTGACCTTCTCCCTGCTCCAGCAACGATTGGGATCGTCTTAAGATGGTCAGCGCAGGGTAAGGTATCTCAGAGTATGTCCCAGTATCCAACCTACAGAGGGATCTGGACCAAATGGGAAATGCGAGAACCACAAACAAAAATAATTTTTAATTTATTTTTTTTTTAGTCAAGCCTCAGAAAATACTTAGACTCTCTGTATTTAATTGACTGGAATACTGTGATTTTTCCCTTCAGAGCTATACAGAATAGAGAAGTGAGGCACAGCTCAGAAGCTGTACCACATGTTCTGGAAGCTGGGTCAAAAAAATAATAATAAACCTCAAGAGTCCCAAGAAATTTTGTTCTTCAAAACCAAGAAATTCTCCTGGAAACTTCTAAACTACACTGTACCAATGGTCATGAAATAACTGCCCATTGATAATAGTTATTTGTAACTGCTGCAGGAGAAAAATCACTAAAATCTGTATTTAAAATATTTTCAAATCCATCAGAATGAAACAATTACCTAATGTTGCAGATCAATGAGGAAAGAAAATAGGCTTCTTCCAAGGAAACATCCTCTTCGTGGTTCGGGACAAACTGATTGTCCTCTGCTATCTTCAGAATCACATTTTTTCCGGCTTTTGATGATTTATACATCCGGAAATTTCTGTTCTTTGTATAAACTCCTACAGGAAAACAAGTATTAACATAAGGATGCTGACTGGGAGGTGGGATACTTAGAGCTTGTAAATTAAAACAGTTTTCCTTAGACCCAACTGGAGGGCTAAAGGATGGACAAAAACTCTTACTGACTTCGGCTCACACCCCAGAGAAGAAAGGCAACAAAGTAGCAGGTACATTTTTATGTCTATATAAATATTTATATTTTAATATTGTATATTTCTGTTTTATGCTTATCTTATTAAGGCACTCAACACCTCTGCATAGGCGTTGTAATCATTCTGACATTACCATTGCTAAAAGTCTCCCTTCAGCGTAAGAAACTGGTGCTTTCACACAAACTTTGTGAAATACAACTGAGCACAAAAGGCTGCACGATTATTTTAACCAGAAAGGACTCTGGATTCACCAAACTTCTGTTTTCTGTGGACCAGACACCACGTGTCTGAAGCACCTGTCAGGAAAAGTCAATTCCAGCCTCGAATCCAACAACAAAAAATAGGAGGTATCATTAACCATTGCCTAATGTATAAGGATTTGTTGTGGAGGTGGGTGCTTTATTTGTTGGTTGCATTTAATTTTCATGAAGATAAAAGAATTTAATGAACTGACATAACAGGGATGTCACACAGCTTTCTATCACTGCAGCCTTGTGAAGTAACTCAGTGTTTCCAGCTAGTTTGGTTATGGCTTTTCTTCATGTAATGCGCGTGACATCAATATTGAGGATGGTTGACTTTGGGGGAGTAACATCCAATTTTTTAAAGGTTGATGCAGTAAATATAATTTTTAATTTCCATTCATAACTATTTTTGAACAGTAGGTGCAAAGCAATCCTGAATCAGTAATGGAGAAGCCATTACCAGGCCATGGCATTACTAGGGCCATCTTGGGGATTGCATTTTCAGCAAGTCAGAGATACTGACCAGGCCAGCGATAAATTGCATCCTGAATTCCATGAGAAGGTTTTGAAGGGATTGGGTGTTCTTCAGAGAAGTCTGAGGAAAAACAAGATGAAGTCCTGGAGCACATAAGACACTGTTGTGCAAAAGGGTTCTAAGCTATTTTTGTTGCACAGAGACGGGGCAAAAAGCAGAGAAACCAGCTGTGGGCACGGAGAAGGGTGGAACTTTCTAACTCTGCTTTGACTGTGGTTGTTGTGCTCCTGGAGATTTTTAACAGTTTAATACCACCAATGGGCTGAGCCCAGCTGGGGCATGAAGTGCCCAACCCAACATTTCTGTGATTCTGTCATTAAAGCCTAAAACTGCCATTCCAAATGGGGGGGGGGATGAAGGCTCAATTTATATGTGTAGACCAGCACAGAGCACCACACCTGTAAAGCTTATTCTGTAATTAGGCAGCTTCTAATTCAACCAAAATGACCAAAAAAAAAAAAAAAAGCCACATACACTATCCTCTTTTAATCCAAATAGGAGCATTAAGTCCTTAGGAACAAGACTAATCTTGTGTGGCAAGAGTTTCTTCAAACTTCAGAAGAAAATAATTAAATGTAATTATAGAAGAGGTGGCACAGACCAAGAGTCTAAGGCTCAAGTCCAGCATTTACAATCAGGGTTTCAGCACGTGTTGTATTCGGTTTAAATTCTGACCGTAGGGACAACAATGAGATTAAGGAACACCTCATTTAACATTTGTTGCACCCCTAAAGAGATTTAAAAGCACTTTTTATATTTACCTAGATCCACAAAGAGTTGCTTGTCTCCCTCTTTACCGTTTACTATTAGAAAGGCAAATTCCGAATTTTCTCCCTGGTGTGATGTTTCCAGATCCTTTGTTTGGTGAGCAATGGCTGCCTGGCTTCCAGAAGCATCTTTGATGGCTGTGAGGTTTGTAAGAGAACTTTCTAACCCAACAGCCTCTGCAGGACACTGGAGAACATGTCCTGCTCCTCCTTGTGACGTACCAACTGAAGCTTTGCTCTTCAGTAACCTCATGGCAGGCTGCAAAATGGTTCTCACAAAGTTACCTTAAAAATAAACACACAAAAATACCCCTGAAAGCAGATAACATCATTTATGAGTCAAGAAAGAACTTGATAGTTCCTGTGCAAACATTTTTCAAAACGGCCAAGATGGAAGTGGTTGGAGTCTGGGGTTGGTTTTCTCCCATCCTGGAGTTTTTAAAAAACTCTTTTGGACCAATTCCAGTGCACAAAATGCATCTGGTTCTTAACTAAGAAACCCCCTCTCCTGTGAAGACAGGCTGAGAGAGCTGGGGTAGTTTAGCTTGGAGAAGGTTCTGGAGAGACCTTATAGCTGCCTTCCAGTATCTGAAGGGAGCTACAGGAGAGCTGGAGAGGGACTCTTTGTCAGGGAGTGCAGTGATAGGATGAGGGGTAATGGTTTAAGATGAAAGATGGGAGATCTAGACAAGATATTATGAAGAAATTCTTTGGTGTGAGGGTGGTGAGAGCCTGGCCCAGGTTGCCCAGAGAAGATGTGTCTGCCGGGAGGTGTCCCTGCCCAGGGCAGGGGTGGTGGAACTGGGTGATCTCTAAGGTCCCTTCCAACCCAAACCATTCTATGGATTGGCAACAATTTTAACTAAACACCTCTTTATTTTAAAACACAGGAAAATAAAAATTGTGCATGTATTAAATGTCTCATCAGCCCCGATCTTGCCCTTTGCAGTTTTACTCTTGAGAACAGAGAGAAGGCTTGGCAGTCGCCTCTTTATTTCTAAAGAAGAAAACTAAACCAAAGTGCACAGGCTGTCACTACAATTTCCCAAACTAAATTCAAACTCCTGGATAAAAGTGCAAAACTGAAAGAAATGTCTTTTTTAATCTTCCAAAAGAATTTCTCCTACCCATCCTACTTGTAGCACTATAGAAGCCCCTGACAGACAGGACCTCGAGCTGCTCCTATGTTTGCAGCACAATCTTGACGTAATGATTAAAATGAGGAAGATTTTTGTGGTTTCTGTGAATCTGAATTTTCTATTAGAATGTCAGAAATTTATTGAAGGAGTTCAGTTTGGGCCTTCACGAGAATATTTCTGCGCATAAACGAGGCTGTTAACAGTAAGCCTTAATGTAGGACCACTTTGTTAATGACAGTGATGCCCCAAAAATAAGTAGTTAAGGTCCTTTATAAAACGTAGTTTGATTTAAAATTTCAAATGCCACTTTAGTGAAACTCTTCCATATACAAATAAAGCTTTGATACAACTTTTTTATTACACAACTTACTTTTTTTAATCCAATCCTAGGTAGTTTTTAATCATTTAACTGAATGTTTTTGCAGTAGTTAATGACAGCGTGTGATGATCCTGAAAAGCTCAGATTTAGGATGCTGGAAAGGGTGTGATTCTCCCTCTCACTACTGATTTCCCTAATTTTACTTTCAGAATAATTAAAAAGGTTTCCTTGCAGTTTCATGGTACGTTAACTGACGTAACAGTTTGACCAGGGCTTACTGGAACAAACACGTTACTGCTACAAAAGTATTTTGTAATGACTTTTCAAACTCCCAGCTCCCATTGTACCCCAGGCTCTGCCAGACGGTAACCAAAGACGGGCAAACGAGAACCGGGGCAAAATTATTTGCAGGGAAAAAGAAGAGAATAAATACAGATGTGGAAGAAAAACTTATGAAGTGGAAGGAGCCCTGGCAAGGAGGGATCTGTAGCTGTTGGTTGAAGCTTTCAGAGCGTTAAAGCCGGAAAGAAAATGGCCTGTAGGTTCCTCCTATGCTGCGTATCAGCGGAATGGCTGGGTGTATCAAGCATTAATATCACCATCCTCAAAATTAATTACAGGGCTACTGAGGCACACAAATGATTCATTGTCAGAAATAGCCATAACTCTGAGTGTTCAAACACACAGAATTTCTTAGGTTTATAACAGGAGTTCTTCAGGGAGAAAATGAGCTGTAAACTCACTCCCTGGATTTTAATTCTAACCAATTACTAATTCCAAATATTGCATACTCAGAGGTTTTACTCATATTTCGTTTTAAGGCCATGCACTTTGTGCATGACTCCTGGCATAAAATACTTATGCAACAATGTCATCCGAGATTTGATAGTTTATATTCTAGTTTATCTCACATAAATACCACTAACTCATCTCTTTAGTATTATCAGACAGAACAGCACAATGAGGAATTCAAACAAGCGACACCTCTTGAGTGTGTCTGAAAAATATGTTAACCCTTTTAAGTTTGCTATTAGACAAAATCCATCACCTTAAAGAATCTTTTGCACAGGTCCTGTGCAGTTCCTTTATGAAGTTATCTGCGTTCTCCATAGTTTACTACAGCACGGTATTTAGCACAAAGCAAACACGTTTTAAGCTAAGTTTGTCAAGCAGACCACTAAAATCCATTAATGAAAAGTCTATTATTGGTAACACACATGAATTTAACACTGACATTTACATATCTCAATTATAAAAAAAATTAATCATTTTTTTTACTGTAACTTCAACATTTTGTTGGAAAGGCAACGGCAGAAGATGAATGCAAGGTCTCTAAATATATTTTAAGTCTGAGAGTAAACATGCCCAATTCACGTCGCGGTGGAGACAGAAGACTTGACTAATGGGCCAGAATAAACAGTTCAAGCTTCTACTGGAAGAGCTGCCTAATTTAATCTTATCAAGATCACAGGCTAACATTGTTGTCATACCAAATTATTTATCGTCCGTGTGTTACATAAGAGTTTTATAGTGGCAGAGGAGTTTAAGACTGCACTTTTGGACAAGAAATTGCAGTAATCCCATTTAAGTTTTTAGGGTTTGGAGGTGTTACCACAAGGTCACACAAGAAATGACTGCCCCGTGTCACGCTGAGGGGGGCTGGCATTTGCTTATAACGTTGACAATCTGCTTAGCTGGCTGTGTCAGCTACTCCTCAAAAGGTTTAGGGACACGGATTCCACTGCTCCTAAGAATGAGAAATAGTTTTTCTTTTTTTTTCATGTTAAAAAAGCTGAAAAAAAAAATTAGTTCCAAGAAATCTTATGGCTTCTTTGCGTTGGAGTAAGGATCTGAATTTTGGCTTGAAGTGATACTTAGGCCATGAATCACATGCATTTATTAAAAAAACATTTTGGGAAAAAACTACCTTGTATGCACACAGGCATAGAGGATCCAGCCTCTCCTTACAGTTTGCTCTACTCCAGCTGTTCCTGCTGACAAGGCCTTTCACGGATGATTCCTCAGAGCAACACAAAACATGTGTCAACCCTAGACAGCTCTGACCCAGCAGTACACCTGAACTCCTCGTGAAATACCAGGATGATTCAAAAGGACAATAAGGTTTTCAGTAACGCTGTACTGGGCTAGAAAGAAGCCCAGCGCTGTGTCATTAGGGACAGCATCACTGCAGGTCGCAAAGAGCCCCGCTCCTCTCTGCAGGCCCCTGCTGGGACATACACACTGCAGAGTAACAATCCGCTTAAGAAAACACAGGAGGTATAAAAGAAGAAGAAATATAGCATAAGATTTACTCAAGACTGGAACAAGAGAAGGTGCAGAGCTAGAAAAAGAAGTGAGGGTGAGAAAAGAGAAGGAAAGCTGGGCATGAAGACAGTCTGACAGATGGTGGCCAAGCAGAGAGCTTCTGGGTATCAGAGAAAAGAACACACTTACCGACGTGAATATTATCCTTAAATACAGTCTTTTGGGGCAGAAATATTAAGTGTCGACTAAATTTTTCATCAGTACTGGAATCTAAATTCAAGACGTCTTTGGCCGAACACCGTACATCATAAAGTTCTTTTAATTTTTGGCTGACAAGCTGAAATTACAAATATCAATTAGGTTCTCTTCTCTAGCATTTTTAATAACATTATCTATACAACCTAACACAAACGCAGATGCTACATTTTTTTTCAAGTTCTTTTTTTCTCATTTTGAGCATAAAATGAATGGTAATTCAAACTAACACATAACATAATAAATTTTAACCAAATTAGACCTAGACTGTACTTCCCAAAATACGCAAGTCACTGCATATACTAACAGCGATAAGCTGAGCACATTTTCAGGTCAAAGTCTAATTTAGTGGCTTTATCTTTGTGGTGGTTACTTTTTTCCCCACCACAAAACAGTTCACACCCACAGTGACAATGTTTGTATTGCAGGCTCACCTTGGATCAAAGTCAGAGGAGATAGATATATATATGTGTGTATATATATATGTAGGGTTGGTAGTCACTGTTTGATCCATTGGTGTGACCCAGTGACCACTAACAAGCAGAAAACATAAGGTGCCTGGCTCTAAATAGCTCTGAAAACCTTCTACAAGTTAATCTTGTGATTAGTCCCGTTTAGGAATGGGACGCAGAAGCCAAGGCTCTGGAAGCTTTGGATTTTAGCACCTTGGACCCCCCGCCCAGCACATCCAAAGTTCTCTTTTTAACCTGAGGAATCTCTCAGGATTGATCTGCAATGGAGTAAACCCCTCCAGGTTCTGTATCACGAGTTCTTTACAAAGGAATGACCTCAGTCGTGTTTTCCTTTTGTTCCTTTCGAGCTAGGGACACGGAAACGTTCGGAGTCTCACAACGGAACAGCGACTCACAACAGATTTTACTGGAACAAAAAATAGTCTTCTAAAAACCTCCTTTATTTTCCACTTCTGACATACTGAATTTGCAGTGGAGCTCATTTTCCAATCAGAATTGCAATGAAATGGAAATTAGCACTATTTAAGAAAATTAATAGTTAGCAAAGATATTTAACTTTAGGTAAAAAATTGGTTAAGTGCGGTCTCCTCATGTTCTCTACCTCATCATCAAACTCATCTGTAATGAACTGCCACCTGACGACACCTAAAATCAGGAGGGATGTATCTAAGCCTTGATACATGACTGTACCAGCTGGCAAAGGCAATGGACAGAGGAATATCCCCATGGACCTTTTATTGCTGCTGCTCTGAAGAATACCTAACTGCTCCTTCAGTTTTACAGATCCAAGCAACAGAGCACATAAAACAATTTGCAAAAGCAAACTTGCCCTATCAGTAAACCTAGAGTGAATACAAGCTTTCCAACAGCCAGAGCCAGCATTCCCCATTTTTCCTTTCACTTTCACATTCTCTATTTTGACCTTTCACTTTAATTAAAACAGTGCTTTTTACTTCATTAAAAAATAACCACTAGGTCTACAATTCTTTTTTGTCGTGCTACAGAATAATCGAGATAAGGTGGTAAACACTTTGGTTTCATATTAAACCAACAACAAATTCACATTAATTAACATACTAATCTACGACGCGACTTCGCTCCGGTTTTACCTCAATCAACTTTGCAACCATACTCTTGCCATCCGCACCAGGATTTGCTGGTTTGTAGAACTCCAAGTCAAAATAAAGCTTGCAAGCGTCTTTTTCGGGAATGACCTCATAGCAATGCATGAGACTCGTTTTATAACCTTTGCTATGGAAAAACAAAACCAAATCACCACCTCTCTTAATAAACGTTTGTACATACGTATCAGCTGCAAACGTGGATCCCACAAGCCCTGAATATTCTTAGGTTTCTTTGACTTCATAACCAAATGTTTTATTGTGAAATAAAAAATTGGGAAAACCCGCTCAGCGCACAGTCAGGTTGTCAATACTTGAAACTCCATCACACAACTACAAAACCATTCATCAATAACTGGACGCTTATATTAATGCCCAGGTAAATGGATACAGGACTAATCACAGAAAGATGTTTGTGTCATGTGTCGGTATGATCCCCCCCAGCTGACAGCAAAAGCAAATCTACTGCTGTTAAAGTGCAGTAGATGAGGTCTTTAATTCCCAGGAAATCCCAGCCTGCAACTCAAAAGAAAGTTGACACCCAGTATAGAATAGATTGGTTTGTCCTTACTAAGATTTTCCCCAGGGCCAAGATCAAACCTCAGGCAACCCATTCCAGCTCTTTGCTAACCAGAGGAGCAGAGGGCTACTGGGGATATCTCCGCATTAAGAGGCATTACTAGCTAATAGTATATCCAGCATACTACTGCCTTATAGTGACGTATAGGGGACCTTCTCAAATACTCACGTGTAATAAAACCAAAGCTCTTTATACGTTGTCACAAGGTAAAACCTCTGTCCACTTCGTGTGTTCTTTTCCAAGGCAAATACACGAACGTCCTTTTAAAATAAAAGCATTGAATCTTTTTGCATTCAAAGAGCCAGTTAAAGTCTTCAGAGCGTCAGTCAATGATTCTGTGTTCCTATTTGACATTCATTTCTTTGGTCAAATAGCAGTAAATACTAGAAAACTTTACGTAGATTGCTTATTGTTTTTCAAGCTAAGTAGCATCCGTTTTTAATTAAGAACATCATTGTGATTTCAGTTACATGAGTAAAAATTTGAAGCTTTTCTTTGCTCCGTATTAATATAAACTCTGTTTTCTCTATAAAGTCTATTTTTTTTCTGATCAGTGGCAAGTGCGTCTGTTGGGAAGAGGAACAATGTCCTGAAAGGAACAGCCTCATGGACACAACAGCAGCATAGGGTTTATAGCAAATATTCTTTAGACCCTATATTATTTAAATCCAACAATGGAAACCTGAAACAAATAAACAAAAAATACCACAAACCAACCCCTGCTGCCAAACCAGTAAGGGTGCATTTTGGAAAAGAGAAGGTCAAGATTACTTAAACACCCAAGACAGCATGGAAAAAAAAGACAGAGCTTTCTTTAAAAGCAGCAATCAACTTGAAAAGTATTAAACTGAAAACATTTTGCATAATCTTTATTATTTGGCTTATAACTTCTTATCATCTGAACTTGGTACTCTGATGCCACTGGAGAGTTGTGTTGCTTTTATTTTGTCTCTGCCTCCTGTTTATCTCTTCTTCGTCCTCAGTGTTTTCCTCCTCTTTCTTCCCACTCAGCTCTCTCTACCTCACCATTCTCCTGCCGACCCTGACAGCTCGCTCATCTTCAGAAGGAACAAATCTTATCACTGCAATGTTACCAAAAAAGCACTTCTACTGTTAGAGGTTAACACTACTGATCAATTCACATTTTAGAACTAAGTTCTTCGAGCTACCTCCAGTGTAGCACGATCTCCCACAAAGACAAAAAACAATCCCTTTGCTGTTTCAGGAGTGAGGAGAAGAAAAAAACCACAAAAATAAAAAAAGCCCCAACACTTGCAATTTGGTAAAGACTTTCCTGTCAACTTAGTTTTGAAGTTCAGTTCAACCTTGGAAGTACCTCAAGAGCAGTGATGAGTGGCTGCCCCATCCCTGGAGGGGTTCAAGGCCAGGCTGGATGGGGCTTTGAGTGACCTGGTCTGGTGGGAGGTGTCCCTGCCCAGGGCAGGGGGTTGGAACTGGGTGATCTTTAAGGTCCCTTCCATCTTTAACCATTCTATGATAATATGACATTCACCTAACAAATAATTTACCTCTTTGCAGGTTTTTACATAATTGAAAGCTTCAGCCTGACGACAAAATATTTTCCAAACAGAGGATGGTAGGAAGGGTTTGGACAGTTTTGGTCTATAAACTGGAGGAAGAGGGTTTCTTTCATAGTGAGCCGCTAGTTCTTCCACTTTCTTCACTCTCTCTTCCCATTTTCTCTTCATTTGTCCTAAAGCAGTCACAAATTGTCAAATCAGTATCAGTTTCTGGTTGTCACTCACTTATCCTGTACCCATCACCGCTTTTGATTCTGGTTTTGTTGAGCATATTTTATTTATTAACTGAAAGTAGCCAATATCCCAAATCAACACCCAACCCTGCTACATTTTAACATTAATTGTTTCCACAAGGGAGACTTTCATATTAATACTATTAAAGGTAAACACAACCCAACGGGCACAATAAGGGAAGGCCCATGAAGTTTTGGTTTTGTTCACAGATTGGTATTACATTCCTCCTCAAAAAGTATTATGCAAACTGTGTTAATTAGCCACGCAACATTAGTAAGGAATGAAAAAAATACCATTATTTCTGCTTTATGGTTGGAGAGACAAATGAGAATTAATTTGGGGGGGTGGTACAGCAATTGAGCCCCTGAGAAAAATTCGCATTTCAGTGACTCTACCTCTGAGCTTTGTATCTCAGAGTAAGAGAACTGAAATCCAAAATGAGGGCTCCATTCCCCATCGCCGACCTTCGCTATTCATCAGTGATACTTTCAGCTGCTTTAACATCTCTCGTACTTCCTTGCAAACTGCAGATAGCAATCTTAATCTCTTTTCAAGAAATAGCACACAATGCAGTAATGCTTCCTATCTTGCAACCTTTAAACTTCTGGTCACGTGAAGTAATCCAAGCGATGCGAAGTAATGTAGCAAAGCAAAAAGACACATTAACATACGCATAATTATTTGTACACTTAATTAGCTTTTTTTTCTGGATAAATCCATTGACCCTCTGAACACAAGCCGGATCCATCCAGTGAGTTTAAGTATTTAAATATTCTTGTGGGTCCCGAAGTCCAGATTTTAAACCCGTGGAATCCCCCTCCAAGTTTTCCACAGGGAAGATTTCTGGACACCTACTTTTCTACCCATGATATGTCTCAGCCTGCCTGTGTTTTGATAGTTTAGCACCTATGTCAAGTCTAAATAATAGAATGTTTTTTCCCCTCTTACAGAGGTCAAACATATTACCTCTCTAACCTTACCAGTCTCCTGAGCTGTGAATTTCCTTCACTCCCTTCCCTTTTATTGCAATTAGTTTCTTACTTGGGAATGAAACATGAAATTATAGGCAGCAATCAGCATTTCTCAGAAGTGCTGGCACAACTCTCAGTTTCATTTTGATGCTGTTGACTCTATTGTTAATTAACTAGGAGCAAAAGGCATTCCCTACCATCAGCACTTTCCCACAAGGTGACTGTTAAAAAGAAGGGAAGCAAAGGACAATTCCCATAATTCTCAACTAATTTTAAACTTCTTACTTAAATCAAGATGTATTTTTGCAGAATCACAGCTGGGAGGATATCTGAACCTGGCAGAAGGCCGACGACCCTTACTTTGAACTGAGATCTGTCACTCTTCTTGCAGCACAAACACTCTTGGATTCCCTGCAGGCCAACGTGTTGGGTCTTCTCAAGGCAACTTCAGCTCTTGTATCAACTACACCTAACACAACACATCTATTTACAGCACGTACAATGTACACCAGCAGACGAGGTGTAACTACAGACTAGCCTTCTGGATCTCATGGGAAATTCCCACTTCATTGCCTTCTCTTCTGTCCCACCAGAAGCACGAGGACAATTTTACTTGCCAGGAAGACATCCTGTCATGACCACATCTGGACATCAGTGTTTTTGACTCAGCAGGATGATCACATGAAGACTTTAGGAAAAAAATGAGTCCCCATTGGCAATGACTTAAAAACTCACTATTTTGTTTCCCCTGCTTTGATGGAAGGATATTTCTTTTTTAGTGATGAGGATAGTGGACAACTTGTACTGTTGAGAAATGAAGCTTAGGCATGCAAATCAATCCCTGCTCAAAATAATGTGATGACATTGGTTTCCTGGCCTGTGTGTATCATGTGACACAGCTCTTTGGCAGAATTCATGCTGCTCAACACCATTAAATCCATGAGATTTTCTCCCAGCTACTGATTCAGCCTTAGAAGAACTTATTCTGTCCCTGAAGGGGTTCAAGGCCAGGCTGGATGGGGCTTTGAGCAACCTGGTCTAGTGGGAGATGTTGGAACAAGATGATCTCTAAGGTCCCTTCCAACTTGAACTTCCTCCCTAGTGCTAAGTTTCTTAACATTAATGAGAATTAGCGTAGTTATCTTTATGCTGAGCTGACTGTGGCATATTGACAACACCACTCATCTTCCCTCAACGAAAACAAAGAGCATCAAACTTCCATCTTGCGTTCCTAGTTAGAAGTAGCTTCTACAATTAAGTTTTGAGAATTTTTTGTGCAAAATGCAGGATATTAGACCTCATGATAAGACCTCAAAACAAAAAAAAAACCCAAACCAAAAAAACCCCAGGGTAGTTCCTGTTGTGAGAAGCTGGAAACCTTATTTTCTAATGTTAAACTTATTCTGACTCCTGCTACCAAAGGTCAATGTACAAATATGAAACTAACTGACCTGAAAGGTGAAGCTGAAACTAGCCCCCAGCTTCAAGGGCTGTTGTGTGAGGCTAGATGGCAGGGCAGCAGGCATTTGTCAATTGGCTCTACAGTTTCCAAGCTTTCCTCATGCAGCAGAGGGGAATAAACCCCACCGTAAGGGGAAGGTCCTGCCTGGACACAGTCCGGTACATTCGCACTTATCCAGCTCATTGAAATCTGCAAGATTGTGGTAATCATCCCCACAAATTACTGCAGATGGCTACTACCTTCGTAAACCACCATTCTGACAGAAAGGTAAGATTTTTCAGCACACAGAGGAACTAAAAAGTAAGACACCAAACCAGCGGGGTTTGAGTTACACTAAGTCAAACATAACACAACAGGCTCAGCACTCAAATAACCACACCAGCCTCACGTGGGCTCTTGCACACGGGTGGTGAAGTGGGTAACTGGGACAGTTCTTTATGCCCCCTCATGTGACAGAGCACACCAAGGGGCCCAAACCTCCAAAGCAAGGCCTGCAGGTTTCCTCAGCCATGGCACCAAGCCCCCTCAGCCATGGTGCTGGGCTCCTTAGCTGTAGTGCTCAGGCCCTCCTCAGCCATGGTGCTGGACCCCTTGGCCGCAGTGTTCAGGCCCTCCACAGCCATGGTGCTGGGCTCCTTAGCTGTAGTGCTCAGGCCCTCCTCAGCCATGGTGCTGGGCCCCTTGGCCACGGCCCCCCGGCCCCCTTAGCCATGGTGCTGGACCCCTTGGCCGCAGTGTTCAGGCCCTCCACAGCCATGGTGCTGGGCCCCTTGGCCGTTGCACCCCAGCCTCCTCAGCAGTGGCACCCAGGGACCCCCTCAGCCACGGTGCTGGGCCCCTTGGCCATTGCACCCCAGCCCCCTCAGCCGTGGCACTCAGGGACCCCTTCAGCCATGACACCCTGACCCCCTCAGCCATGGTGCTGGGCCCCTCAGCTGTAGTGCTCAGGCCCTCGTCAGCCATGGTGCTGGGCCCCTCGGCTGCGGCCCCCCGGCCCCCTTAGCCATGGTGCTGGACCCCTTGGCCGCAGTGTTCAGGCCCTCCACAGCCACGGTGCTGGGCCCCTTGGACATGGCACACCCAGTCCCCATCAGTCATGTCACCCTGGCCTCTCCCGGGCACGGCGCAGGGCCCAGCTTCACACCACCACCCCCCTCATGCCCGGGAGCCGCCTGGCACAGCGGGGAAGACCGTAACGGCCCATGGCGTTACGGGAAAAGCAGCGGACACCGACTCACCGCCATAGCCCGCGCGCTGCCGCCGTTTGAACGACGTGCCGTTAGGGGTGGGCGGGCTCCCCCGCCCCGCGCGGGGAGGAGCCGTGAGGCGACGGCGGAGTTCGGCGGCCCTTCCTCCGCTCCGCTCAGCACCGCGTTGGGAGCCGGGGAAGGAAGGTCTGGAGGACGGCGGCGGTGGAGCTGGTGGCGTACCCGGTGGATGGTTGCGGGCTGCTGAGGTGCTGAGGGTGGGCGGAGGTGGGGGGCACGACCGGGCCGAACAAAGCGGTGGGGCGGGCCAGGGTCTAGTGGGGAGCCGGCTGAAGGGAGTCACCCGGGCCGCCTGCCAAGGCCGGCCCGGTGGCGTCTGTGGTGGTGAGGCGAATGGTGGTCGTGGGGCGAATGGTGGTCGTGGGCGGCTCTTCTCCCGCCGCTGCGCTTGGCCTCCCCGGGCGCGGTTGGTAGAGGGCGGCCGCCGGGCCCTCCCTGCAGGGGCTCGCTTTTCCTGCAGCTTAAAGCAAGACAATTTGCTCGTTTAAGGCTGTTTTCGTGTAGAAGCTGCCTAAACAAAAGGAGAGGGGGAGGGGAGGAGACAGCTGTAGTTTTAAACTGAGCCCTGTCCGAGGTGGTGTGGGGCTGTTGCCGGCCAGGTTGAAGGATGGCGCTGGTCATCTAGTCTTTGACCCTCCGACTGGTAATTCTCGCCTTTAATTATCCTCATGACAAGACGTTGAGGTGCTGGAGTGTGCCCAGGGAAGGGCGATGGAGCTGGTGAGGGGTCTGGAGCACGACTCTGGGGTTGTTCAGCCTGGAGAAAAAGGGTACTGAGGGGAGACCTTCTTGCTCTCTACAACTCTCTGAAAGGAGGGTGTAGCCAGGGGAGGTCGGTCTCTTTTCCGAAGGAACAGGCGGTGGGACAAGAGGAAACGGCTTCAAGTTGTCCCAGAGGAGGTTTAGATTGTATATTAGGAAAATATTCTTCGCAAAAAGGATTAGCAAGCATTGGAACAGGCTGCCCAAGGAAGTGGTGGAGTCACCATCTCTGGAGGCATTTAAAAGACTGGTAGATGTGGTGCTGAGAGACATGGTTTAGTAGTGGACTTGGCAGCGCTTGGTTAACGGGTGGACTTGATGATCTTAAATGTCTCTTCCAACCAAAACGATTCTGTGATTCCAACTCTTGGTAGGGTTGCCCGTAACATTAAGGCACCTCACAAAGCTATTATCTCTTGCAGTGGGGATGTGGCTAATAGTTATAGATGAATTAATAACCATGGGTCCCATCTGCTCTCAGAACAATTTCAGGTCTCACTGATTTTGCAGATTAATGCTAACTAACTGAAAGTCTGTTTGCTTTTGGAAGATCAGAATGCTGACCCCGTGTCAGTGCTTTCCGAAGAAGCTCCTCTAGAGCAGAAGCAATGTGAAGGGCTGTCCCAGTTCTGGCATGCTTCCACCAGCAGTGGTAGCAGTGGTAGTATTTAATAGTAGCAGTATTTAAGGCCACACAGTAAATATAAATGGTTGTTCTTTCATACAGTCAGCTTCTATGTTTTCCTTCCATTGCTAATTAGATAATTCTAAATTATTATTATACGTGGTAGAATGGAAAATTATTACTTTGCATGTCAGCTTTAGTAGCGTGATGTTCCATGTATATATTTGCATATGTAAAAAAACCTGCTTTGACTGCTTGATACTTTCTCTTGCAGTCGTGTGAGGTGGAAAACTGTGCCCTTCTCTAATCTTTTAGGGCACATTTTATGATTCTGGTTTTCTTTTGGATGTGTATTTAATCCTGCTACAGTCATTGCTTTGTAGCAGCTGACATATACTGAGCATGTGTTGTCTTGTCTCCTGTGGTTTGCATATTTCAAGATACAGTTGGTAACTGGAGACATTTCAGTTATTTGCTTCCTTCCCTGTCTGAGAAGCTGTGGTATTATTTTTATCACTGGGTCATTGATTTGCCTTGTTGGCTCACAATTTAAATAAACATTGCTTTAAAAAGAAACCTGATGGTTCTTATGGCAGTGGTGATATATGATGTGAATTTATTTTCATTAGGTCCAGATAGAATAAGTAAATCCAGGCTGGAATGGAGTAAAAACGTTGTTTTATCTATCATTTTCTTATCAAAAGAAAAGCATTGGAACAACTGCATTTGTGTAAGGCAAAATATATTTTTCATTATTTTTTTGTTATTATGCTTTTATAGCTGTACAGAGAGACTTTGGTCATTTTTGGTAGCTTACTGAGTGTAGCTTTGGATCCTTCTGAAACTCTTTATTTTTTTACTACTCAGTACCTGTAAAGATCATTGTAGCATCATCTTTATATTCACTGTCTCTGCCTCATAGGTTGGTTTTTTTTTTTTAAATGTATTTTTTTTAAGATTGTATAATGAGCTTCCTAAAACTTACAGAACTTTCACCTGGTGCTCATTTCAGCTACTTGGTTTTTTTTTAAGTTTCTTTACAGTGGAAAGCTTGTCTCACCTAAGCTTTCAGAGATAAAAATATCAAGGAGCAGAATAACAATTTTAATTGCTTTCTTAATGCATTGTTCTGATTTTTTGTTTCTCTATCCCTGACAGCATGAGATCATTGTCTGCAGGGAAATGTGTATTCTGCTTGACCCATCATGACATCATTGCATTACCTAAACCGAGATGAGGCAATCCTTATTAGTCTTAGTAGTAGAATCAGCACTGTCCTCCAGAGAGCGTTGCTGCTACCCTGGCTGGTGCTTTAGTGCAGAAAACCTACTGCTGATTAAAACGTGCGTTTGAGAGCCTAGCAGCAAACCAGATAGCCCTTTGTAGATCTCCTTTGTTCTTTAAAGAAGTGCAGGGGGCTTGGTTGGTGTGTTAAGGTGCTCAGAAATTGATGAATATTGAAGGTGAGTTACAGATTCTATTCTGAAGATAAAGCATGTGTAATTTAAACAGCTAATGTATTATACCCAGTTTTATCTCACTGTCTCTCTAGCTTCTGTAAAGACAAGCTCCAGTCATGGTGCAGTAGAATGCACTAAGCTCTAACCATTAAACAATTGAAACTGTTGCTGGGCTTGCAAAGGCTTCAGTAAGAAATATTTTTATGATATGGTATTACAAAACTTGTTTTACACTTTTCAGAAACAGAGTGCTATAGCTCATTGTAATTGTAGCATTTGCTGTCTACTTCTAATTCCATTGTGGTTTTTTGGCATTGGATCAAGTAGTTTTAAGGTTGCAAAAGGGTCAAGGAGATAAGTCTTAATTTAGAGGTCACTTAAATGTTGAAGATCTTATTGTTTGCAATGTGGTTTAACATTTGTGTTAGAGAAGCATTCAGTGGTCCCAGTCTATTAGGTCTCCAGTTTGCCTACTTAATCTATTGATCTTCACCTGTGTTATTCCCACCAGCTTACTAAAACCAGTCCCTAATGGGATGGTTTATATGATAGACAGGAGGTGACCACAGCTCAGGCAGGCACATTAACTGGTTCTGGTACTTGCAGCACTAGCACTGCAGATCTTACCAGTGCCAGAGAGCTGGATTAACACCCGGTTGTTAGCAGAAGCTGAATTCCATGCTGATATGGCTACACTACTCTCAGTACACCTGCTGGCTCGTGTTGATAATGGAGTTGGGACGTAATGCTGTGCTTTTTTTTTTTATAGGGTGTGATTCTTCATTGCTGTTGTTAAAGAACAAAGAAGGAAGAAAGTTAACCTTTTCCCTGTCTCTCCTATTAATCCCAGGCATGGTGAAGGGTTTGGGGTGTGCTTCTCCAGGAGAAGGAGCACCTTGATTTGCATCAGAATTGTGGCCCAGTCTGGTCAGATATTTTCCTACAAAACAGAGTTTTGATCAAAAGGGTCAAGCTGAGAGGTCGGGAAAGCTGGAAACCAAAGCCAAGGATGATTTTGGTAGGGACAGGGCTAAAAGAGACATAGAAACTCCTGGAAGCTGCGCTCTGCTGGAGAAGGGGGAACTTCTAGCATTCTTGTCAATGAAAGTCATACTTTCCATTTCCCAGGGATCAGAAGCATTGCTTTTCAGTTACAACTGGATGGATGCCGGAATTTTCACTCTAGAGTAGACTTTGTTGTCAATGCTGATGCTCCCTGCCCAGCGATAAGGCACAGGGTTGGATCACTGTCATGTCACAGGTCTTAGGCACTTGAATTACCCTTGGGAAATTATCACCTTTTTTCACATTTCTAACTTTTAAGGCACTAGACTTTGAAGTTAGGATGAACGAATCCAGATCATGGTGCTAGGGAGGCAAGTTCAGCATTGTAGATATAGTTCCTACCCCGTGGTATTGTCTTTAAAGTGAATTTCTGGAATATAAAGCAATAATATATTTTAGAAATTTTATTTCTAAAATATCAAGCTTATTTGATACCTCTGTAATTTGATTTTCAGGACATTTTCAGCTGCAAATTTATATGATACAGTTCTCAAGTCTGGAATAATTTTGTGAGCGAGAGGATTTCTTAATTACATCAGTGCTCCAAGATACACAGAAACAGTATTTGGAGTAACCTTGAAGATCTTTTGAAGTCACTAAAAAGGTGAGTAAATGTCTCTTAAGAAACAAGGAAAGAAACAGGGTTATACATACTCAGATTAGTGCTTCTGATCAATCAGTAATTGTTGACACAGGAAATGGATGTTCATCGTAGAGAATAGAATATGAAGAGACACAATAGAATAATAATAATATGGTGGTGTAAGATGGCAGATATAGTTTGCCACCAAAGAACCTAAGCCTTAAATAAGAATCTTCATCACATCTAACCAGCAAAAATTGCTATTTGGTCTGATTACTTACACATCCCTATTTATCATAAATATATCTGCTCAGTAAGTTTCTTAAAAATTTTTGTCTTGTAGTGCCTCGTTTGCATGTTGAGGTCTAAGCATTTATTTCACTCTGAGCATTTGCTACTTTGCCCTATCTGCCCATTTAATTTTATGATGCTTAATCCGTTTCTGAATCCCAAGTTAAAGGTAACTGGTGGCAATGTGTCCCATGAGTACGGACAGAGTAGTTGGGGGGGAGTTTTATGGCTTTTAAATTGATTTCTGGCTTAGTATCAAGCATCATTTCTTGTCCTGTGCTCTGATCAAAAGTAAATGGCAGCCCACAGCATCAAGTTTATTTCATCAACTATTTAAAGTTATATCATTGTGGGTTTATGTGATTTATATTGCAGTTACTTTCACACACACCAGTTAGGGTTGCATGCAGTGATATTTCATTTAAAATGGAATGCAGAGAAATTCTTATTCTCAAAATGCTGTGATCCAAACTTTAATTTTCTGTGTTGATCTTTGCACATATGTGATAACTTCTGTAGCTTGGGTTTGGATTTCAATTTCTGTCTTACAGAGAGGAAGGATCCGTATATGACACGATATTCATAATACTAAAATGCTACTAATGCATGGAGGGACATTACCATATTTTAAAGATTGTTTTCAATTTGTTTGTCTCTTATCCTGCTTTTTTGTAGGCATTTTCAATGATTTGGTCACAGGGACCTGCAGACTATTTTTCCCAGAATTGTTTTAGAATGCAAAAACTTAGAAAAATATTTCATGCTCTTCTTTCAAATACAAGATATGTAGAAATTACTCAGAAATGTTATTTTTTCCCTACCAATACTAATACTCCTAGGCTAAAGTTCTTCAGTGTGTGTATCCCCTTTTAAACATTCCTGTTTTCTCTATAAGTCTCAGAAATTGCTCTCTGATTGCATAAGGCTTTAAGGAAACCTGACAAAAATCGAGCAATCTGAAGGTATTACTTCGTATGAAAATTAATTGTCCTCTGTTTGTATTTTCTTACATTTTCAAGCTGATCATTGAGAACCATAATGGCAGACACAGGAGATGGACCACATTTGGGGGAAGATCTGACAGATGCAAAATCTATTCCTGGTTCCAAAGGGTAAGTGAGGTACTTCTGGTTTAAGTTTTCAGTTTAAGTCTTGTGGAATCTTGGGCTGTGACAGAAGGCGAAAGCCATAGAAGCGATAACACTCGCCTGAACCTGCGGCAACCCATTCAGCTGCTTGAGCTGACCTGCTGTGGGGATATGTGTGAGGAAGCACAAGTGTGAGGGGAACTTAGGGGAGTGGAAGGGAGGAAATCCAGGCCTGTTCCTCCCGGTGACGGCCAGTTGTTATGCTGGTGTAGCTCTGTCATCAGACTGTGCTCTTTCTGGGAACTTAATTTGCTTTTGAAGTCATTCTTTTTAGTATTTCAATGAAAAATAGATTTAAGAGCATTATAAACTTTTTATTTGTAGAATACCATATGACAGCGACCTCCAGTCTTGTAACTACTTACCCATGTGCTTAAATGAGAAAATCCTTACTGGCTTCAACACATGTGGACTGAGTAAAACCGACAGCTGTTGCAGAGTCACGAGGGGCGGTGTAGCTGGTGTGCTCATTAAGGCAAATTACAGCTGTGTATGGAGTCCTGATCATTTTCTAGGTTTTGAATGTTTCCTCGTGGAAATTCAACGGGAATATGACTTCTGGTTGGAATTCAGAATAGATGTACAATCTCAGAGCTGATCTTGTCTCCAGGTTCTTAGTTTGTCTGATTTCTGTACAGAAAGAACATATCTCCTAGCAAGCCTATGGACTCTGGAATTCTCCCGGACCACAGTTATAGAATGGATTATCCTGAGATGGGGCAATGTGTAATAATAAACAATAAGAACTTCCACAAACACACTGGTATCCCTTTCAAATTTTTAAGTTTTTTTTTCCCTTAATTTAGATAAATTAGTAGCATGTTTTATTTTTTAGAAATAAATATGCAGACCTGCTTTGATTGCAACCTAAAATTGCACGGTTTGAATGAGTGTGATTAATTTCAGTGCATTCTTCCAAATATGTTTAGAGGGAAGATGTTGGGGTATAGCAGTAATGGGGAGAAAAATTGATAGGTGCTGCAAGTCTGTCTTACCTTTTAGTGATGATTTCTCTTTTGCAAATGAAATCCTTTTTTTATGTCTTTATATAGATGGGTAGATGTAAAAATAAGGAGTACATAAGTCTACAGTAGAGGTAAAGAGAGGAGGAGGTGGTGTGCATGTATAACAGTGAGATGTTTTTGCTGTTAGAGTGCGTCTGGAATAATGGAATAATATTCCAGGCTGCTATGGGTATAAGTAAGAAAAGAGTTTGGCTCAATCAGACCATGCCATCTATATCATGTAACAAATAATGCATTTCTCTCCTCTGTAGGGATGTCACCCCGTTCGGGTACAGATGTGGATGCTGCAAGTGTCAGAGAAGTTTTTATGAAGTTGGGATATAAAATAAAGATCAACAATGATCTTTCCTGCGAGGACATTTTTAAACTATTGAAAAATGGTAAGTAATAATATGTTCAGTGTGTGTATTAAACCAACAACTGTTTCCAAATACGTCTTTAGCCCTCAAATTTCTTCTTCCATGGTTCTTCTAGATGATCTTTCACACCTACCGGTGGTTTGTTGCTAAGGATGACATTTACATCATGGTTTCTGTGTTTATTCACCTTTGCTGTCTCTCCATCTTTTGTGCCATGACTGTTGTCTCCGTATCCTTTATCATCTTCTAAAGAAGGCTGGAAAAAAAAGGCTGAAACTTAAATGCAGACTGATTTATATTCTGACCCTGGGATCACTGAAGCTCTGTGAGTTGTAAAGAAACCTGCTTAATTGGGTAGAGGCCTTCTGTACTGTGTGCTTAGTGGTGTGGCCCAAGAGGTGTTCTGATTGGGGGTGGGGGTCTGATGGAGGGACCAGAACTGCACGTGTGTGGACTGAATGACTCTTAGAGAAACAACTCGTGTTCTGTTTGACTTGTGAAACAAAATACCCTTCTGTCAAGCGAGAGCTTTATACTACTGCTTGTGTTAGTCCTGCTTTGTTTGGACTTGGCCACATCTAGATGAGTAAATGAAGCAGTGCCTGGAGGTATCTGCAGCCCTGGAACACAGCCTGTTCTAGTTAACTGTTGGGAAGTTAACCAGTGCCTACTAGCACTCTCCCAAACTATTCCAGCTCACAGTTCAACAGTAAAAGTGTTCCAGGGATTATTCCCACCAGCCAATTAGCCTGCAGCAAGCCTGTTTTCTTTTCTTTTGAATGTGTTTGCCAACATAGGTGTAGGTTTAGCGCCAGTTAATGTTGGTGCCGGAGAATGCTCCCAGGAATGGTTAATTTATTAGTATAGTTGCAGCCTGTCTGCTGGCAGTAGCTGAAAGTGGAAAGGCTTCATGCCATAGGACCTCCAGATAGACAGTGTAAACTACAGAGTGCAGCCTAAGTAGAGATGCCCAAAAAACAGCCTTTCCCAACTCTTCTAGATGCACTGCTCATCCATACATTCTAGAAATGCTTGAGTGTGCGTCACTTGGGAAAAATCTAAATAGTTCAATTTTTCCAGAATAGAAATTAAGTGTTTTGGCAAGCTCTAAGCCAAGCTTTTGGGACTGTTACACTTTTCATCTACAAACTCTTGAATCTTCTTGAGTTTCCCACTCAGAATTCCTTTTGAATCCTTTCTTTTAATCCACGTTTGTATCTTTTCATGTATTTATAAGAATCATCTTGGCCCTCAAATACCATCCCCACAACGTCAGGGAACAAGAGACATCAGAGAATCTCTGTTCTATGCTCTTTACATACCATAAGATGCAAAAAAATATAAATCTACAAGCACTTTATATCGAGCATCAATGTGTTCAAGTACAAAATTCAGAGGCTTGAAAAGTCTTTCTAGACCTTTCTACGGGGAAAGAGGGAGAGGGATAATGCTGGTACCTACATCCATGCAGTAGCAAGAACTTTCATGCTGCACTCACTTCCCATGTAATTCAAATAGTGAAGTCTCTTCGATTGGAACGAGAGGCAGAACTTCTGCCTCCTTTTTCAAAACTCAGAACTTCCCATCAATCCAGTCATACAATCATAGAACGGTTGGGGTTGGAAGGGACCTTAAAGATCATCTTGTTCCAACGTACTAGACCAGGTTGCTCAAAACCCCATCCAGCCTGGTGTTGAACACCTCCATGATGGGGCATCCACAACATTCCTGGACAACCTGTTCCAGCATCTCACCATCCTCACAGCAAAGAATTTCTTCCTAATGTCTCATCTAAATCTTCCCTCTTTCAGTTTAAAACCATTCTCCCTCATACTATGGCTCCACTCCCTGATCAAGAGTCCCTCCCCATCTCTGCTGGAGCGCCTGCAGAGGTGGGGAGGGGCTCTAAGGTCTCCCCAGAGCCTTCTCTCCAAGCTGAAATACCCCAACTCTCAGCCTGTCCTCGCAGCAGAGGGGCTCCAGCCCTCAGGTCATCTTTGTAGCCCATTGATCCCAGATGATGAGACTGTTCCCTGTTACTGCCTGAGCCAGGTGGACCTTCCAGATTTGGAGACACTGTGGGAACACCTTCTTTGTCTCCTCATGTTGTTCCTGGCCTAGTTCTGTGGCCATGTCTTTAAATGGGTAGGGTTGGCCTTTAATTTGGGGTTTTCTATGTCCAGCCTCTCGAAGTAAAGTAGGTGGGATCCTTTTGCTCAGAAGTGAAAACCGGTTGGAAGTTTCTAAACACAGGAATTAGTTCCTAAAGACTTCCTTCACACAGAAAGCATCAAATGTTCGAAGCTTTTAGGGAATGCAAGAAGTTAAGATAGTTTTTTTTCCTTTTTTTTTTTTCTTTTTCGTTTCTTTCAAGTGTCTGAAGACGATCACAGCAAACGGAGCAGTTTTATTTGCGTGTTGCTAAGCCACGGCGATGAAGGATTAATCTATGGCACGGACGGCCCTCTTGAACTGAAAGCTCTAACGAACCTTTTCCGAGGGGACAGGTGCAGGAGTTTAGCAGGAAAACCCAAGCTCTTTTTCATTCAGGTGATGTGCAGCACAACGACGACTAGCAAATCAGCTGGATACTTTAAAAGAAAAAAAAAAAAAAGCTTCCTGTTAATTATTAGTGGGGGAAAAAAAAGTTAATTATTTCTAAAATTTATGTAAATGGAATTACTTTGAGAATACGATTCTCTTCAGGTCTAAAATTAGCACAATGTGTCCTATTATGTCGTGTTACCTTAATCTTACACATTAAGTAAAATTTTTCTAAACAGTAGCAAATATTTTGGTGAGTTTCTGAATGCACTTTTGAATGAATATGTCTTAACCAAACTGTACAGTTGATTAAATAAATGCTAGGTGCTTTTCTTCTGAGTCTGTCTAATGGAAATGACATGTCAATTGTTATTTTTGCCAGTTTTTAATCTGTATGTTACTGTCTTTAAAAAGAAAAAAAAAAATCCCAACCACCCAAACAAAACCCCAGTATTACGAGCACAATCACTGCATGTATTTCTTTAACTTTTAATTTTGTTTCCATTCTTTTTCCCACCAAATAGGCTTGTAGAGGGACAGAATTAGATTCTGGTATTGAAGTAGACAGCGGATCAGAGGAAACGATGTGCCAGAAAATCCCTGTAGAAGCAGACTTCCTGTATGCGTATTCTACAGCTCCGGGTGAGAGAGAGACTTGCAAAGGAATTTTTGTTCCTGAAATCGTATCTATATATCAGCTTATATTGTAAATGACAATTTGCAGTTGTGCCCAGTCAGTGGGGACTTCTTCATTTGTTCATTCATGGAAATAAGTATTTTCTTCCCTCAATCATGCTTTAATTCTTTTTGAGTTAGCTGCTATTCTCAGTTCCTACAAGAAACATCCCCCCTAAACCCTGAACATTAATTTTTCTGGCTAGCAAACCCTCAAATCTTCATCTGCTATAAATTCAGTTAATCTGAGTAGTGCAAATAATTTACAGCAGGAAGTAGAAGGCATTATTAGCTCTGAGAGAACAAACCAATCAGGTATCCGTGGATGCACACACAGAAGTGGGTGATAAAACCAGCGTGTTATTTGCTTGTCAACTCTGTTTTCATTGTGTCCTTAAGCAATACTAGTAGTGGCAGAGCCCTTAGCATGCCCTTTATGTTACCAATTAGCAGAATTCAGTTCCAGTCTTTAATTCACGCACATAGTCCTGAAGATGGTGACACTGAAATGCACTTTGCATCTTGGCTCCATCTGTACTGTCACCTCTGCTGTGGATATGGGCACTCTGTAGAATAGTAAGCCATCAGTGGCTAAGAGTGTTGCAGCAGAAGTTCAGCCTGGAGAAGAGAAGGCTCTGGGGAGCCAGTATCCAGTATGTAAAGGGAGCCACAGGAGAGCTGGAGAGGGACTCTTTGTCAGGGAGTGGAGTGACAGCACAAGGGGTAAGGGTTTAAACTGAAACAGGGGAGATTTAGATTAGATACTAGAAAGGTTCTTTGCCATGAGGGTGGTGAGACCCTGGCCCAGGTTGCCCAGAGAAGCTGTGGCTGCCCCATCCCTGGAGGGGTTCAAGGCCAGGCTGGATGGGGCTTGGAGAAACCTGGTCTGGTGGGAGGTGTCCCTGCCCAGGGCAGGGGGTTGGAACTGGATGATCTTGAGGTTCCTTCCAACTCTAACCATTCTACAATTCTAAGATAGTTTTCCTGCCGTTTGATTTTCTACCTACTTAAAGTTTTTCTTAGGTTAGAAAAGATGGGAGGATTAGAAAAATCTCTTGAGTTGGGAATTGAGATTATAAAATGTAAATTTTTCTGGGTTGGTGGTTTTGACTTTTTATTTTAAAACATTGATTGATATTGGCAATGATGATTGTTCCTCTGACTGCTCTCCTGCCCCACACCAGAGGCCGTTACATGTGATCAACTTGACGTTTCTCTCTTCCCCAGGCTATTACTCCTGGAGGAATTCAGCTGAAGGCTCCTGGTTTATCCAGTCACTGTGTAAGATGCTGAAGGAACACGCAAGGAAACTTGAACTCATGCAGATTTTAACTCGTGTAAATCGCAGAGTGGCAGAGTACGAGTCCTGCTCAACTCGCCAGGATTTTAACGCAAAGAAGCAGATTCCGTGCATTGTCTCCATGCTCACCAAAGAATTTTACTTCCCTTGCTAAACGAATTTCACCTTGGGATTTTTCAGTTCATGTTTTTATCTGTAATTTATATACAATGTTAGTACGGAATACCACTTTTGCATCTGAATTACTGTTCACTACTGAGTGTGGCAAAATGATTGTCTCAAAGTTAGATATGTCCATTATAGTATAAGAAGTAAAACCTAGTATGGCTGTGTTAGAAAATCAAATTTGAAAGTACTGCTGTGAGGATCTCCAAAAATTAGTCAGAGGAGGCTGAGGAAAAACCAGATCATGCATCAGATGACTTATCAGATCTTTTTGGTGCTATGTTTCACTTTGCTGAAGGGGCAAAGAAAAGAAACAGTTCTTGTAAATAGTTTGGTTTCATATCTTTGCCAGTAGGAAGGAGATTCAGAACATGATGGTGGTAAAAGGATAGTAGTGGTGTCGTGCATTTCTTCTTTACTCAAGCTCTTAAAGTTTAGGTTATAAACTAACCAAACTGGTTTTATAACTTAAGGTATCAAGTGTGGGAAGTAGCCATTTAATTTTTGACCTACAATTAGGAAGAGTATTTAGAATGCAGTCAATTTTTTTCCTGACCTTTTTGTAACTTTTCATACGGAGTATTAGATAAAGCAATTCTGGCGACACGGTAGCTATTTCAAAATAAATTTTGTATTCTGGCCTTGAAGCTGAGTGACCAAGGGACCCGTCTTCCAAAACGTCTTTGTCTGCAGCTCCCGAAAGGGGAGGCTGTTGGTGCATATTTGGGGCTGTAAGAATCGGTGCAAAAAGAAAATGAATTTTCTGCTTTCCTCTTTCAGGCCAAAAATAAAAGCGGGTTTGTTTTGTGCTGTATGCACACCGTGTGGACACCTGCGTTTGTGGGACTGGAGAAATTTAACTTCTTAGCTCTGTTATCAATTTGAATTAATTATAAGACTTTTTACAAGACTATTTAACAAATAGTAAATTTATACCTTGACTCTGAGTTTTGTGGAACTGGCTTTTCTAAATTGTAAAACATTTTTGTTGCTGTTTCAGCTTGTGGCAGTCTTTGTAAGATCAGAGGAGGACAGACTGGTAAATAATGGTAAATGACTACAGGGTGCTTGCAAAACAAGACTTAAAACTCTTTCAAAATGTGTAGCTAAACAACATTAGCAAACTGAATCACTTCCAGAGGCATTTGGTTGGGATTTTTTAAATTAAACTAAATACTGTTTCCTAAATTGTATCATGCTTTTCTATATGTATTATTTGTTTAGGTCCTGACAGCTTTTGCAAGTTACTTTTAACTTTAGCTATGTCCCTGTTTCTCAGAACACTTCTTTCCCTTGTCTTCCCCACCTGCCTTACCACCTGAAGCGGAAAAGCAGCTGCGTTAAAGGATGGTGTGCCTTACAGCCAGGTAATATGAACAGGGATTGAGACATGGGAAGTGCAGGTTCAAAAGTTAGTCAGAGGAGGCAATTTTAAATGTTAGAGATGAGTTCCCTGGTGACTGTCTCCAAATAAGAGGGACCTTGTCTCTCTCGTCAAAGTGTTTTGTGAGGGAGGGTGAGTCTGTTTAACTGATTGAAACTTCAGTTCCAGGCAGATCTATGACCCACGCTTCTGGTGGAAAACTGAATAGACCCCCTGTTAAACATACCTAAAAATAACATTTACAAAACCCTGTATGTAGGTTTCTTCATGTAGGTTGTGAATTACAACAAACAGCTGCAGAGTTACATGTTTTAAACGACTGACAGGGCTTCTGTTAATCTAATTCAGAGCAATTGGGAATGTTCCTTGAACTCTTAGTTATTTTGCTGGGGAAAAGTCCTCTCATGGAGTTTGCTTTTCCCTTAAATTTAATAGGTTCTGCTCTTGGTCCTTGAAAAGCAAAATCATTCTACAACTTTTCCAGTCATCTTTAAAACAGAGCAAAACGAAATCAAAGGTAAGCTATGATGAATAACCAAGAAAGTTAAGAAGAGGTAGAGATGGGGCTTGGGGAAAGAGGTAATATTCCACCAGTCCTTTCCTCTCAGGACAGAAGCTGTGTTTTATTACAAATCACTAAATTCCTTCTTGGTGCCAGGAAAGCTTCTGGGTCTGTCTAGCTGAAGGCTGGTGTTCCAGTAGGTGGGACTGGAGGGTAGAGATAGAGCCTGTTGGAGAAGGGAGAAGGGCAGGTGAGAAGGTCCTTCGACCCTCACTCGTTTTGGCAGGAGGTCTGACTGGAGCTGGTGAACTCAGCTCATGGGAACAGGGTAAATCTAGTTGAAAGGCTTAATTTGGGGATGGAAGATTGTAATAATGTAAGCTTTTTAGGAAAGACGTGAGGAAAATGGGACAGCTTGAATGGTTGTCTGTAGGGTGATACTCTGAAGCAGGTGAAGAACATGGTATAGAGACACAGCTGCCAGTTAATCATTGCTGGAGATTTTGGCTGGATAAATCACGGAAAAGATGAAGGTAGAGGAGTGGAAGCAAAGTGAGAGGGGGGGTTGCACAATGTAATGGGAAAGAGGCAGCTGCCTTAGTTTGGGTGAAGGTAAAGGAGAAAGGAATGAATAGGTGATTTATGCTAAAAGCTTGGCAGAAAGCACAGGTCAGGTTTACAACAGGCTCAACTGGTAAAGGGGCAGTGAATTACCTTTGTATTGTTGGGTTACGTGCTAAGGGCATGGACCTGTTGTAGCAGGTCCAGAGGAGGCCATGAAGATGTTCCAAGGGCTGGAGCCCCTCTGCTGTGAGAGCTGGGGGTGTTCAGCTTGGAGAGGAGAAGGCTCCGGGGAGACCTCAGAGCCCCTTCCAGGAAATGACTGTGTTAAACATGGAAACCTTCATGGAGACCAGTGGACAAAAGATGAGGGAAAACACTTGAATGAAAGTGTTAACACAGTTTGGAACATACGAACTGATGGGCACAGTTCATCACTTCCCAGGAGAAGACCTTCCTACCGGGTGTGGCTGCTGGTTCCAAGCTGAGCTGGGAAGCACAGACGTGTGTTTTCACCTGAAGATACGTATATTTGCATGGCCAACGGCATCACCAGTTAAATCATGTGCAAAGGGCTATTAAAAAGCCTAACTTTAGTATTTTGCTGATTTGAAAAACCACCAAACCCACGGACCTTTCATACATCCATGATGAAATTAACAAAGGTGGCATATGAAACACCTAACAGTTTTTACTATTTTCTAGCAAAACTAAAAAAACTCCATTTAAAAATTCGTTTTCCATGCATTTGATGCTAAGCAATGGTAGGATGAAGAAAATAAAGGCCCGGCCTGAAACTGGGGAGGCAATTCACGCTGCCTGGTTTATACCAGGGTCAAGTAGTCCCTTCTGGCAAAGCACATCCTCACGTTGAATGCGGCCAGTCCACCCTCTTCCTGCAACAGCCTCTGAGAGTGAGTTTGTCAAATCTGAAAGAGAAGGCTCCCGGGAAACCTTAGAGCCCCTTCCAGTCCCTAAAGGTGCTCCAGGAGTGATGGGGAGGGACTCTTGATGAGGGAGGGGAGCCACAGGATGAGGGAAAATGTTTTTAAACTGAAAGAGGGGAGATTTAGATGAGATATGAGGAAGAAATTCTTTGCTGTGAGGGTGGTGAGACCCTGGCCCAGGTTGCCCAGAGAAGCTGTGGCTGCCCCATCCCTGGAAACATTCAAGGTCAGGTTGGATGGGGCTCTGAGCAACCTGATCTAGTTGAGGATGTCTCTGCTCATGGCAGAGGGGTTGGACTGGATGCCCTTTAAAGGTCCCTTCCAACCCAAACTATTCCTTTATTCTATAATGACAGAAATTTTAACAAGTTACAAGGCCCTTTTTTATTCATTAGAACCATAGAATGGTTTGGGTTGGAAGGAACCTTAAAGATCATCTTGTTCCAACCCTAATGCATTCCTCTTGGAAGTATATATGGTTCCTCCTTACATATTGAACTAAATTACTATATACTCATCTGCAATTTAAATTTTTAACCATAGTCTCACATTTCTTTTTTTCTGCTGAAGCCAGGCAGTATGCATATGGAATCACTTTGAGAAATATTAACAGCGTCAAAAATAATGGCTAAATTATAACAGTAACAGCAAAAGACTCATCTCCTCGTATCCTGTAAGGAATGCTACTTATTTTCAGGGAAAAGTACCTTTTGGCTGTGTATTTCCTCCCGCTAAGGGCTGCAGGCGGCAGGGCAGTCACAGCACAAACGCCAGATCTGGCTTGTTTGAGATAAAGAGGGGTGAGAGAGAAACTGCTGCTTCACCGCCACGGGGTGTCAGTGCAGATAGCACAATCATCTCCAGAACTCACGTTAATTAATGACTCCTCTAAAAGCAAAACCAAAAGCCTCCTGCCTGAAGCAAGCCTTTCGCATCTCTCCGTGGTTGGTTGCTATCTGTCAACTCGAGTATTTATTACATCCTGGGATTTGCATCCCGGAAATTCGCATTGCTGCTTCCCAAGAAAACCTCCCACCTTCCTCACTGCATGTGGGAGTGAAACAAAATCAGGGGATTTTGAGGCAAGAAGTGTCATTTCTGTTGTCCGAGACCTACCCAGCGAACACTTCCAGCCATGGAGCATCTCCCCTTGCAGATCCCTGCCGTACCACTGATAGCCCTGTAATGTTTAATTTAAAAAAACCCCTACTTAATCCTCCCCCAAAAGCTTCTGCCATGCCTGTGGTGATGGTCTTCAAGCAGAAGGATGGTGCAATACTTTGCTTCGCTTGCATCATGGAAGGCGATTTCTGAAAGCCGAGGGAAGAATGTACCCTTTAAACTCTTAAAGTGTTATTTTCACATCTTAAAAATTGAATGCTGATGTTGGGATTTTCCTGGGTAATCACAACCCCCCCAAAAAAAAAATTAAGACCTGCATTTTCCAGTCAAATGAATCAGAACTTTTGTTTTGTTTTGTTTTCATTGCTAGAGACCTTCTTCTGTCATGAAGTCAGTCATGTAATTAAAGCACCTCGAAAGAAAACGAGGGGCACAGCAGTCGTGCTCCAGAAGAAGTGATTTCCTTCAGGGTTCGTGGGCAAGATTTGGCATAGGATTCGGTAGCCCAGCGCTGCTGTCCCCGAGGTCAGAGGACCAGCGATGGATGCTCGGCCTGTGCCAGCCACGCACAAGACCAACGCATTTCTGCCAGGCTGGATGCAGCCAGCTTCACAGGGACCTACCTGGAGACATGCAGGAGCGTAGGAGAGCAAGCCTGCTGATCTAGTAGGTCCTCCTGGCTTCAAATTCTATACAGAAAGAGGCCATGCCAAGCTGTCTCACTGCCTCTAAAGGAGGACCAGATAACAGGTTTTCCTGCACGTGCATAAAGCTTTAGTGATATTATCGGAGTGTGTCTGGTGCAAAGATGTACCTACAGATGAAGACAACTCTTGCAGTACCCCATTAAGAAAATACCAGTTCTATTTATTTAACCACAAGGCCTTTTTAAGAGAGCAGTGGGAACAAGCAGCACTGTGCAATTCAAAATCCATGATTAATACCAAACGCTAACTTAGAGGGGGATTTAAATTTGTAAGATCCTTCTTAACAGAAAGAAGCATTTCCTCTTTCTCTCCTTGGCTACTTCTGATACAAAACCCAAAAAATTTTGTGTTCCCTTTTATCCCATTCAGCTAAAAGCAGCTTCCTCAAACACGCAGCCTGTGCCTCTCCTGTGTGATGCAACGCAAAGAGAGTGGTTAAAGACAGACATAACCTCCTCTGGACAGAGTGGTTCTCCTGCAGAGGGCTCTTCACCCTTCTCTGCCTCCTCATCCTCAGCTGGTTCCTCTGGGAGACCTCTCTCAGGTAAGGGTTGACCTTCAGGTGATGGGGATAATGGTGATGATGCAGGAGGTGCTGAGCTCGGCCAAGCTCTTGGGAGACCATGGCTTCCTCACCTGACATCTGGTCCCATTGGCTGGACTGCTGGTAAGACTGGTGACCCCACCCATGTGGCCTTCTCCATTCAACCTGCCTGTTACTGAGACCTCAGGAAGGCAATAAATAACCCCAAGAGTGATCTGTGGTCTCTCTGCCTTCCAGGCTTGACATTTAAAGCAGACATAGGCTCACCCAAAAATCCATAATTCCTGGTTAACCTTTTCTTGCCCAGCATAGGGTCTACATAAGATCACAGGACACGGTTGTGATTAAAAGTCTCCTGAGAACTAAGGGAGAAGCACTGGAAGAAGGAACCAGCTTTATTGAGCAGAACGATGGGACGTGGTACCACCTCTGCCTTATGCTTCATAGCTGCTGTTTGCTACGGAGTGAGAGCATCTAGGGGCCAAATGACAGCCAGACTCTTCCCCCCAGCTTTCTCTAGTTCCTGTATTTTGTGCCTGGAATCCTTCTGTGATGTAGAAGCCTCCCTGCTGCAGTGAGGTTACCTGGTCTCACTGTAGACCAGCTCTAAGGGCTGGTGCTGTGCAGGGCTTGGTGGCCCATAGGACTCCGGGTTTCTGTAGACAAACCCAAAGGGTGGCATTGGCTTACTTTTGTGAGTCATGGAAAAAGAGTGGGGTTTTGTGTCATGCTGCAATCAGTTAAAAAATGGGAGGCGGCTTGGCTGCCCACAGTGACCTTGGGTCTGGGATGATGGCAGGAAAACAGCCACCTACTGCTGAAACCTCAGGCAGCAGGGAGGGACAGGAGCCTGGTGAGCATCGTTGCCTCTGGTCCCCAGGAGGGTGCTGTGAGGGTGGTACCCCAGAGGGTGGTGAGACACTGGAACAGGTTTCCCAGAGAAGCTGACCCATCCCTGGAGTTGTTCAAGGCCAGGGTGGACGGGGCTTTGAGCAACCTGGTCTGGTGGGAGGTGTCCCTGCCCAGGGCAGGGGGGCTGGAACTGGATGATCTTTAAGGTCTCTTCAACCCAAACCATTCTATAACCCGCGTTGGGGTCAGACGCAGGCTGAGTGAGCTGGGAACACCCTGCTGGGATAACTTCAGGCTTGACCTGCTGGGACATGTCAACACAGTCACTTTTTGACCAGCTTTCCCCAACATTATGTCTGTGAGAGACAACAGGGAGGGCAGGAGAAGTAAGAGGAACAACAGCGAGATGGGGGACCCAGGAAAGAGGTGGCACCTCTGATGGCCACCCTCAAATACAGCCCAGCAGCTCCGCAAAGCTCTGGAGGAGAGGAGGCTTTGCAGCAGCAGCGTATCAGCTACCCTGAGTCTTTTAGCCTGGACATTGACCTTAGGAATGTAATCAGAGAGCTGATTATAAATAGTTTGTGCAGTTGTTGATGAGATTAAAATGTGCTGCGGCAGGCGGGTGGGGGCAGAGGGTTACTCCAGTGTGTGCCCGGGATGCTGGACCCTCAGCCACCCACGGCCGCAGAGCAGGCCTGAAAAAAGGGAAGTGGCTAAAAAAACAATGCTCAGAAAATGGTCCCAGAGAAGGGGGGGTGAGGGGTGGGGAGGCGGAGGAGGAGGAGGAAGCAGCTTGGCTTACAAAACAGAGCCGGGGGACACACACAGAGGGAATGGGCCAGTGAGCAGAGAAAATTAAGGAGGAAGGAAGAGAGTTGCTGTGAGGGATCATACATAGCCCAGGCATGGACTTACCGTAGAGCTAAAAAACGACCTGCAAGGAGCAAGACTAAACCAGCAAAACCCTAAAACCAGGGGAATGCCCCAAATAGCAGAAGTAAAAACCTGCAGGTGAATCCTCGGTGCTGATTTGTGTTCGGACGGCAGTGTGTGATGGAGCTTGGGAGGAGAGGGCCAGGGAAGTGGGGAAGGAGAAGGGCAAGAAGTGGGTGACCCAGCAGGTCGGGGCACCTGCTGTAGCTGAGAACTGTGACAGCACCATGAGATGGGCACAAAATGTCCCCAGAAATGGCCAGTTCTATCAACAACGAGTTTGGGCAGGAGCTGCTGCTGGACATGTCCTGCCTTGGTGAATGGAGGAAAGCTACTGCCTTCTGGAAAGCCCCAAACTTCATGACCTCAAAGACTCCACAAGCAAAGCAGAGGGAAGGAAAGAGTGGGGAGGTCCAGTAGGGAAGGAAAAGGAGGCAAGGAGATGGTGCTGGACAGCATGAAAGGCAGTGGTATCAACCTGCTGTGGGGTTAGGATGAAGGTTTTTAAGGTGAGGTGCCAGGAGCCATGTAGGATGTTGCTCTAGAGCATTGTTATAGAATGTGTCGTAGAATCATACAATGGTTTGGGCTTGAAGGGACCTTAAAGATCATCTACTTCCAACCCCACTGTCATGGAAGGGGTTGCTACCTCCCACTAGACCAGGTTGATCAAAGCCCCATCCAGCCTGGTCTTATATTATCCAAATAAAGGTGGCAGCTGGGGATAAAGTGGAGGAGTGCTTGTTGGGCTTTGGTGGGCAATGGGGACCAGGAGAGGCCTTGAAAGCAAAGGCAAGCAGGCTGTGCCAGAAAACTGTATTTGGAAGAGAACGGTGAAGCAGCAGAGGAACAGGGCGCTGACCAACTGTGGGCTGGGAAAGCCACCAGTAGAGCCACCTCCAGGAAGCTGTCCACGGGTAAAACCACCTACACCAGGCCCCAGAAAAGTGGTGGTGGCGGCCAAAGCGTGGATCTCTTGAGCAAGACTCGTAGTCCTGGAAAGTAACGAGATCTCTGCAGGTGTCCCTCACTCACTGCTCCCACATTTGGAGAGATGCTGAGGTCCCCCCAGGCTGGTTCCCTGCCAGTCCATGCTGCCAGCAGATCAACAGACATACTATTCAGAATGGACAGACCTGGAAACTTCAGGTTCCTCTCTGTCCTGCCTCTGAGGAGCACCTGGTTTTCAGTTTGGCAGGAGAATGGTGGTGGAGCAGAGAGCAGATCTGCCAGCAGCACAAGGGATGGAGTGGAGTTTGTGTCTGTGGATGAAGAAATCCCTGCAGAGAGGTGTATCAGGACAAGAGCAGAAGTATGGGGCACCCCTTGTTCACTGCTGAAAGCTGGAAGATTTGGGAGAAAAACTGCTCATCCATGTAATTCATAGATGG
>VXBJ01001365.1:960121-975539 GCA_013400055.1 Nycticryphes semicollaris | reverse complement strand
GGGGGGGGGGGGGGGGGGAAATGTTATGAAGTATTAAAAGGAGTGATCTGAGAGATGCCACCATTACATTATTTTCTCCCCCTTGCCTCAAAACAGAAGAGTAGTTATCAATCAGCTTTGTCCTGGGTACCGAAACGCACAGAGCAACTGAAGGATGTCCTGTCCCCGGCAGCTGGGCGCAGGCACAACCTGACAGCAGCAGCTTGCCCAGCTGCCAAGCCCTATAAACCCATTTAAATCGATACCACATTCCCACCGAGCCAGTCTTCCCATGGTGGGAGGCAGAACCTAAAGCAACCCATAACCTACAGGGACTATATTTTTCCTACCCAAGGTCTGAGCAGAGCGAGAAAACGAACGCTCTGCACTGACATATAAGACGTAGCGACAGAGCAAGTGAAAATAATGCTTCTATGAACGGTGAAACTTCAGTCGTTGAATTTCCTGTGGCTTTATGCTTCCTGTTTATGTTCCTTTCATGCCACACGTACGAAGGGGTGAGCTCTCCTCCCTCAGGGCTCCTTAGGTGCTCTGCAGGGTCCTGCCTGCCTTGGCCAGAGAGCCCATGGCTCTCCTGGAAAGAGGTCCCCAGCAGCCCAGCTCCCCTGCCCCTCTCCTCCTGTGGGAGCTGAGGGCCAGGGAAAATGGGCATTGACAAAACGTGGTCACGAATGTGGCCTCCTTCCTTTAGGACAGCTGGCTGAAAACCAAAATCTAAGCAAAATTCAACTCAAAATACAAACAGATGAGAACAAGTGACTCCTGATCACATTTCTTCATCAGGGAGAGGGTGGCAGTGACAGCTGCCATAGGTGATTTGATGTCTTGCACTGATTGTCACAGAATCACAGAATGGTTCGGGTTGGAAGGGACCTATGGAGACCATCTAAGTCCAAACCCCCTGCCAAAGCAAGGCCACCTAGAGCAGGTTGGACAGGGACGTATCCAGGCAGGTTTGGCATGTCTCCAGTGAAGGAGACACCACATCCTCTCTGGACAGCCTGTTCCAGGGCTCAGCCACCCTCAAAGTAAAGAAGTTTTTCCTCATGTTGTGATAGAGTTTCCTGTGTCCCAGCTTGAGCTCATTGCCTCTTGTCCTGTCGCTGTCACCACTGGGAAGAGTCTGTCCCATCCTCTTGACACCCACCCTTTAGATATCGATAAGCATTGATGAGGTCCCCTCTCCATCTTCTTCTTCTCCAGGCTGAACACATCCAGGTCTCTCAGCCTTTCCTCATCAGAGAGGTGCTCCATCCCTTTGATCGTCCTCATAGCCTCTGCTGGATTTTCTCCAGTAGTTCCCTGTCTGTCCTTCTTGAACGGGAGAGTCCATAATTGGAGCTAGTACTCAATCACGAGGGGTCTCTGGCACCCCAGAGATCAACGTGGTGTGGAAACCTGTGTGCAGCAGCACAGAGTGAAAGTGGTGCAAAGAGGTCACCACCTTCTGGGGTCCATTCCTTTTAATGGCAGAGGTGATTTAAAAAGAAAACCAAACCTACGTTTCACAGGATTGACAATAACCCCACTGAACCAGCCGCCTTTCTTTTGCTCTTCAGGTTACAAGTACAGAGCATTGGGGAGCTTCATGAGGGAACCAAATCACTCTTTGGCTTTACTCTGGGTTCAAGCTGAAAGCCCCAGTGCTTGCAATCACCTGAATGGTGATAGTAGGAGAATAAGACCGTGGTGGTATCAAACTTAAGCTGGGAAATGAGATTCCAGCGTAGACACACGTTCAGATGCTGGCACTGAGCGAGGAGGCATTTCTGTGCCAGGGCCCTGCAAAAAAATGGTTGGAGCAGAATGTCACAGACCCCTGGAACTCGAAGATACGAGTTGAAAAAGCATAAAAACTCAGAGGGAAGCTCCCTCTGCCTCCAGCTTCTTGTTTTCACTGTGCCCTGATCCCTCTGTAACTGCAAGAGATAAGGTATCTGCAGGCCGAGTTCGCCGTTTACCTCCTTTCTAAAACAGAGGATTGTTTGTTTTGCCATCTTGCAAAACGTTGCAAAACACTCCCAACACTGATTGTGGGTGTAAGTCACCAGCCTTGCTGGTGCCACCCATTTCCAGGCTGCTTTGGCTCTATGTCTTGGAAGTGTCTGTGAGGGACCGTAGCAGAAGCCACGGCAACACTCCAGCAACTCCACTTGCTCAGNGCTCCCCTGCCCCTCTCCTCCTGTGGGAGCTGAGGGCCAGGGAAAATGGGCATTGACAAAACGTGGTCACGAATGTGGCCTCCTTCCTTTAGGACAGCTGGCTGAAAACCAAAATCTAAGCAAAATTCAACTCAAAATACAAACAGATGAGAACAAGTGACTCCTGATCACATTTCTTCATCAGGGAGAGGGTGGCAGTGACAGCTGCCATAGGTGATTTGATGTCTTGCACTGATTGTCACAGAATCACAGAATGGTTCGGGTTGGAAGGGACCTATGGAGACCATCTAAGTCCAAACCCCCTGCCAAAGCAAGGCCACCTAGAGCAGGTTGGACAGGGACGTATCCAGGCAGGTTTGGCATGTCTCCAGTGAAGGAGACACCACATCCTCTCTGGACAGCCTGTTCCAGGGCTCAGCCACCCTCAAAGTAAAGAAGTTTTTCCTCATGTTGTGATAGAGTTTCCTGTGTCCCAGCTTGAGCTCATTGCCTCTTGTCCTGTCGCTGTCACCACTGGGAAGAGTCTGTCCCATCCTCTTGACACCCACCCTTTAGATATCGATAAGTATTGATGAGGTCCCCTCTCCATCTTCTTCTTCTCCAGGCTGAACACATCCAGGTCTCTCAGCCTTTCCTCATCAGAGAGGTGCTCCATCCCTTTGATCGTCCTCATAGCCTCTGCTGGATTTTCTCCAGTAGTTCCCTGTCTGTCCTTCTTGAACGGGAGAGTCCATAATTGGAGCTAGTACTCAATCACGAGGGGTCTCTGGCACCCCAGAGATCAACGTGGTGTGGAAACCTGTGTGCAGCAGCACAGAGTGAAAGTGGTGCAAAGAGGTCACCACCTTCTGGGGTCCATTCCTTTTAATGGCAGAGGTGATTTAAAAAGAAAACCAAACCTACGTTTCACAGGATTGACAATAACCCCACTAAACCAGCCGCCTTTCTTTTGCTCTTCAGGTTACAAGTACAGAGCATTGGGGAGCTTCATGAGGGAACCAAATCACTCTTTGGCTTTACTCTGGGTTCAAGCTGAAAGCCCCAGTGCTTGCAATCACCTGAATGGTGATAGTAGGAGAATAAGACCGTGGTGGTATCAAACTTAAGCTGGGAAATGAGATTCCAGCGTAGACACACGTTCAGATGCTGGCACTGAGCGAGGAGGCATTTCTGTGCCAGGGCCCTGCAAAAAAATGGTTGGAGCAGAATGTCACAGACCCCTGGAACTCGAAGATACGAGTTGAAAAAGCATAAAAACTCAGAGGGAAGCTCCCTCTGCCTCCAGCTTCTTGTTTTCACTGTGCCCTGATCCCTCTGTAACTGCAAGAGATAAGGTATCTGCAGGCCGAGTTCGCCGTTTACCTCCTTTCTAAAACAGAGGATTGTTTGTTTTGCCATCTTGCAAAACGTTGCAAAACACTCCCAACACTGATTGTGGGTGTAAGTCACCAGCCTTGCTGGTGCCACCCATTTCCAGGCTGCTTTGGCTCTATGTCTTGGAAGTGTCTGTGAGGGACCGTAGCAGAAGCCACGGCAACACTCCAGCAACTCCACTTGCTCAGGTCCCGCAGGAATTTGGGTTGGGAAATGGGAAAACTGAAACTCAGATGTCATGAGGTTAAAGTGAGATCCAGAGTGGGGCCGGGAGGGGGAAAGAAACACATTAAGGAGAATTTAGCCCAGGATTTTAAACATTGTTTTAAGGTGCAAGCAGCTCAGTCAACCTCACCTGGGCAGTGAGAAGGCCTACTGCCGGGGTAGCTGGCAGTGCATTGGGCCTTGCTGTATTCCAGGAGTTTAATTTCCAGCTGGGATTAGCTGCCTTGGGCCTGCCAAAATCTAACAAACCCTGTGGGCTGAGGGCTGTGCCTCCATTGTTACCGATTTACCATAAACATGGAGTAACAGAGGTGGCCTGTGGCCAGAAAGAGCCCTGTGAGGACAGACACTCAACGAGCCCTCCAAGCCCCACAACTTTTGTCCTTTTGGCATTGCTTTCAATTAGCAAAAATAACCAGCGTGCAAGCAACAGCATCTGAGTTCTGGTGGGTAGTTGGGAGATGAGATGAGATGAGATGAGATGAGATGAGATGAGATGAGATGAGATGAGATGAGATGAGATGAGATGAGATGAGGAGCAACCTTGCAGCATGGGGCTTGTAGAGAGAAGCAATGTCTTTCACTGGAACCACTAATAACATGGGAGAAAGGGGCACTTTGAGCAATCTGTCTTCGTTTGCCTTTCTCATGTCCCTGGCTCATCAGGACGACCGCAAGCCAGAGCCTGTGACTTAATGAGAAAAACCAGTACTGCATCTTGATCTTCTTTTTTGGTTGATACTATGGGTTAGCCGTGCTGTTGGGTCAAGGGAAAACGGTGAAGTTGGAGGACTGGATCATCAAGAAGGACTTGACACGAGTGATCAGATGGGATGACAGGACAAGTAATGAAGCTTCTCTCAAAGCTACCTTCTGTGTCTGTTCTCTTCTGGACATGAAAACATTTAATGCAGCAGTGTTTGGCTTTGGCCAAACTCACTTGGAGAAGTCACTTGACTTCTCACTTGGAGAAGTGAGAAATGCTGCTGCCGAGAGGGCCAGGTATTAAAAATCACACCACTTTGGACAACTGGCTGTGGACCAGCACCTGTGGATGAGCAAGTGCTTGGAGATGAGCTGAAACTTCTTCTTAGGGAACCAGGTTCCCCCCAGTTGGGAAGAGAGGGGAGACAATGTCATGAAAACTTGAAATACATGGTTGAGAAACACAGGGGAAGCCTGTGCAAACACCACCAGCTCATCTGCTAGCAGCTTGTGTGTAAATGTGCTCTGCAACCATTCCACAAACTATTTACAACTGGTGTATGTGCATTAAGCCCTGGCTTGCCAAGCCATGAAACATTACCCTTTCTTTGAAGCTGGCTGGGAACTATTAACACCTGCTTATCAGGCTTTTACATATCTAGCCCAAGGTATAATTTTATAAGGCTTTCCAGCACAGAGAACTCTTGACTCTTCAGCCCAGATCCTCTCCACAAAGTGAAATGGTGGTGCGGGAAGAGAAGAAAGAAAAGTGCCATGAAATCACACGTAATTGCTTTTTTTTTTTCTTTTTTTTTTTTTCCTCCACTTCTATTATACAGGGAGCAGGTGAGTCAGCATTCCCATAGAACTCCTTTACTGGGAAAGGAGGAGCTCTGTCTCCACCTGGCAACTCCATCTGCCCTTGCCTCTGCTGTACGGATAGCTACATACCAAAACTTTCCTGCGGGGCTGGATGCTTCTAATCAGTGCCATAACACACATTCCTGTGGAGAACTCCTTTCTTCTTTCATTACAGGGAGGATTTGCCACCTCCTGTATTTGCACCTTTAAAGCAAGGTGCAAATAGGCAAATCGTAACCACAAGCATCTTGAGCTGTGTTTTTCAATATAGGCCCACTAATTTAATGTACTAGTGCAGTCCAGTTGGGTTCGTGGGTCCAGATGTCATGTCATGACTTATAGAGAATCACAGAATTGTAGAGTGTTTTGGACTGGAAGGAACCTTAAAGATCATTGAGTTCCAACCCCCCTGCCCTGGGCAGGGACACCTCCCACCAGACCAGGTTGCTCCAAGCCCCATCCAGCCTGGCCTTGAACCCCTCCAGGGATGGGGCAGCCACAGCTTCTCTGGGCAACCTGGGCCAGGGCCTCACCACCCTCACACCAAAGAATTTCTTCCTAATATCTCAGCTAAATATCCCCTCTTTCAGTTTAAAACTGATTCCCCTCATCCTATGGCTCCCCTCCCTGTTCAAGAGTCCCTCCTCATCTCTCCTGGAGCCCTTTTAGAGACTGGAAAGAGCTCTAAGGTTTCCCCAGAGCCTTCTCTTCTCCAGGCAGAACTAAGGAAGCAAGCCTTCTCCTAGCTTTAAATCTCCCATATAGCTGATTCTGGTTGTTGTTTTTGTTCTTTATTTCTTTGAGATACTGGAAACACAAGTACAAATATATAGTGCTGCTGGAGGACCGCTGTACAGAATGATATTATTTCTTGTAGCACCGTACGAGAGCAGGGTTCCTGAGAAAGCGAGACACGTTTGTACCAGGCGCTGTAAAACCGAGTAAGATGAGAGAACTGTTATCTCCGGGAGCTTATCGTCCCCACAGACATAAAAGACAGCGTCTGAGAGAAATGAGAGTAATGGGGAAACCTCACAGCAGGCAGGTAAGGGCTGGGAAGGTAACTTAAATTTCATGGACTCTGAGCTGGCACTGACTCCACCAGCCCACGTTCAGAGATCGTCCCTCTGAAGATCAAAGTTGATAGATCTCCTGGTTATTTTATAATTTGGGCATTTTAGCTTGGCCTGTTTAAAACTCCCCTGCAGGACAATGAGGTTTTATCTCTCTGCCTCCCTCTGATCTGCGCTTGGGAAGTCAGCAGGTAGACAGCCTTGCTAGCCTTGCTGGCCTTGCTTCTGCATTGCATGTCACTAATTAAAGAAGCCATTCAAAATAAAGCTCCTACTCACACTCACTATTAATAGCCAACAGTCTTCCTCCTCCCTCCCCTCCCACAGCGGCTTTCTTTTAAAGTGATAAAGCTACCCTGCCCAGATCAGATCTCAGAAAGAAATACTTTGGTGTGAGGGTGGTGAGACCCTGGCCCAGGCTGCCCAGAGAAGCTGTGGCTGCCCCATCCCTGGAGGGGTTCAAGGCCAGGCTGGATGGGGCTTGGAGCAACCTGGGCTGGTGGGAGGTGTCCCTGCCCAGGGCAGGGCCAGGTTGGAACTCGATGATCCTTAAGGTCCCATCCAACCCAAACCCTTCTATGATCCCTCACACTCAAATACCAACCCAACACCTTTTTAGGTTCCCCAAGACAGTTTCCCCCTACATATGCCCCATCAACACCCCAGTAACAATGGCAAATTCTGGGAAGAGATGACTTAAAATTGATGTTGGCTTTTACTGTGCCATGAAAGGTTTCTCATTCAAGCCTCTGACACTGATTATCCCTTCTGGGCTGTGTGGGCTTAGCAAACCTGAGAGCAGGGCAACGGCCAGAGCAACAGAAATGAGTCGTCAACAGAGAAGTGCAGCGAGATGGGCTGCAGGAGAGATGAGTCACTGCGCTCCAGAAACAGCTCAGTGGGGCCAGATGCTGCCTTTCAGAAAATGAACATGCTGGACTCAACAGACCACCACCAAAGGTGCCACAGAGGAGCTCAGCGTCAGCTCCTCCCCTGCACTCAGGAGAAGCTGGATCTGCTTTTGCTCCGGGACGACAGTCAGTTGGATGTGCAGAGCCTGTGATGAAACTCTCTAGAGGAGATCAGGGCTACCAGGCCAAATACACTCAGGCAGGCAGCAGATGGGATTCGTTATCCAAAAATTATTCTGCTGTTAATAATTAAACACTGATTAGGAAAGGCAAAAGAGCCACAGCTTTAAAGAGGGTGCTGACTTGGAAACAGATTTGCAACTTGCAGTGACTATTTTAACTTAAGGTAGAAGAGCCTTAAATTAAATGTTTATAATTGGCTTCTTTTTTGTTGTTGTTGTTTTGGGGGTTTTTTGGTTTTGTTTTTTTTGAATCAGACTGGGCTGTGGCCCAGGCTGTGTTGCAGTATGAGCTGGGGAGCACACCAAAGAGGAAAGGCTGGACCTATATTTAAGTAGCCCCCCAGACATGGATTCTTGGAGATGAGCTGAGGTAGGGCATGGAGAGCACCATCTGTTTTACCAGCAGAAGACCTCCTGGGTAGGGAACTCCCTTACTGGCACCTTGAGGGGGTTGGTGAAGTGGCCACGTCCCAGCACCTCCTGAACTGGGCAATAGCCCCTGCCAATCCCCACTTGCCCAGCAACGTGGCATGGACTACAGGGGGGTTGCCCACATGGGAGCATCTGCCAGGCGATGGAGGGGAGGAAAGCACCCCTAGCATGGGATGGGACCTTTCTCTCCATCAAAGCCACAGAGACCTTGGCAGGATTCATGGAAGAGTGTCTGCTCCAGAAGGTGACTGATGGGGGGGAAATGTGTCTGGTGAGCATTCCTGTGACAAAGCGTCCCTGGAAAGAGGACACAAAGAAGTGTCCTCTTTGTATGTGAAAAGCCACTACAAACAGAAGTCCCTTCCCCCTTAACAAAGAGAACTGACCTGATTTTAATAATAAATAGGGTTTGAATTAATAAATCAAAGCCTGTGTTTACACATGGTCTGAAGCAAAGCTCTTAATATCTCATTATTATCCAGAAGAAAAAGTATTTGTTCTGCTTTGCCAAGCCAATAGGCGATATATCACTTATCTTCTTATTCTACCTCAGTTTCACTGGGAAAACTGCCATAAAAGCTTCCACTTCAGCGCAAAGCTCTATTAAAGCAGGGCTAAGCAGGATCACTTTCAGGTAGGATCTGCTGAAGCATCCTGGCTCCTCTCCAGGTTTTCTCTGCCAAGCTCCGCTCCGGCCCTGAAATGTCAAGATGCTGTATGTGTTTTCAAAGGACTTTGCTTCCCTCCCTAAAATTCGCTGCGAGGGCCAAGAGACGTGAGTAACCAAAAACCGTCGCACGGGACTGGTGTTAAGCAAATTCCTTGTTCCTTCTTTTCTCTCCTGGTAAAGAGAACAAACTGCGTGCAGCAGCCAAGCTGGCAGAGCAACGGGCTGAAGCACTGCCAGCCAAGTAAAAGCAGTGACAAGTAAAAGGTGTGTTGGTGGCTCAGAAGACAGGTTTTCCCCACCTACTTGTCCTCCTGGAGGACCTGGGTGTAGCCAGACCAACACGATGGGGAAGGTATGAAAATTCCTTTGTAGAAAAGGTGTCTGTCATAGGTTTTTATTTTATCTCTTGGCTCTTTCTGACCAAATTCACCAAGGGCTGGCTAAAGTAGCACCTTCATGAGGACACTTGCCTCTACTGAAAACTTAAGAGGCTTTGAGTTGAGCAGGAAAAGTTGTATTTTGCCGGCTAGAGATGTTACTGCTCAGAGATCTGGTCTGAGTAAACAGATTTTTCCATCCTGGAACAGCTCTCTGTAATTATTACTGTAATTATTATGAATGAAAACAAAGCAACACTCCCACCATCTAAATTCTTAGCAATCAGCACAGCTGGAATATGAGAGCTGAGAAGAACTCGCTAATTTAGACACCCTGTTATGCTTCTCAAGGGTAGGTCTCCCTGCTGGCGGAACCCAACCGAAGACAATTACCCCGTGGACGGATTCGCTCTAAAATGCGTTAAGGAAATTCCCACTTTGTGGGGAGGAGGCCCTCAAACCATGCTTCTGTCCCCTGAGATGACACGGCCGTGCCCCTCCAGGAACAGGCAGGGGTCCACATTCCATGGAAGCAGCCTGAGCAAGCTACACACAGCTGTTAGAATGAGAAAGAAAAGGAGAAAAGACCAAAAAAACCACGTTAAGGAACCTGAGCAAAACGAAGGCAAAGAGGGTGATTTGGGAGCTTCTCCCCATCCACGCTCCTCTCTCTCAACTCAAGAGAAATTGCTTATGTCGTTGCATTTAAGGGCATATTTGCTCAACTGGGACTTAAGTGAGTTAGCTTTTTTCCCTCCAGGATGTTGGGTAGGGAAGAAAAGACCCAGCCATATCTACAGGGCTCCACCTGGGATGGTTAGCAGGTGCGTCCTGATGGCCACCGCTCTGCCCATTCCCAGCCCCATGCCAAGGCTGGGGGACAGCAACAGCAACAAAGGAGAAAGAAGCGTTAGTTTCTCTTAGTTTTAATAATGTACTAGGAGGAAATGTTTCACTGTGGGGGTGGTGAGGCTCTGGCCCAGGTTGCCCAGAGAAGCTGTGGCTGCCCCATCCCTGGAGGGGTTCAAGGCCAGGCTGGATGGGGCTTGGAGCAACCTGGTCTGGTGGGAGGTGTCCCTGCCCAGGGCAGGGGGCTGGAACTCAATGATCTTTAAGGTCCCGTCCAACCCAAACCCTTCTATGATCCCTCACACTCAAATACCAACCCAACACCTTTTTAGGTTCCCCAAGACAGTTTCCCCCTACATATGCCCCATCAACACCCCAGTAACAATGGCAAATTCTGGGTGTCCCTGCCCAGGACAGGGGAGTGGAATTGGATAATTTTTAAGGTCCCTTCCAACCCAAAGACCAGACAGTCCTTTTATTTACAATAGTATAAACACAAAGTAAATCAACTTAAAAAAACCCAAAAACAAAACAACAAACTTCTCCAATAAATGAAACTGATTCCAGAGGAGAAATTAATTATAAGTTGTTAAAGTGTTAGCCAACATTTCTTTCCATTATACTTTGGGTGATTATTTGTGTTGCAGTAATATGTAAATACTTCTTAACTCTAATCAGAAATCTTGTGTTTTCATTTGTTTGTTTGTTTTTATAAGAAAGGTGCCATTACNACCTGGGCTGGTGGGAGGTGTCCCTGCCCAGGGCAGGGGGCTGGAACTCAATGATCTTTAAGGTCCCGTCCAACCCAAACCCTTCTATGATCCCTCACACTCAAATACCAACCCAACACCTTTTTAGGTTCCCCAAGACAGTTTCCCCCTACATATGCCCCATCAACACCCCAGTAACAATGGCAAATTCTGGGTGTCCCTGCCCAGGACAGGGGAGTGGAATTGGATAATTTTTAAGGTCCCTTCCAACCCAAAGACCAGACAGTCCTTTTATTTACAATAGTATAAACACAAAGTAAATCAACTTAAAAAAACCCAAAAACAAAACAACAAACTTCTCCAATAAATGAAACTGATTCCAGAGGAGAAATTAATTATAAGTTGTTAAAGTGTTAGCCAACATTTCTTTCCATTATACTTTGGGTGATTATTTGTGTTGCAGTAATATGTAAATACTTCTTAACTCTAATCAGAAATCTTGTGTTTTCATTTGTTTGTTTGTTTTTATAAGAAAGGTGCCATTACTGTGTAGTACCTAAAAATATCAGCACTGCAGATTACATCAGCACCAGAATGTTTTTTGCAGGGCAAATGTTAGCTGAAAATAAATTTCCATGCACCATGATTAAAAAGGGGTGCAGGCACTCAGGAAGATGTGGGTAATATTGTTAAAGTAAGAATTACAGGATTCCTGCAACCGATTTATTTTCTGGAATAAGCACTGGCCTGTAATGCAAATTGCCATCATGGTTTCTGCTGGAGAGCTTTCCTACTTTAACGTACCAAAAATATAAAGGGGTAGGCTGTGGGCGAGTACTCCAATTCTACAGATGAAATGTCATGATGCCTTTGATGGGGGTTTTAGGAACCAAAATGATGGAATGTTCAGCTCCACTTAAAGACGGTGTGAAGCCCAACAACAGCAAGAGAAAAGTTCATAAATATCATGAAGCTTTTCAAAAATATTATTAAACTTTTAAAATAAGCATGTATGGCTTCTTTACCTTCTAGAACTTAAAGGATTCCCATTTTCAAGTTGGTTTTTATTTTTTTTCCTCACAGAAATGAAGGCCAGATGAAAAGAGTGAAACTTTTGGTGAAGGAAGGTCAGGATGCTAATGAAAACAACGGATCCCAATAGCCGAATCCCTAAGGGAAGGTGAATAAAAGATTAAGTTGCAAACTTTGGCAATTCTGCAGCAAAAAAACCACTGTGGATAGCTGATGCTCCTGGGTTAAATGTTCTGATTTTAGAGCTGTCAGGTCTTGCTGAAATGGCAAAGTCAGGAGAGGTAAAAATCTCTTGTTGGAGGGAATGAGTCACTGCTGAGAGTTAAGTTTAGAAAACAAAACCTGCCCATTCCCATTACCTTTCAACATCAAAAAAAAAAAAAAAAGAAAGAAAGAAAGAAAAAAGAATCATCACAGAAGACTTAACTTCTGATATATCCTGTGAAGTTGTGATGCTAGAAGACATGGAGGGAAATGTCGTCGTTAATGCCTCGAATGCACCCCATGGAGATCCTTGAACGTGTCCCACTGAGGTCAGCTGGAGGTGGTGGGAAGGAATGGGAAGAACCATCTGCAAATTCCGCTCAATGGCTTGGCTACTGCCTCTCCAGGAAGCCAACTGTGTTTTATTTGACCAAAACCAATTAATGTCCTTCACGGCGTTGCTGCTTTGTGAATAAGCAGCCTCTGAGTGCGGTATTAAAGTAAGCATATTTTTTTTTTTCCCCACCACAATGTCTGCCGATACGTAAAACTATGGTCTTTTTCACAGCGGGCTCATTCTGTAAAACAAATTAAGTAAAAGCACGTAGGAGAAATGGCAGCAGCCACCCAGCATTGCAAAACACCTGGGAGGGAGGTGCTGTGCCAGCACCAGGCACCTTCCCATGTCCTGAGCCATTTACAGCCATCCCCAGCCAGGCTTTTTCCAAGGCTTAGGATCGGGGCATCCTCCAAACAGCTTCTAGACCCCTAGGAATTCACAGCTTAGTGGGCTGCTTGAGGCACGCTTGGTGTCTTTACATTTTATAGCACCTCATTTTTTTAATTTTTCTTTTGTGAATGCACATGGGTGCTTTTTTGGATCCCCTCTGAACTTTTGGCGCCTCTAAGCAGGATGTCTCACTGCTTAATTACCTGCCGCGTGAAGACCCATCTCCTTCTGTTTGCTTTGAATCTGCCACCTGCTAGTTTCACTTGATGCTCTCTAGTCCTTATATTAGAAAAGAAAGCAAATAATCCATCCCTCCTCCTCTCTGCTCACCATTCTCTCTCGTTTGACCATTTTCTCTCCGTTATCACTTCTCCATCCTAAATGATCCTGGTCACTGGAATCCTTGAATCACTCTAATGTGGAGGTCGCTGCATATTTTTAGTCATCTTTGTTGCTCTTCCCTGGGTTTTTGCCATTTCTCTTACACATGGGCCAGGTCCACCAGAGGCAGGCACCCTGCAGCTTTCCATTGCGCTCTGTCCCACCACTGGCACGTCCCACCAGCTTTGTGACAGTTTCCAAGCACCAAAACGATCCTTCCATGGAGTTATTACGACTGCAAAGTCTTATTTCTGAGTGGGAGCAAGTTGGTTAGAAATTTCTCGCTTTCAAATGGCTTTACTGCTCTCCGATCACACCTGGCATAGTAACCGCCTCCGTCCTGACCAGACACTCATTAACACCATCTTAATACTATCACTTTCATAGTCAGACTTTAAATCTATAAAAACTCAGCTTTAGTGGCTGGAGTTAACTGATTCGACTCCTGCTTTTGGCACAGAGTGTTCGGCCCCTTTCCCACCAGCCACAGCCTACTCTGACCCTCCTACACAAGCCGTGTCCTGCCACTACCCTGTCCTGCTGATCATCTCCTCTCCCTGCACATCTGCTCACGCCAATTCAAAGCCAGGCGTCCCAGGTCCCTCATTCCACTGTGCCTTCATGGAAAACAGTCCCCCAGTCACTTCTCTTCTGGAAGTATCTGGGAGTATCTGCCCTGTGAATACGACCCTTCATTGCAGCTCCTTCACAGCTGCTCTAGGGACTTGTGTCTCTCCCCATCGGTGTGGACCTCTCCATTCTGCTGTGTTTCTGGAGAACTTTTGGAGGAGAAGCTTGATTTTACTGTCCTACCTTGCTTCCAAAACCTTTCCCTTGCCCTTTCCTTCTTCACTGGTGCATACCACAGCCACCTGCCAGGCCACAGCTTTTTTGGGGAGGCAGTGGATTTCTGACACCCATGGGTCCCTTCCAACCTAAATCATAGTGTGATTATGTTCTCCTCAGAGCAAGGAGAGCACTTTCCAAAATAGGAGGATTCATCACTCACAGGGGTGTACTCCCCACCCTGTCACTAGCTAGGTGTCCTCTGCGTGTCCAGAGCTGCCACCGCAGATGGTCCTCACAGCACCCGGCATGTGGGGAATGGCTCCCTCACTGTTTGCCATCCTGGTGGAGAGCAGACATCTCCCTAACCATCACCCTGTGCAACCTCTGCACAGTCCCTAGTCCTATGTCATTCCTCCCACTGCTGATGGCTCTGCATCACCTATCTGCATATGCAGCTATACTGCTTGCTTTCCTGAATATGTGTATGTACATATATATAGCACACAGATAGATACGTCTGTACGTGGGAGAGATGTGTACACACCTCTCTTGATATACAACCTTTTGTGATGACTACATTTCATACCACCACCACTGCTTGGGGCCTTTCCTTCATCACGTATGGATAAGGCTAGGAATCACAGAGTCACAGAATCATAGAGTGGTTCGGGTTGGAAGGGACCTCAATGATCATTTGGTTCCAACACCCCTGCCCTGGGCAGGGACACCTCCCACCAGACCAGGCTGCTCAAAGCCCCATCCAGCCTGGTCTTGAACACCTCCAGGGACGGGGCAACCACAACTTCTCTGGGCAACCTGGGCCAGGGTCTCCCCATCCTCACATGAAAGAATTTCTTCCTGAGATCTCATTTAAGTCTACTGTCTTTCAGTTTAAAAATGTTCCTCCTCATCCTATGGCTCCACTCCCTGATCCAGAGTCCCTCCCCATCTCTCCTGGAGCCCCTTTAGGGACTGGAAGGAGCTCTAAGGTCTCCCTGGAGCCTTCTCATCTCCAGGCTGTATTTCCACAACTCTCTCAGCCTGACCTCACAGCAGACAGACTCCAGCCCTTGGATCATCTTTGTGGCCTCCTCTGGCCCCATTCCAACAGGTCCATGTCCTTCTGATGTTGGTGGCCCTAGAGCTGGAGGCAGCACTGCAGGGGGGTCTCCTGGGAGCAGAGCAGAGGGGCAGAATCCCCCCCTGCCTTGCTCTGCTGTCCGTGCTGCTGGGGATGCAGCCCAGGATGTGGGGGTGGCTTACTGGGATGTGAGCACACATTGCCAGGTCATGTTGAGCTTCTCATCCACTAACATCCCAAAGCTCTTCCCTGGGGGTTGATCTATGGGTAAGGCTGGGAGTGACATATTGCAACATCTCCTCAGTCAAGTTTATATGCTGCAGTTTGCATCTGGATGATCTAAATTCTGGAGAATACCCTTGGTCTCCTCACAGGCTCCATGTGCAATGGCAGTTCGCAAATATCTGTCAAAATCCAAAAACTCTCTCTTGAAGTAACCCAGCTGCTGGGCTCATAGAATGGTTTGGGTTGGAAGGGACCTTTAAAGGCCATCTATTCCAACCCTCCCTGCCACCTGCCATGAGCAGGGACATCTTTAATGAGATCAGGTCGCTCAGAGCCCTGGTCCAACCTGACCTGGAACGTTTCCAGGGATGGGGCACCCACCACCTCTCTGGGCAACCTGGGTCAGCCTCTCACCACCCTCAGCGTTAAAAAAAATAAGAAAAAA
>VXBJ01001365.1:922884-959601 GCA_013400055.1 Nycticryphes semicollaris | reverse complement strand
GGCCCATGGCGGCCGGGGAAGGGGTGTGTGAAGGGATATCCCCGACCTATGGCGGCCGGGGAGGGATGTGAGGGAATACCACCCCCCCTTCCATGGGGGCTGGGGAGGAGTGTGTGAGGGGTTATCCCCTGTCCCNTTCGGGTTTTCTTACCCGCCCCCCTCCCCACTGTAAGGCCCTCAGTGGATCCAGCGGTAGCAAGTGCACTGTTTGAACGCCCGACAGCTTCAAACCACGCTCTGCCTTCCGTGTTTTGCGGTGGGGTTATTTTGCAGGAATAACCAGGAATAACCTCCTTATTTTTTTTTTTTTTTAATTTTTTAAAAATTTGTTTTCTTGCGGGTATGGGTTCACTGCGTGGCGGTTGGCAGGGCTGCTCCACGCCAGGGAGCGGAGGGCCAAGGCCTGGACTCCCTCCCATGGAGAAGATTGAGGAAGACTTGGGGGGGAGGAGGGAAGGGTGCTGGTGGGGGTGTGTTTGTTTGTGTCTGAGGGTCAAATTCCGAGCTCCTCACAACGTCTGAGGTCAAAGTTGAAAGAATCTTACCCCGTAGCTCAGGTTCCCAGAGGTATTTTGGTCTTTAATTCCTCTTTTGCTTCCTGCGAGAGCCTCTTCTATGGCTCTACACAGCAGAGTTTTGGAGGCATGTTTATTTCCACATGGAGCTCAGATAAGGCAATTTGGGAGTGTGGAACTTTGCTCTCAGTTACTGCATGGTTCTCATTTATAGCCCAGTTCACCCTGCTTAGATCTTGCTAAGGTTGGCAGTCTCTTGAATGTAGGAGCGGTTGTAAACTACAGCCTCACTTTCTGGAGGTGAAATACAGCTTGTTTAAGTTTATGGTTATTTTATTTAAGTCTTAAAGGGTTTGCATGTAATAACCTTTGCCAAATGCCTGTGTCGGTACCATAAAAAGAGAGTTGAGTGGGGCAGTAACGTTTAAATTCACCCTAATACGGAAATGGTGATGTAATTATAAAAGTAGCAGAACTGATCAGTGAGGTGGATGCCTTCCATCTGAACTGCAATCTTTCTGTGCCACCAGTCCCTTTGGAGACATCAGCGTCCTTCTCTGACCCCTGTTGGTATCGTCTCCCAGGGGGTTTACTTCCCATGCTCCTTGTGTGTGACGGTTCCTTGTCCCTGGTAAATGGTGGTGGAAGGTCCGAAAGCTCTGACTCCTTCAACGCAGTATCGCTTTGTCAGTTCTTTGGCTGGGTACTGGCATGGTGAGGTGTCATCTGCTGACCCTGGTGGTGTCCCTCTGTGGCTGGGTGTCAGTAGAGAGATGATGTCAAGTCAGTCTTTTGAAGAGCTGTTCATCACAGGCCATATTAACATGGAATGGGGTAGCTAAGGGATACGAGAAGTAACAAGCTATTGAGAAGGGGGAGCTAAAGACCCCCAGTCTCCGTTGGGTGGAGGTACATGGACTGGGGGAGTTAGAGGGAGGCAGAGCCTTAACACACAGTTGAGAAAATGATGCAAAGCTAAAATTCAAGAGGAAATGGAAATATTTTCGGAATAGAAAGAATCTACATTAAAAGAATGGGCTTTATGCAAATAAACTGGCGCACAGGCTGTGTGTGCTGTAAATTAAAACATGTATTTTTTTTTATTTGTACTATGTATAAATTAATAGAAGTTTAAAAACCAAACAGTGGGGAAAAGCTGACGGATGAAGAGCATAAAATTTGCCATCTCCTCTTGAAGAGGAGCATCATCCCCATGGTATTAAAACATCTCTGTGATAAAATACTTGGAGTATCAGCAATTTTTTGGAAGCTCAGATGCTACAGAGACAGACATAGAGGACAGCATGGCTTGCACGTGTGCGGAGTGGGATACTTTTAGTTAAAGAGGAAATAACTGTTTTAGGAAGTAACACGGGATCTCATGAATTGGTGTTCTAGGCCTCTGTAGGAGGAGTAGAGACGAGGGCTGTATGATTGCACATTCAAGATGTTGACAGTGACTGTCATATATTAAGGGAGAGTAGAGAAGCGACAAAAGTAGGAAATATGAGGATAATAGGAGGCTTTGGTTACTTCCATGTAGATTATGTCATGCTCCAACATGAAATTTGTCCAGGTACTGACTTTTTAGATGCCAGAAGCCCACAATTTATGTGTAGCTTGTGCAGGTGGTAGCAACTATGGACAAGATCCTGGCCAGTCAGAATTTAGTTCAGAATTTTATGTTAAAAATGCCAGCCAGCTATGACATTACATAGTGTACTTACACTCTGTGTTGCTTCAGGACCAATAAAGTCAGGGGATGTTGTGGCAGCATCTAGTTTTCCAAAGCACATCTTCATAAAGCAAGGATAAAAAAAAAAAGAGTAAAATGGTGTGAGGCAGCCAAAAGTGTAAAACACTTGCCAATGGCACGTAGTTCTTCAAAGATGCTGTAGCAGAGGCTTAGAGCAATTGCATGGCATCTGTCAGAAATGCCAAAAAAGCCGAGCAGGCTGACAAGCAGAGTAAAAGGGGCTTAACAGAAGTAAAAAGACATCTTTGAAAAGTTAAAACCTTTGTCTTCGAATAGGAAAGGTGGGAAAGAACGTCAAATCTGCGTTAAACACAATAAGGTAGGCCAAAGAGAGTCATGGAACAAGTTGCTAAAGGCATGAAAACAATTAGTAAATCCTCTTTGAAATGCATCAAAAGCAGGAAGCCTGCTGATAAGCGATCCATGCGTAGAAGGAGTGCCCAGGGAAGATAAAGTCATAGCAGAAGAGTGAAACGCGTTCTTCGAGCTTTGTTTCACTGAGGAAGAGTTTAAGGAGATTTCCTTGCGGGAGGCTTTTTCCTTTTTTTAAGGAGTGAGTATATTGGAGGATTTCTCCCAAATTGAAGTGTCTGTAAGGGAGAACCAAAGGCTGAGGATGTAGATGGCAGGAGGGGATACCTGTTGAAGAGTTTTGAAGGAACTTCAAAATTGCTGATCCGTTGCCTGTTGTGTGTAACTCCTTGCACAGGTTTAGCCTTGGTGCTCCAGGAATAGAAGGTGACAAATGAGCTGTCGGTTTTTCAAGGTTTCTGGGGAGGCTGAGAACTCCGGGGTGGTCATTTTTTGTTTGCTTGTTTGTTTGCTGGGGATTAATGAATGGGATTAATGAACACAGGTATAAATGCGATGGATTGGCAAAGACTAGGCCTGGCTTGTGTTGAGGAGGAGTGTGCGTCACCGGTCTCCTGGTGTTCTCTAAAGGCTATCATCGCTGAGATATTGTTGAGGTCTGGTTGATAGAGCCCTTCTTAAAGCAGGGCCAGTTTCAAAGTGGGATCAGGTTGCTCAGGGCCGTATGGTCATGGTCAATAAAAAGAGGGTTCCAGTATTATATCACACCCCCCCCCCGCAGAGTCTGCCCAGCATTGGTGCCACCCAACTGATGGGACGAAGGGATGGGTGGTGCTGTGACAAGTTTGCTGGTTGTATTAACTCATTCAGAGCATAAAAATCCCAAAGGCTGAACCGAAAGGACTGCAGAAGGGTCTTATATTGAAAGTCCAGTTCTAAGTTTGCATGTACAGTTCAGCACAGACCAACGTGAGTGTAATGCACATGGAAGGGAACGCAATCTTAATTTTCTGTACGCAAGGATGAAGTTTGAACTGCATTTTTACTACCGTACAGCACAGATAATGCTATGAAAAAAGAAGCTCTGTGCTCAGAAGCGGATAAAAAAGGCGAGGGCAAATTAGGAATTATTAGGAAGGAGGAAAAAAAAGAAATAGAAAACACCATCATGCCACTGTAAATTCATGTTGTGTCCACCTCTCCTGAATAGCATTAGCAATTTTTGTTCTCTCACCTCAAAGAGGATGTAATGAAAGTTGATGAGCTACAGAGAAGGGCATCAAAGACGATCAAGGGTGTGAAAGAGCTTTTGTGAAACAGTAAGTAGCTTGGAAAAGGAGTGATTGAAGAGGATGTGGGGATGTTCTTTAAAGTCTTAGTGTCCTGAAGAAACTGAATAGGTAACAGTACAGATAAGATAAATGCGACCCAAATAAAGCAATTGGGAGGCAGCTTCAAAACAACATGCAGTACAGAAATTGTGGTGTTCGTGGTCACTGCGTGTATGTCAGGAGTGTACGTGGGTTCATGAGCGATTAGGCAGTCTGTGGGAGAGAAACTTGCTGTGCAGTTTAGCAGTCGGAACAGTTCAGTATCAAATTTTGGGCTCTGACTGCCCACAGATCAAGAATTGTTGCTGAAAACTGCAAACAGAAACCTTCACCACGGAGAAGCATAAGCTACGGTCCATTTGCAGATAACACAGTGAAGCAAGACCGTCTGTTGCTCTTTGTTATATGAATCTTGTGGCATAAGATCTTATGAAACTTCCAGGAAAAAAAAAATAACGTTTCAGTGATGATGCTATTTAATCTGTGCTTGTCACCCCTGGATTTGTTAACCTGACACAAGTTACATGCAGGTTAAGTGCATCCTTGATGCGTTTAACATTGCATGGGAGCGATACCCCAGCAAAATTCCTCAGATATTTGCTGGATTAGAACCACAGTTTCTATTTTGTGTCTCTTATATTGAAAGTCATGGTCTAATCTAACTAATCACGTGCTGCTCTTACTTATCTCCATGGCTCCTTTGTAAAGATTGCCCTTTTGAAACTCCATTCTTCAAAGGCCTACAAGGATTGTAATATTGAGGGCATAAACCATAAGGTAGTGTTTACAGAAGTTTCATTATAGTTTATGGTGCTATAAACCATAATTAGTGTAAAACATTTGCTGGTTTGTCCTTTGAGATCTTAAGTGCAAAAGCAAAACAACAAGTAAGCAAGCCAGAAAGATTCTGGGTACAGTGAATGAGGGGAACAGATTTATTAAGTTGCATACGAATAATATTATGGGGGAAAAAAATCATTAAGTGTAATCGCATAATTTCCCCTTGTTTTTTTCAGAAGTTTTGTTGGAACTGTAGGAAGGTTCTTCCTTCAATTGATTATGTGTGAACTTTAGTGTTAAGATTAAAATAGATTAAAAAAGCCAGTCAATTAGTGGTTATTAACACTTAGTGAAAGGGAATGCATGTTAACAGTTAAGAGTTTAATGTCTGCATATAGATAGGCACACACATACATATATATGTATATATAAAAATATAAAATTAGATGTTTTGTATGTAGCATAAGTAATAGGCTGTATGGCACCCATTTCTCACTGCCAGGCTGTAAAACAGTTTTGAAACTTGCTCTCCCAGTCAGTGCCGGGTGTGTTTTCAATTTCTTGGAAACTGGTGAAAAATGACTGCTTTTTTTTTGAATGAGCTAGGGAGAAAAGAAAGAGGTGGTTAAGCAGTAAAGCAATGTTTGGTTTCTTAATGTGTAATATACTGCAAGCCTGGCTTTGTGTATACTGGAAATCTTCTGACCCCTTTGTTTGCTCGGGGGCAGATTGCGACAAACGTTCAGCAGCCTTTAGTACAAGGCAGAGGTTGTGTCTTTTTGCAGCTCAGATACAAGCATCCAGGAGCAAATCCGCCTGCATGTGGCCTGTCGTTTCACCCAAGGTACAGCACTAAATTCTAACTTTAAATTATTTTTAACATTCAGCTGTTGCTGTATAGGTTGCCAGCTTTCAAGACGAGCTTAGAAGTAATAATTTCCGTATTCGTGCCCCTGAAAGAGTAGAGCAGATTGCGGTTTGATAGTTTTTAGCTAACCTTTACAGGTTTGGTTTGCAGCCCCCAGCATATCTGGTGTTAGGAATGGAGTTAAGCTGTGGCAAAAGCAAAATTATTTACGTTTGTCCTTTAATCTGAGCTGCGTGTAAGAGTGCACGTTGTGTAACCGTTGCCCTTGCGCTGTAAAATTATTTTAAGTACTTTTTAATTTCAAGGCTCACATGCTTAACATCAGTATAGCACAAAAGAAGGAAGTGTTGCTTATGGTTAAGTTCTGCTTTTTGCTGTCTACGGAGGGGTTCACTGGACTTGAGAGGCTTGTGAGTGCCCAGAAGACAAAGTCTGTATTGTAATATTTCTCTTGATACTGGACATGGCTTGACAGCATTACAAGCAAACTGTAGCTTGAGCTAAGCATGATAATGCTCTAATTTTTAAAAAGTTTGAGTAGTGGTAAGTTTAGGTCTTTGTGTGCATTTCATGCCTATATATAATATGCATTTGGTACATGATGTGAGCTTTTGTGCTTTTGGTGCACTGGCTGTTCCTTAAGCTGGTTTGTTGAATCGTGTAAATGTGCTTTATATGCAGGTAAGAGATTAATCCAGTGGAAAATAGAATTGCATGTTGCCTACAAATTTGTAAAATCAAAATTAAACACCCCCTGCCCTCAGGTGCATTCCAGATTTGTGACAGCATTTTATAAAGTTTATGTAAAATAAAAATAATTCCATAGCAGGAAAAAAAGGCAAGATAGGAGACTAATGTTTTTAAATTACTGAAAGCTTTCCAGCAGGATCTGAAATCCCAACAGTGCTACGTGAAAAAGATGAAAGCAAAACTTGAGGATAAAATTGAAACCAAATATAAACAAAAGTGAAAGCGACTCCATCGGTTTTCATTTCCCACTTGGCAAAAATGAAAGAATAAACACAGAGCAAAGAAGCACGAGAGCTGAACTTGAGAAATTATTTCAGTTTTATTATTTATTTAATCAGCCAGTAGATTTAACTTCTGCATAGCAGTACTCCTTGAGCAGACTACATGGCAGGGAACGGGAGTTTTTTCTCCCTGGTTTATCCAGGTACCACTTTTGTCACCCGGTGGTTTGGGTGATGGCCCCACAATACGGGAAGTGGCGTCTTCGTCAGTCACGGAAGGACCGTTTTTAAATGCTGTGGCGAAACGCGTAAGGAAAGGCCGGTGGAGGTGATGACACCCAGTATGATGAAAGCGAGCCGTTCAGCTTGTGGGTGCGCTTGAAATGCATTCATGTCGAGATGTGCATTTGTAAAAAATACCTGGTGGGCTTGTTTATTTTTTTGCTCTCCCCATCCTTGGGGTCATCCACTTAGATCTGGGTCAGATCAGCAGTAACCAGAAGATGTTATCTGACGTTGGCTTTGCTACGAACGGAATGACTGCGAGTGGTTTCACTCCATCTCCACGGATCAGTCAGCAGGTAGAACGTCCTTTTTGACCTTGAGAACTGGCTGGTCAGTTAAATCAAAAGATGGCCAAATACTGTGTGGCTGTGGAATCTCAAATTAATATCCTTCTTGTACGTACAGACACTTACTCCTGGGCTGGATTGACCGAAGTGTTGGTTGGGTTGTTGAGGAGAAGCTTGGACAATCACTGATCTGCCGAAGCTTTCAGGGGGATGTGAAAGACTTTTTAATGCCAGAAGTCTTCATTCCCACGCATTTGCAAACATTGCATTTGAGCATGTCAGAACTAAATTCTTTGGATGCCGAAACTTTTGAGTTTGATGAGGGAAGCTGACAAAGACGAGCTTTGCTTAATTTAATAATATTTTTCCGGCTTAGCTGAGAAGTGAAGATGAGTTCAGTAGTCTCACTCTAGCTCCGTAGTATTTTAGGAAACTTGCAAGATAGAAATAGCTGCTGCAGATCAGAAATTGAGTCTGTCTCGTTGCCGTGGGTCTGTGGTGGACACACAAACTTTAAATTAAGAGCACATTTTGTAACTGATCCTATTAACTATTCATATCTCAACATGAAAATGAGTTAAGAAGTTCCTGCATGTCCTGTGGCAGTGGAAAGAGTAGCATTTTGGTCAAAAAGAGAATTACATCATACCATTTAAACGAGCGTCAGTATTAAGCATTTAAGTGCAAGCCTTTAAAGTGTTTGCATAGAAGACATTTCTCTGTTGAAATCTCTAGTGTCAAGCAGTATCTCTGTAATAACTAATTCAATTTATTATTTTGTGTGTGTGTGTGGGCTCAACGCATCTGCTTCTTTCATGGTGCTATTTTTGTAACCGTAAATAAGCGCATGTGACAGACATGTTTCCAATTCGCAGTGTGGATGATTCAGAGGATCCCAGCCCCCAAGTCTCTGCCTGCTGTGGTCTTGTCTGTAAAGCACAAATGTTTCAGCAAGCAGGAGAGTGGTTTTTTACAAAAGTGAAACAGCCTATACTTTTCTTCAATACCTTCTCTTGCAAGTCAAGGAGAAGCTGCTTTCTGGAAAGGGACGGTCCTGGTGCTCGCCGTGAGGTTAAGCAGAGGTGGTTTGGTGTCTTTTGCTCTCGGCCCTTGGTGCTGCGCTGGCCCATGAGGAGTTTTGGGTAGCAAAAGTGTAGGTGTGGGTTAGCTATTAACTTCAGTGGCAGAAACTGCCCTTGCCCAGACAATAAAACGAAAGCTTTAAGCAAATATTAAATCGCACTTTAGTGTAATGTGCAAATAGTTTTTGCTGCGTGTTGCAGAACAGTATGTTATACAAACAAAGGTAGCCTGGTCCCAGCAAGGTGGATTACATCAGGTGTGGGTCATGGCCAGTGAACGTGAAAACCCTTCCTTGAGCACATTGCTCAGTGGCAGTTACCTGGAAGAATTTTTCTGCCTCCCTGAGTGCCTCTAAAATATCGTTGTCTTCTCTGCCATCCTTGCAAGCCACCAGTGTGGGAACACTGAGATGCAGCACTTCTGTTCTGCAATGGCTGCTTTTTTTATATATATATAGCACCCTATAAAGCAGCCACACTGTACTTGGGCAGAAGAATGCTAGACAGCACACAGAGGTGAGGTCTGCCCAGGCTTTGAAAAGTATTTTTTGCCATTGAGGATCCTGATCTTGCATCTGTGATTTTTCCACTGCTTTCAGAGGGACACGTGTTGTGCTTGTTAAAAGTCTTAGGGATGTCTCCTGCAAACCTGGTCACGGAGCACATAAGTGTGTGTGGGTCTAACAGGGCCATGGAAACATTTAAAAAAATGCTGTTGAGCTGCATCATGGTGATGAAAGAAGTGATTCTTGGTAATTGTTTAAGCCTTAATAGCTTTCTAGTTTTCACCAGGCTGGAAAATTCTTTATGAATCAGGTGTGAAATGCTGAGTTTTTGACAGCTTTCAAGAACACACAGAGGTTGGCTTCCGGGGATACCTAGTGAAACAGCTAAGCAGCAGCAGCTATTATGTGTGGGTATTCAGGATTGGACTCGTGTGTAAGCACTTAATTCCAGAATAAAATTGATTTATTGGGGGATAACTGCTCCCTAACCCCAGTCATTAATTATTCCCTGACAACCACGCCAGCAATTTTCCTGTTGTAAATAAGCCCTTTCCAAACTTGTCTGAGTGAAGTACAGCTCTGCTACTGAAAAGTCACCCCTGTCTCTCTTCTAAGCAGCTTTTGGGGGAGAAATAGTTAAGACATCCCAGATATTGACGACAATTCTTGAGCAATCATCAGACTTAAAGCTGAAGGAGGAAATAAATCAGGTAAAGCTTATGGGCACATACAAGACTCTTGGAGGAGGTGGCAGGAGAAGAGTTTTCCGTATTCACGTGCTGTTGACCATTGCTTGCATTGTCATCCTGACGCCACTGGAATCTGGCATCTCCATCTTCACTCCAGGAAGATGTGAGATGGGAAACCAGCGAAAGAAACCCCCAGGAAACAAAGTATTGCTTTAAAGCTGGAAGCAAAGCAGTCATTCTGTAGTGTCACCAGACTTGCAGACATTCGTGTGTGTGCAGGTGATTGTCATGGTAGGGGTGCTGCGGAGGTGATCTTTAACAGTCTATTTGTTAGAAGCCTGGGCCAAGTTCCCAGCTGATGTAAGTCACTGGGATGCCAGAGAAGTGAATGGGCTCAGCCCCAGACATCGTGTTGCTCAAGTGCTGTGATAACGTTCCACACAGGAGCCAGTGCAAGGGAAATTTTACTGTAGGTATTGAAAGGTTCAAGCATTGTTTCATTGCGGCTAAGTCCAGCAACAGAAAAACCCCAGCCTTTTAGTTCTGTTGTATTAAAATAAGATGGCTTTTCTTCAGCACACTTCTAGTCTGCAAGTCCAAGGGCTACCTTTAATGATGCCTGAGATCACTGCAAAATAACAACTCCTGTCTTTGCTGCTGAGGGACAATAAGCTTTGCATGGAAACCAAAGGAAAGAGTCTGTTTTGATGTGTAATGTCTGAATCCCAGCCAGGGCACGTTAACACCCTTTGGGTGGAACAGAAATGCTATAGAGCTGATGAAACACACTCTATATACAGTACGAGTTCCCATTGTACGTTTTCCTGGGCATGTTTATCATGCAGTCTGTAATGCTGATTTCAATACACGTTTAAGGTCTTTGCTGCCTTTGTTTTGTTTGGTGGTTTTAATGTTTTTACTGAGGGGAATGTTGGGTTGATTGGGGTGGTTTTTGCCCTTTGTCCCTTGAGGACACGAGGGCTTTTCTTCCTTCTACTTTTCTGAGATTTTTTTGGGTACAGCAGCACAAGAGAAGAATACTGAATGCTTCCCTCCTCTTTCGTGTACTTTCCACCTCCCTACAGCCTGAGCCCCTACTAAGCAGGGGCTTGTTGGGTAGCTATTGCTGGCTTGAACCCATCACACAGCAGCCTGGATTCCCAGGTGTTTCACCATCCCACAGAGCCTTCTTCTTACCAGCCATGGTCCTGTTGGAGCCCTGACACATTTGGTTTAGGAACCCAGGGAAACAGATGAAGTATGAGCGGGTCTCAGCTCTGGTGAGACCCCACTTGGAGTACTGTGTCCAGCTTTGGAGTCCTCAGCACAGGAATGACATGGACCTGTTGGAGAGGGTACAGAGGAGGCCACAAAGATGATCCGAGGGCTGGAGGCCCTTTGCCGTGAGGACAGGCTGAGAGAGTTGGGGTTGTTCAGCCTGGAGAAGAGGAGGCTCCAGGGAGACCTTGGAGCCCCTTCCAAGTCCCTAAAGGGGTTCCAGGAGAGATGGGGAGGGACTCCTGATAAGGGAGTGGAGCCATAGGACAAAGCATAAAGGTTTTAAACTGAAAGAGGGGAGATTTGGATCAGATATTAGGAAGAAATTCTTGACTATTAGGGTGGTGAGCCCCTGGCCCAGGTTGCTTCTCTAGCTGTGGCTGCCCCATCCCTGGAGGGGTTCAAGGCCAGGCTGGATGGGGCTTGGAGCAACCTGGTCTGGTGGGAGGTGTCCCTGCCCAGGGCAGGGGGGTTGGAACTGGATGATCTTTAAGCCTCTTCCAGCACAAGCCGTTCTGTGATTCTGTTGCTCATTGGTTGCCTGTGTTGGTTCTTCCTGATGGACAGGCCCTGCCTTACACTGGTCTGCCCAGGACCTGCACCCTCCCAGCTCTCAGATTCTTGGCTTTCTGGCCTATCTTGATGGAGTTTCCTCCTTCCTGCAGGCACCTGAGCAAATAAGATACCACCTTTCCTGCCCACGGTGAGTTATTTTTCTTGGTGGTGGACAGGAAGGATGTAACATGCTCACGGCGTCTTTGCTGCTGCTACCAACGTGCTAGGAAAGAGCAGGAAAAATACCCCCATCTCTACAGTGTGGAGCGAGAGTTACAGCCAAGACAGGAGCTGGGTCTAAGGTGCAGTCAGCAATGGACTATGTTTTAAGAGAGCACAAGACAAGCAAATCCACCAGCAGAACCAAGATGTTTCCCCCATCCCTCCTGTTCAAGAGGGCATCACTGGTGGAGTATTCTTAGGGAACAAAAGAGACGCTGTTAAGTGCAATTAAAAGACCAATTAAAGACCAGAGAGGGCAGGTTTTGCTGTCTAGCTATTTGTGAATCCAGGAAGGGTTTTATGTGTGTTTTCTTCTTATGTTTTCAACACCAAAAGCTTCAGGATTTTATTTTGAACCCGTAACCCTTGTACCTCTGATCCGACTTAAACTACGAGTTCTGCTGTCAGTTCCAAAAGCGATATAGATATTTGCATAATTTGGTGTTATCATAAAGAAGGCATGTTAATTCTACTTCTGCAGCATCAGTGGTGGTGGGAAGAGGGTATTTCAGGTGTCCTCAGTGGGCAGGAGAATTTCAGGTGTCCAAAATTGGAGCAGCTGAATAAAGTGCTGTTCAGTTGTCCGTGTTTCAGTGTTGGTCTCACATTTCTGAAGTATTTCTGAGCAGGTGAGAGCAGGTGAGACTACCGGGTTTTCTTAGCCAGGAAAAGTTTCTATCCTTCTGGCAAGCTTGACTTCCAGGCTGGGCTTTGCTCAGGGTACATATGATTTACCTTTGAAAGGGGCATCCACAGTGGAATAGTTGAAAAAGGTGGTCTGATGTGCAAAATCCTATATGAAGGCAGAGTCTGAGCTGTGACCAAGGGGCAGAAATGTGCTCCAAGTGCTGTTCCTTAAAATAAGATCATGTTTCCATGTATCCTGGAGCAGCCTTGGCACAGGGACAAATACAGAACCCAGTTCTCTGAATCCTAAAATTAGCGTATGGTCTCATTTCAGCGTATCTGTTTGGTCACACAGGATGATTGATGCTCTACTGAACTGCATCAGCGTTAACAAACAACAGGAATAGTTTACAAGTTTATCAGCAAAGTACAAGCACAAGATAACTTCTTTTTTTTTTTTTTTAAAAAAAAAAGAGATATAGCCAGTTCTGTACTTGCAGAGAAAAGATAAATGGATACTGTGCAATATTCTGCAGGAGTCCTCTGGGGAACAGATGCTTTTTCACAGCTCTGGAGAAAGGCAGTGACACACTTCACAAACGCACCTCAAAGTATCTTACCCCACCTTACCTTTTCACAGCCATTAATAACGTTTTCATTCATTGGCAAGTCTTTTAACTGGGTACTTTGTGATGGGGAAAGAATAATTTGCTTTTTCAGATACTTTGTTTTCCATAGAAAATACATTTCCATAGAAATATATTTAAAAAAACAAACCCATAGGCAATAGAGTAACTTGTGTTTTGGGGATAACCTTTGTGCCTTTTTCAGTTATCCAGGCGCTGTCAGAGGGAGTGAAACTGAAGGGAAGAGGACATCTCCTGTTGCTCAGATTTAATGCCTGCCATGCCCTTGCTTTCACTTTCTGTCTACAGCTGCCATAATTCTAGTGAAGAGCTCTTCATTCTCAAAGGTTACACTTTCTCTGTGGCAAGAGTGTTTTTCTTTCTCAGGGCAAAAACAGAAGTCAGACTTATGAGAATGTTTTAGCAGAGAGTAGGGAAGACTACAAGCTCTTTATTGAACATTATTGAGTAAAAATATTTATATAACGATTACAGCCATCACTCACATCTCTTTTAAGATTAATAGCTCTTGAAAATAACTAATGTATTTCTAACATCTCTTAAAAAATAACTGAGTGCTGTGAGCTTCCTTCTGAAGAGTCTTGCATAAAAGAATCTTAGAAAAATACATCTTGCAAAGTAGTATAGGGCTGAAATTCAGTATGATCTATTGCATCTCGAGGATGCTTGAGACATCTACCTGCTATGGTGCCCTTTGGGTGACTGCTTCTACAAGCCTTGTTGTACCTGTGCTTCCCTCTTACACTGTTAACGACGCTTCTTGTTGTCTGTCCTGGAAAGCTGGCTTGTATCCTTCACACCAGGCTGCATTCCCATGTAGAAAGCTCATTTTCAAGTGGCACCGTGCAGTAGCTGGAGTGAAATTACTGACTGGCTTCCTCCCAGTCTCCCTGTCCCTTACTGGGTTATTCTGTTTGGACTTCAGCAGATCTTGTGCACCCTCCCACCCTCCAGAGTCTTCCTCTGAGTCACGTCTGCAGGATTAGGAGAGTTTATTGCCTGTTGGGGAGGGGTAGTCACCACCATGGTTTTGTGGTATCTAGTTGCAAAAATAAGGGCTGAACTGACTGCAGGACTAGCACGGACAGTACAGTAAATAAACCTTCGAAAAAGGTCAAAATAATCCCTCCATAAACCATGGCATCAGCACATCTGTGGGCCGTGCTTCTTGCGTGGAGCTTGGCTCCTCTCAGGCTGCCAGTGGCCTCCCCTTCCAGGCAAATGCCACTGAGATGGGGCTAGTGTCTCACATGCTTGGCGCCTGTTTGGGGATAATTTTAGGGATGTCTTCACGTCTGTCGATACATTTAAGCTCCCACCACCAAAAAGGCAACTGCCTCTGACTATGGCCCCCTTTAAAAAGGAGGCAGGTGATAAAAATGGAGCAAAAAGGGGGAAATGACATTCACGGAGCTACCAGCCTTAATAGATTTGTAGGAGGTACGGTTCAAAACTGTGGCCCTTGAAGGCTGGGTGTCTTGTTAAGAAGGGCAAGGACTGATAAAATGACTTCCTGGCAGGTAACCCTATTTCCATGTCTAAATGAGCTCCCCTTTTCCTGCAGGGTAGAAAACTGATTTCTTGGATCCCATCTACATTAACAGTTGACTGCGTTTCTCGCTGGTTATTCTTCCCTTCCCCTACCATGCGACAGTGCTAAACCAGAAGAAAAAACCAACTAATTTTCGATGTAATGCCAGAAAGTTTGACTCTGGCATGGATCTCTGGGAGCGTTTTTTCCCGTGCTCTCCCCAGAGAGATGCTGGGGTTCAGTAGAGGCTGGTGAAGGTAACTGGGCTTCTGGAGAAGTTTGCTCAGGGCAGCAGATGGGTGCCCATGGCTCAGGAGCTCACAGTGGTGGTGAAGGTGGTGGGAACTCTGAAAGTACTTGTCCCGAGCCATCTGCATGTAGCTGCTTTTACACGTAAACACGCAGGGGAAGTGCGATGTTAACGTGGACCAGGAATGGGAGATAGGTGTACAGGTCCTCCTGGTTTTCCAGCCTGCTGCAGGTTATTAATGTTGATATTTCGTTCTCCTTACAAGGATCCACTGTTTCTGCGTTTTCCTTTCCACTGGGTACACGGAGAGAAGCTGGAGTGGAGGAACCTGGCATGTCTGCTGTTTGCTATGGCTCGCCTTAGTTCCTGGCTTTGTAGGTTTCCTTTATAATGAATGCATTCTGAGGGATGGTGAAGCTGGTTTGATGTTAGATAGTGGCCCCCAAAACTTTACAAGCCTTTTCTACCTATTTTGGAGAATTTCAAAGGTCTTTACAAAATGGAATGAGTCTTAATGGTAGGAGGTGATTGTCCTGCTGCTGGAAGATGGGTGGACTTCAGTTTCTTCCACCTGCAGCCACCAAAATAGGACTCCCATTAACCCCGCTTAGGAATTGACAGAGACTACTTTTAAGGCACTGCAGAAGTTGATGTTTCCTTCTGTACAAATAAATCATGCATTTGACAGCTCAGGGCGGGGAGAGGTGGCACCTTCATTTCCCACAGGCAATTACTCGGTGGAGTTGACGTGGCGTTTTCATCGCGAGGATATTGTTGAGGTGCAACTGCCAAAAATCCCGCTACATTTTAGTACCGTTGTGGTCAGTGCTGTCCTGAGGCAGATGGGTCTGGGGGTGTCTTGTGAAGGTGTCAGGCTTTATTTATGAAACACGTGCTCCTAGAGGAGCTCGGGGTGTGTTTCAATAAGCAGGAGCATGCTATGTTTGCCCCCCACCCCCATGAAGGACGATCCCCCAGAAGATGCCCACTGTCCCTCTAGCTGAACATCATTGCGGGTTATTTTTAGCTGGGTTTGGTTTTACTTTCAGATAAACAGATCTTGGGAGCCACTCCTCCCTTCTCACAAGCCAAACCTCTTTTCTGATTACCTCGGGACTAATTGGTGTGGGTGATGGCTGCGAAGGTGTGTGCTGACAGCTGCGGGTGCTAATCCTGGAGAAGTCCCAGGGTGCTGAAAAGGAGATGAGCACCGCAGCATCTGCGGACGAGCAGCTGGGGGAGCCCCCCGGGGACGTGGAAGGGAAGAGAAGAGAAGACTGGCTCCACAGAGATGTTTTGGGCAAGACTGACTTCCTTATAGTAGCGATGTTGGCAGCTCTCTCGTCTCCTGAAACGCATTGCTGTTGCACACAGGCAGCTTCTGTTTCTCTGGCGTTGCCTGTCCCAAGTGGGATTCATTGCTGCTGCCTTCAAGATGACTTTTCTGCCTTCTGTCTGATTTGTTCATTCAGACGGGCTGGAGGTTTGTCTTAGGGGCTCGTTACCCAGAAGACAAGAGTCCCAGTGCTAAATGGGAGCAGAAGACAAGAGTCCCACGTGTCAAATGCTGAAGATGATGCGCGGTGTTTCCAGGAATTACCTCAAAGTGCATGTGTACTTAAAGATACCTTACACAGAAACACGTCTAAGATGATCGTTGAATCTGCTTGTTTCTTTCTTGAGCGATGAATCAAAATTTGCTCATGTTTTTAGTACGTTGCCATTTGCATTTTTCAGCTTTCACCCAGCGTGCAGTAGAGGAAGATGGTACCAATCTCCCGTATGCACTCGGCAACCTGGATGGGAATCCTTGGTGCCAAGAGGAGGGAGCTGCGGCAACTGCACCCGCATCGCCCTCACCCAGGAAACAGCTTCCCTCTTGCACAGAGAAGGGATTTGCACAAGGACTCAGCCACACCGTTGGGTTCTGGGGCTGGCTGTTTTTTCGTGGCTGCCATGAACCTGAAAGGGAGCTGAGAACTTGCAACCATTTTCTGAGCTATTTTAGAAATTCGTCCTCGCTGGAAAAGGCTGGGGCTTGAAGCACGAGTCACCAGCTCCATGTGGTAGTAAATAAAATGCCAATATTTTTGCCTAGAGATTAGCGTGAGCGCGGCTGCTGGTAAATTCTCTGAACACATCAAAGAGCTTTATTGTTGCACTCAGGTTTTAATTCCTTATTAGTTTCAGGAAATACATGTCCTCAGAGCAATGAGAGGAAACTTTGAACGTTTTTCTTCCTCTTGTGCTGGGTGTGGGCTTGGTGCTGCCTAATTGTTAGTCTGTCTGATGCCTGTACTCCCATAGGAAGCAAGAACAAACCCATTTACATTTGTGTCATTGCTGCATGCTTTCAAACGTGGCCTACTCATTTTATTTCTCTTTTTTTTTTTTTCTTTTTAAGATCAAAGGTGACAAGAATAGCGGAGCAGAGAAGTTAAGAATGATGCAGAGAACACAGATGTGAAGAACAAAGGAGAGAGGAAAGAGCTGAGCCTGGTGCAGAGGGGGAGAGGAGAAGCAGCAGCCTAAATGCAAGTACTTGAACATGGAAATGATGGGTTGTAGGCTGTTTGTGGTGTTTTAATCTGCATCTAGTGCCCGCCGGCGCTTTCAGAGGGGTGCCTGAGATAGGTTAATGTTTTTAAAATTTTCTACCTCGAGTTCAAGACTTTGGACTCTTGTGTCAATAATTTACAGCTCTAAACAGGGAAGTGGCATCGGTGTGGCATGGCGGGGCGGGGGAAGTCAGTTTGAGTCTAAACCGAATATTACAGCGTGGTGTGGTGCAGCTGAAGGGGCTGTAAACACTTAGTTCCCAGTTAAGCAGTTTCAAAATACAAAGTAGCAACTAAAAAATGAGAGACAGGGTTGATCAGAGAAAGCTGGAGGGAGAGGGTCAAACTCCTCAGCCAGAACCAAAGCGGTCTGATGAGTGCTGTGATGTAAAATGTATTTTGCTTGATTTTAGTCAAGTGCATGGGACAGACACAGCCATTTAAAAGCACTCTTGTTAGCAGATGCATCATTTTAGCTAGTACAGTGATGCCTCTGGCATGTGAATTGGTTTGGCTACATCTTTTGTGCTGGCAAAAAAAAAGGTCTTGTGCAAATGCAGTTACGTGGGCCAAAAAGAGGTCTCTTCAGGAGCATAATTGTTCCAATTTGCAGCCTCTGGTATCTCGCCTGTATCAGCAGACAATCTATTGCCAATATGTTGTGTTTTCTTCAGGTGAAGGTTGTCCTAATCCAGGTGTCCCAAAAAAGTGTTCTCTACCCCAGAAAAGGCTTTGTCATCTCAGTTGGTTTTAGCAGAGGCTTCTGCACAGTCACTATTGTATTTCTAACTGTTGGATGCCTGTAAAAGCTTAAAAAGTCTGTACTGTGCAGAGATGGAGGAGCAGCCTTGGGAGTTCTGAATGGAAAACAAGTAACGTTGTCCCTTTTTCCCTGCAGCTCCGTCCAGGGTGGGTGACAATGCCTGTCGAAAGGATGCGGATGCGCCCCTGGCTGGAAGAGCAAATCAACTCTAACACGATACCGGGGCTGAAATGGCTAAATAAGGTAAGGAGAGGTGCATCCACACGCGTGTGTACGTGTGCTGAAGCGGGACTTCATAGCAGCGCTTGAGGTTTGGATAGTTAAAGCAGCTCATTCCTGGTTTTCAAAGGGGTGACATGGGGAGGAAGGGCAAAGCTGAATGCTTCCTGCTGAACCTGTTCCTCCAGCCTCGCCTGCCAGATCTCTGGCAGCGCCCTGCTTTGGCCTGGTGGATTTGTGGCTGCTTTGAGAGCATTTTCCAGCTCTTTGTTGTTGGATCGAGCATTTCTGGAGACTCCGCTAGTTGGGTTTTTTTAAGCTGGGAACAGATTGCTCACCAAGCAGTGTCAGAGGGATGTGAACAACATGCTCTCCTGAGGGGGAAGGCTGTATTCTTTGTTAGACTGTGGGTTGAAGCAATGATCTCCTGTTTCAGACTTGTGTGACTTCTCTGATGCTTCTCACGCCGGGAGAAAATGGGACAACTTTCCCATGCCAGACCCAAACCTCATATTCCTTGTCCTGAGCTCTTACTGAGAGCTCTAGACATTTTGAGAGCGTAAGCGTGGGCTCCAAAATGTCAGTGCCCAATTTGATATTGTTTTTATTTTTTTTTAATTGGCTGAATAAAACCAAAGACTATATTTGAGGCTTTGAACAGTAATAAATCCTGGAAATATTGAATGCATTCTGTGGTATGTGGGAGAGTAATTCACCACACTGAAAAGGACAAAGCATGTTTGGCTACAGAGGCTACTTCGTTATCAAAATGTGTGGAAATGCACAAAATCAGGTGTGGAGATGTAGGAGCTGCCCCTCTGGTTAAGGCACTAACACAGTTAGTCTGGTATCCTCCCTATAGCAGTAGTTGTAGTACTCAGGTGTTCATTTTTAGAGCTGAAGAGGGGCAATTAAGATGATTACTTTTCATTGCAGCTTACAAAGCTAGAAACGCTTGTGACTATAAAATTATCAGGAGCCCTTTAAATTACAGCTACGAGTTCTGTTTCTCAGGAACTTCCTGCATCAGTGACTCTCACATGCTGTGGCTGGGTAAATAAATATTGCTTTATCCATTGCCTGGTTAACTGCCCTGTGAATTGAGTACATCCTTGTTCTTGCATAATGGGGTCACAGCTGAAGGGGAGGAAGAGACCAGTTTTTACTGTTGCCTTTGTCATTTGAATCCCACGCTTGGCTCCCTATGGTCCTTACTCCTTGAGTATTTCCCCCTTGGTGTCAGGTCTCCCCTGCTGACAGTCCATCTCTGCCATTCTTCACTTCTTGCCCAATCCTGGAATAATTCCTCTGCCCTTAGTAGGGCACAGTATTTCAGATTTGAGCCTATTACTCTTAAATATAACGTCATCTATAGCTTTTGTTCACGTAATCTTCCTTGGTACATCCCAGGGATGTGCTTGCTTCCTTTGCTCTGCAGTGTGAAGGTGCTGCCACTGCACTAAGGGCTTTATTCTTCCAAGTTCAACCCAGCAGCTCATAAAGGCAGTTTTCAAGGCACGACACATCGTTTAATGTTTGCCTCCCTCTGATCCTGTTGTTACAGCAGTTTTTGCCTTGTACTTCCGGCGCAAACTGTTTGCATGCAGGAGTTGGCAGGAGGTTTTCCCCTTAGTTTGCATATTCTGTATGGACCAAGGCTTGTCTCACAAATAAAGTATTTTGAAGTGGAAATTTTTTTTTCCCTAAAACAAAGCCATGGCATCTACCAGAAGGAGGATACCAGGTGTCCTGGTGNCAACGTCTGAGGAGGACCCTGTCTGTTCGTCTGGCTTTGATCCCGATCTGAGCATTCCTGACTCCAGAGCTGGAATCCAGCTCCTGTCGGTCACTGAATCCAGTCTGGGACTTTTCCTGATGCCTGCTGGTGATGTGATTGTCATCCTGGGAGCTTGATAGGGTTTTGTATATAAAGTATGCTTTTTTCCCCTTTTTAAAAAATTTTCTTTTTGTTATTTTTTATTTCATTGTTTATTAACATTTTCATTAAAGTGGTTAGGATAATTGTTAGGATTAAAGGAGGATACCAGGCTAATTGTTAGGATTAAAGGAGGATACCAGGCTAAGTGACCTGCCTTGAGGCTGATTCCCCACTTCTGGCATCTGATTGGCATCTTTCTGGGTTTCCTTTATTGTGCTCAACAAGCTAGTTGCACTTCTTAGGGTTTCTGTTTAAAAATGTTTAAAAGTTCATTCCAAGAGTGAATCATTAAACCAAAAATATTTCTATTTTTACTGTAAATCCTGACCATAAATAAAGCCATGCATGGAATCAATGATACTGTGTTCTGTGTATTGCAACCCCCTCTGTACCCACAGAACTGATTCTGGAGGCTGTGAGATTTGGGGATTTGTGCATTTGTGTATTTTAATCAGTTTGGTAAAGGCCAGTCCATGGTAATGAAAAGAAGGTGGGTCAGATTAGCAAGAGAATTGCACTCTTCTGTGTGGACAGCTTTTAAGGAAATAAGATTTAAGTACTAAGGAAATGAATACTATTCTGGGTTTGTCACCAGCTGTTTCTTCCTGCAGAATTAAATCTCTCAGTTAAAAGTGACAAATTAGGTACTGCTAACCTACCTGATTCTTTTTGCTGCTCTCAGTTGATCACACTATACCTCCTGTTTTGTATTCCCTTCCGGAACAGACCCCTCTCTATAAGTCATTTATGCTCGTGTACCCTCCTGGTGAAAATGTTATCCTGCTGCTTGGCATGAGGGAGAGACAAAAGTGGGAGGTGTGAAGGAAATTACATAGTTCAGTAGAGGGCAGAAGTGCTGTGAGGAGGGGGATAATGGGAGGTCAGTGTCCCTCCTGGGTATGGAAAAGGAAATAGTGTAAAAAAAAGTGTAAATATTCAGAGTAGCTGTAACAGGAGTCAAGAGGCAACCTGCTGCTTTGAAGGGTACTTGGAGCGTTACCCTCCAGATGGATGCCATTCTTTAAAATTTGTCCTGTGGCTTTCCAGCTGATGTGTGATCTCACGCTCATTCACCTGCTTGGAGCATTCTGCAACGCTGGGGTTGCAAGCTTTGGATACTCTTTGCCTCCTCCTGCCTGTTTCTCACAACGTGACACCTTTTTCCTTTCAATATCCCCACTGGAGTTTGGTAGCAACTCCTGTTACGCTGCAAAAGTTCGGTGGGTTGTGCATTTGACTTCAGGTGAGACTAAAATGTCCGGTGATGGAGCGCTCTACCTGGCAGCACATGGTTTTCCAAGTCTAAGAGACAGCACTGATGAGCCTTTTCCTATTAAGGTCATTATTAAGAAGCACCAGCTGAAGAAGGAAATAGGTAAAATGTTTCGTAATGTGTGAAATCAAAAGTTAGTATTTAAATAGAAAGCATAAGGCAAACTAGAGCAGAACACACAAGCACATGGTGTTGCTGCAACCAGCAGTCTTGCAGGATTTCAGAAATGATTAGGTATTTGACAGTTGATGAGAAAAGCTGTAGTTTCTGTATAAGTATGTAAAATTATATATGGATTATAAAGTTATAATACGTGCAGATTCTGTGTTTTTCTGATTCGTTTTATAATTTGCTATAGAACCGTGCCTGTCTGGTATTGGGAAGAACTTTGTGTAATGAATAGAAAAACTGTAGTGAACCCTTAGAATGCTGTTGAGTGCCCTTGCACCTTTCTTTGAAGCAGTGAGTACGGATGATGATGACAGTGTGTGATGTCTGGAGTCTTGCTCGGTCTGCTAGTTCCTATAGAACTTTTTGAATTATCGTAGGGAATATGAAACCAGTGGTATAACCTCCCTAGTGTTGTGTAGCATTATTCCATCCTCTTCCTATCACCAAGCATGAGAAGATTTTTTTTTGATCTGGTCAATTTTTAAGTTCTGGTTGATAGAAATTGTGTTCTATGGAAGTATGAATTTGTTTCCATGCTCGTTACAGTCTATGGGGGAGTCTAGGCAAGGAAACATATCCTCACCCTGATGAATGTAGCTCAGTACTGGTTTTGTATATATTTCATTATTTTCTTACTGATATTACTAGCTTTTTTTATTAATACATCATTAAAGTAGTTTTAGTTTCTTTTCAACCCGTAAGTCTCTCTCTCCCTTATTCTCCCTCTTCAGAGAAGAGAGAGAGATGGGTTAAAAGAGAGCATCTGTCATTCCTTTAGCGGCCAGCCCAGCCCAGCCTAAACCACAACAGATTTATTGGCACCAAAGGTGAAGCCAAGGGAGAAGGGAAGAAGGCAGTTCCAAACAAGTGGATGTAAATGAGAGAAAGGATCAAAGACAAAGAGCTGAAGGACGATACAAAGCGCAGGCTGAAGAGAAAAAAAAAAAAAAGAAAAAAATCATGTGGAAAGGAAGGGAAATAAACCTAACCTTGACATTAGTGAAATATTAACCAGGCAGACAAGGAAGAAAAGTGGTTGTTGGAGGAAGGAGAAAGGGCAAAGGATTCATCTCACCCGACCACAGACACCTACAGTGCAGTTGTTTAAATGAGAGCTGCTTATCTAGAGTTGTTTGTCACCGGTGTTGTATCTTCCATGGGTTTTTCTAATCCCTTTGGGAATCAGTTTATACCTCCACCACGTAAGGGATGCTTTGGTTTAACGAGGTGTTGGGTGTTACAGAAATATTTTTAAAAGTGCCTTCCTTTGGATTGCTGTAAATGAGCTTCTCTTTGGCCTAAAGTTTTTAAGCTAAAATACATTCAACTATCTTCAATGCCACCCCTTCACATGAGTGTCCTGTATTTTTTTTATCCCCACTGGAGAAATGTGTAATAGTTGGTATATTCATATGTCCATTTGCTTGGTGTACAAATTTGAGAGATCCCTTTCCTTCACTGTGTTAGTATTTTACTGCCTGAATTCCAAATCCCTTGAATTTGCTTGGTTCCTGGGGTTGTTTAGTTTCATATCTAATTTTTCTAATCCGGAAAGTGCCTGTGCTGCCAAAACTAGCCTTGATTTGAATGTTTAGAAATGTGTAGTGCTGCATGTTTTACCCATGTGTCAGCTTGGAAAGCCACCAGGCTTATTGCTTGTGAAGGGGCATCTAAGTATTTCAAACACTTAGGGCTGTATTCTGCTTTCAGTGACGCCAGTGGATATTTTCCTATCGAGTTCAATGACAGCAGCACTGGGTTAGAAGGAAGCAAAACTCTTGCAGATGCTGGAATTGTGCTTTTAAATAAGTGACTTAAAGTCGTCAGAAGATCCCTCAAGTCAATCAGCGTTGGCATTTCCTGTTTGTTTTCCCTTCCAGGAGAAGAAGATTTTTCAGATTCCCTGGATGCATGCTGCAAGACATGGGTGGGATGTTGAAAAAGATGCTCCCTTATTTAGAAACTGGGCAATTCACACAGGTATTGGAACTCTCTGTCTGCAGGACAGATTTTCACATTGTTTTCCCTTTTAAAGTTATATTTTCTTTCTTGCCTTTGTGTTTACTAACAGAGAGGATGAATTTAAGGTTCTAAATCTGTGGGAGGCTTAAGTGCTTTTTTCAAGGTCTGCGATACTCTCCAGCTTTATTGAAGGGCTGTAACTCATTTGCATTGAGGAACACAGTAAAACTTAATTGATTTAAACGTTAACAAGATTGGGTTCAAATTGGTGAAGAGTAGAGCACGCTGAGCACTTTGTGGACTTGGGCCCTTAGGTTTTTTTTATGTCTTCCTATGGATATGAGCCAGACATAATAAAGGTGTAAATGCTGTGCAAGCTTTTCCATGTTGGCGTGGAGTCGCATCTGATTGGCAGGGCCCTGGGTCTTTCTTGAGCAGAAACCCTTCATCATGTGCTCCAGACACGTGCATGGGAATGAGATCACAACACTTGCTCTCTTGCAACCTCAGCTATTGTTTGAGCTCTTGTCATGGGAACCGAAGGCTGATACCTTGAAGTTAACCTACGCTGTTATTAATTCGCCTTAGGCTTTCAGTTACACCTCGTGTGTGCCTAACTTTCTTTTCTTGCTTAGGAAAATACCAGTCAGGAGTAGATAAACCCGATCCAAAGACATGGAAGGCAAACTTCCGTTGTGCTATGAATTCTCTGCCTGACATAGAAGAAGTGAAGGACAAAAGTATAAAGAAAGGAAACAACGCCTTCAGGGTGTACCGGATGCTGCCGTTATCAGAAAGACCTTCCAAAAAAGGTAGAGAGGAGAGCTTGTCAACCTGAAAATGGTACTGGGGGCATTGTTGATATTTTGGGGGCCCCAAAATGTCCTTGTTCTACTCCTCCTGTGAAACTGGGCGGTTTTATCCAGGTTTTCCCCAGAATTTAGCAACACCTGCATGAAAAATGGGCTCTGTTCAGTTAAGAGAACAAGCTGCTCGGAAAGGGGATCCAAGAGATGTGCTACCCCCAAGCTGGTGGTCTGTGTTAAATTGTGTTAGTTCTGTTACAGCCAATAGAGTTGTGTCCAGATGCTGGTCCCAGGTGTCAAGGAAGATGATAAGGGAGTATTACAAGATCAAGGCAGTTAACTCAGTACGGCTCATTGAGACTACAGTGGCAGACGTTTTGGTATCTTTTTCTCAACCAAGTATAGAAATAAACTGGTCAAGCTGAGCAGGAGGAATACAGAATACACTCTGCTCAGAACATTAAACTGAGAAACCAGTTTGTTAGTTGCATAGCTGCACTAGGCCATGAAAAACCAGCCCACACAGCATAATAATGCTGAAATGGGAAACTACATTTGAATCCCCAAATTTAGGGATTAGCTCTCCCACTTGGCCAGGAGAGGACCAGCAGGTCAATCTCATAAGTATTTGGTTTCTTATGAAGCAGAAACACTGGCTTCTTTATGGCTCATTGGCTTCCTTATGGCTTCCTTACTGGTTTATGGAGTAAAACATTGGCTTCCTTAGTCCTCTGGTGTCCCCTGATGCCTAGGACTTTTGGACAAAAAGAAAACCTGCAAACCAAATGTACAATCTTCATCTAAAATCCATTTTAATTCACATGTAGCTCAGTTTGCTATTTTCTTAAGCTGAGATGTGAAAGGCACATCTTCAGTATAAGGTCAGTGTGATTGGAAATTATGAACTTTGGCTTTTTTGGGCCAGAATCTTACTACAAAAGGGAGATCAATCTGCGAAAGGTAGAACGTTTGCTTTGAAATTGTTTCCAGGGTCTTGTCGATGGTGTATTTCGTACGTTCAGGCATATTTGAGCAACCTGCTCCAGTGGGAGGTGTCCCTGCCCATGGCAGGGGGGTTGGAACTTGATGATCTTCAAGGTCCTTTCCAACTCTAACCATTCTACGATTCTCTGATTTCCCTGAACCATAACTTGTCGCACTGTGGCAGATTTCCTGTCATAGCTGTAAGAACTAGAAAAGTTCTTAATGAAAGCTGAGATTCTGGAGATGGGGCTGTAGCTGGATAGGATGGTGCAGTCAGTCTAGTTACTGTAAAACTGACATATATTGGGCTGTGTATATTGTCTCACATGCCCTTTCTGTGTGGCACGTGGCTAAAATTACGTGCGAGCGCAAGAATTCGGCTGCAAACAATCCTAATTCTCGGCGCTGTCTTGATGTGGAGTTGGGAGAAATTCCTGGGACACGTCTGTGCAAACAGTGGGGTAGAGCTGAGCTTGCACCAGCAGGTCTGAGCTTCCATGTCAGGCTCTCCTCGTCGGGTCAGAGCAGGGACAGCAACGCTGGGGTCTGCCAAAACCGCGCAGCATTTTGTGAGGTTCATATACTATGCAGCTTTCTGGCTTCTCAAATCCAGCACGACTACAGAAACCCCGTTTGCATAAATTAAAATGTATATTCCCCTCTGCCCCAGGTTCCACCTATTTACAAAAATACCTGTTGAAGTTTATTGTGATCTCTTTTCACCTATTAAATCAATAAACAATCTCCCTTTTCCTCCAGATACAGTGAGAGTGTCACAAATGTGACAAGACATATATTTTGATTTATTTTTTTCCCTTGAAGAGTATTTTTCTCCCCTTTTTTAACAGGCCTTGTTGCTTAGTTTGTCACTCTTCTGTATTTTTCACCTTGATTTTTTTGTTTTTTTGAATGCAATTGCTTTTCTCAGTCACGTGCTGGTTTTTTATTTTTATAGTCTTTTCAAAACGAATCACAAAACCAGAATGTTCAAGGTAGATTTTTTTGTTTTACTGCCCGGTGGGTTTAAAATTAAGCAAAACATGTTCACCCTTTCCTGGGAGGTGCTGCTATTTTGAGGCATGTTTTGGGTCTGTGTCCTAGTCAATATAGAAGGTGGGGAGGATAACTCGTGGCACACAGGATTTTAAGAAATCTTCCTTCTGTTCTTGCAGGAAAAAAACCAAAGCCCGAGAAGGATGACAAATTCAAACAAATTAAGGTAAGAAATGGCTGTTAAATAGCGTGAGAGCTTGTGAAAACAATCTGGTGCAATTTTTTTTAATAGCCCCCCAATAGTATATTGTGGTGGGTATTTGCAAATCTCTCATGCTTGTGGTTTGGTTAAGAAGCTACAGTTAACACTGAGTGTTTAGGGGTGGGTTTTGGTTTTTGTTTTGGTTTGGTTTTTTTTCTTTCCAAAACGTGAAGGCTGTTAGAGCCACAACTGACGTCACCAGTTGACACAGCCCTTGTGTTGCAACGCCTGGAGGCTGGAAAACTGGCAGCCTCTGTGATACATTTGCCATTTGTTTGTCTGTGTAAGTAGGGATACAGTAATTAGGAAAGGAATGCTTCTGAACAATAGAGCTACCTTTTGAAGCAATTAATTCCTGCGTGTAAGGCATTGGAAATTCATTCTCGTGTGGGCAAGGGAGAGAAGTTTTGTCAGAGCTGCACGTTCTCGCCTCGGTTGTAAAGTTCCTGTCGCTGCCTGAGGTTGTTTTTTTTTGAGGACCCAAATTGCTTTCCCGACAAACCATGGTGTCCCCTAGCTGTCACACTTCTGAGCACCTCTTGGAGGTGACCACTATGACATACCAGCAGGGTTTAGTCCGCCTTTGAGTTTTTTTAAAAAAGCAAATTGCAAAGGTTTCAGACTTTTCAGCCTTCGGTAAATTTGGTGTCCTCGGGTCACTCGTAGCAGCCGTGTCTGCAGCAGAAGGGCAGCTCGGTCCCCCACTGCTCGCTCCTGAAGGGCTGTGCCACCCACGCCTGGGCATGTGTCCTGCACCCACTGGCCAGGGAGATGTTCTGGGCCAGGTGAACCTGGGAAAACTCATCTGAAATCATGTTTGGAAGGTGCTTTGGAACCGCTCTCCCGGCAGTTGCGAGTTAGATGTCAGAATACTGTGATTTTTAAATTGTCTTAAAGGAACCACTTTTTAACCATCCTATCTGGATCCCACAGCCACCTGTGCTTGTTAGAACGTGACTCTGGTGGTAGCCTGTGTCTGTTCCCCTTTATTCTGACAAATCCATACACAAGCTGGCCTCCAGATATGCCTGGATTTTAAAATGGATGTTCTTTCCACGCTCAGTGACTGTTCACCTGGCTATTGAACATTGAAGGCAATAATAGCGGGTAAGGGTGGTGGATGAATTAATGCAAATGCACATTTCTGAGCATTGAAGTGGGAATTATAAGCATTTCTGCTTATAATTGCTTTGCTCAGTGATGTGACTTCCTGAGATCCGAGCTGCGTGTTCTGCACGGAACGCCTTGCAGTTTACCCCGAAAACCTCCCTTTAAGCGGAGGTGAGTGAGAGGCTGTTCCACCATCTGCCTGGTAATGGGGTAATATCAGCCAAGGGAGAAGCTGAGCCTCCGAGGGCAGATCTGCGAAGAGACTTCAGCATAGCAAGAGTTCTCAGGTAGACCTCCCTCCTGTTGCCACTGCCAGACCCTGTGGGCACCCACAACAACTGCTGCTGGGGATGAACCTTGGGGTAAACAGGCTATCGCTGTTAAAATGTGAATTCTTGGCAATGGGAGTAGGGTGTAAGTGTCTGAGTAGCTTAGATAATTTTGTTTTAAAAGAGCGAGCCTATTTTTAAAGGCTGAACTGCCTGCTGGAGGCTTAATTTCTACCTTACCCTAGATTTATCCTTTTGACTATGCATGCAGCTCCTTGTTGAGACATTTTTTTTAAATCTAAGTGATGCCTTTCCCCCTGCATTTAGCTTAGGCTTCCAGCAGGCATCTGGGCACCGAAAATTTAGGTGTTTTAACACCAACTGTGACAGTGTCCAAGTCCCTTCATCAGCCTGGCACCATCACCCAAGTTTGAGGGTGCGTATTTGTTGCTGCAGCTTGAAAGGGGCTGCTAAATAAATTCCCCAGTAGCCCAGCCTCAGTGGAGCTGGGCAAGGTGCTGGACGCGCAAGGTTCCCATGGGGGCTGCTGTGTTTGCTGAGGGGTTGCACAACACAAGACCTGTCTCTGCAGTCAGTGCTCCTCAGTGGGTCGATCACAGCTAATTTTATCTTTTCCAGCTCTCCAGTTCTTTGTCCTGCAGGTTGGCACAGGCCGGTGCAGCTCATCGAAGACCTAGTTGCCCTTAGCACTAATTTTACACCCTTCTGATGGGCAGAGAGACCCTGGGGTAGGGCGGGTGATTGGACACATCCCTGGAGGTGTCCAAGGCCAGGCTGGATGGGGCTTTGAGCAATCTGGTTCAGTGGGAGGTGTCCCTGCCCATGGCACGGGGTTTGAACTTGGTGGTCTTTAAGATCCCTTTAACCTAAACCATTCTATGATTGCATTATGGCCTTACTTCATGGTTGGGAAGGCACAGACTTGAGTCAAAGTGACAGCTCTTTTTGAGTTATGGCACATGGTGTCCAGGAGAAGGACCTGTCAACGCCATCCCCAGTCTTTTGTCCCTGTGATAACAACTCATATGGTGCCAGCGAAGGGCTGGCACCTCAAATCTTGAGGCTTGCCTTTGCCCAAGTGCTTTAAAGCAGCAAAAATGGACCATGGGTGGCATCGGAGCCAACCGGCGGCTCGGCACCTTTCTGTGGGTGTCTCTGGGTCACCAGTGAGGCAGAACTGGGCCTGGCCAACCCAGAGTAAGAGCACAAGTCCTCAGACTTCAACCAATAACCCTGTAAGGGAGCCAGTAGGGAGGAGGAGGCTGGACCTGTAGGTAATCCTTTAAATCTGTTTATAGTTTTTTAAAGAAATCCTGAATTTCTGGCATTAAACTTTTTAGTCCCTATTTCCGAAGGGAGTTTTTTTTTTAGATTCCCACGCAAGTGTACCAGAACTGGAGATGTGTCTTGCAGAAGGCTTAGTCTGTATAGAACAGGTGGTGTTTTCCCAATGTTACTGCCCTGTGGTAATGTTTATGATGTGATCTAAAAGGCTGTATTTAGTGTAAACACTTTGGTTTGCTTTCAGGCTTGCTGCAGAGAAAAATTAAGGCTAGAATTTATTAATTGCTGTACAGAAGCTGAGGCTTCCTTTCAAGGAGTGCTAAGAAGTAGAGCATGTTTGGAAGGCAACAAGGATGAGCATTAAATAGAGTACCATCTTAAAGCAATGCTTGTTTCTGGTTTGTTCCAAATATTAATCTCTTTTAGTAAATAGCAAACTAATTTCTTGCTCTCTGAAGCTTACTCTAAATCTGAAAATTTAAAAAAAGCTTTCGTTTCAAAGCAGAAGATTTGGAAATGGAGTAGACTCTGGCTTCTTCTCAGAGAACCAAAATACTCCTTCTAAGACCGTGTCTAGCAGAGAGCAAGGGGTATATGGCAGGCAGAAGCAATATGATTTATTACTGTCTCAGAACAAAGAGATGAACTGAGTCTAGGCTCCTAAAATCAAACCTGACCCAACTGTACTGTTTTCATTCTAGCAAGAGCCAGTTGAATCATCTTTTGGGATTAATGGGCTAAATGATGTCACTTCTGACTATTTCCTGTCCTCCAGTATAAAAAATGAAGTTGACAGTACAGTGAACTTTGTAGGTAAGTACTTCTCTGCTTTTCTTCTATGCTAAGCATACAGGTGACTTCAAAAACCCTTTTGACTCTGCCAAACTTAGCTTTCTATCAGTATCAGGATTTTGCCCTTTGGAGAACACCACAGTGACAGTTGGATGAACACAATTTTCACTAGCCCAAGCCACCCCACGGCCTCGTGGTAGGTCAGCCCCTCCCCCCCAGCTTGCAGAGGTCCCAAGCAGTGGTTGTTCCCCTGAGAACAAAGCATTTCCAGAGGTGCTCAGGTGGCTTTTCCTGACGTGGACTTACTCCATAGGGTTGTCCTCAACTATGAGGAGGAGACTGTAGCCAGTGTCACTTAGGAGTTAAACTCCAGTTGGATGGTGGTTTCCTATGGCTCCAAGCAGAGATTTTTATAGGCTACCATTTTATTTGGGGATTTAAACCTTCAGATAAAATGCAAGAACTTGGTTCTTTTTACTGGTAGCTCAATAGCAGAGTTAGTTCTTAACATCACTGACAGCAAGGATCAGCAAAGACTGCATTTAGAAACCGGTACATGAGGAGTTAGCTGTCATCTCAGCATGTGAATAATTGGTTCTGGGTAGAATAATTGGGCTGGTTTTTGACAGCTCTTTTTTTTTGGCTGAGGTTGTCACTGCAGCGAGGCTTCCTAAAATGTGACCCATATACCGTTTTCTCTAGAATTCCACTTTTATATATGTCGGAAAAGGGTTTGAAAAATATGCTAGTCTTCTGTTTGGAGAGAGGGCAGAAGTTTTGTGTGTTGACTGTTTTTGATGCCTGTGCCTTAGGCCGCGGGGCTTTGCAATAGTCATTCCCCTGGAGTACTTCTGTGGCTGAGGAGTTTGTGAGTCGTTTTCCTCTCATTATGGCGGTTCATTTGCTCTGTAAGAGTGTTAGAACACGATTGTTGCTCCTGCTATTACGGAGGGTTTTATAACTTGAAGGAATAGCACTGTAGTGCTATTAGTGCTTCCTGTTTACTGACTGACTCATAAACAAATCTGAAGCATGCCAAGGCCAACATGCGGTCCCAGGGAAGAACTTCATACACTTTGGCTTTATTTTACAGTCCTAAAGTCAAACAGAGATCAATTAAGAGCAGTCTTTGGCGCGTAACCGGTGTTCCCTGAAATCCACTAACATCAGAGAGAATTATTTTGCTGCAGTCTCAGTTTTCTACAGTAGAGTGTATCCCGAACTCCTGCTTGATTTTATACTGAGGTGAATGCACGTTGCACCTTAGAAGATCTCACTAATTTGCAGGACAGGACCCATAGCCACAACATCAACATCTAAGAATGGTCAAAGGCCCATTGTGGAAACCGAGCAAGAGGTTCAGAAGAACAGAGCTGAATTTGCAACTTAAGGGCTTTCATTTTTCTCCCTTCCAACTCTAACCGTTCCGTGATTGTATGACTCACAGAATCCATTTTTGGGGGTAGGACAGCAAGGCTTGGGTGGGTAACTGTCAGCCAGTTGGTTGTTTAATGGCTTGTGAAGTGTGCTGCTTATCCAGACAGGAGAGAGAAGTCCTTATTTAGGACTGCAAGCAGGATTTTAATGTAAACAGTGGGGGAAAAGGGTAAAATAGCTGTGTTCTGCAGAAAGGAGGGAAGTCAGCTGGAGGAGAGGAAAGACAGACAGCACCTGCAGCATTTCTGACATACACACAGCTCATGGGAAAGTGGTGGCATATTGCCCAAGCGAGCAGTAATTTTTGCTGTGCAAGTTATCTCTCGGGGTGGGTAAAAATTAGTCAGGTACTGAGGAGAAAGATAAAATTGTACAGATGGCCTGGTCGTACCCTGATGGGGTTGCACAATATTGGTCTTTCCCAGATAAAAATTAACTCTGTGTGCTCTTGACCCCACACCCCACTCAATAAAAAGCAAGTTGTCTCAAAACCAGGAAAGGTGGAAATACAGTGGAAATGAAATATCTGGAGCAAAATTGCAGTAATTGTAGCGACTCAACTTCTAAAAGAAGAGATTATCCACTGTTTATGGTTTGTTTGGGTTTTTTTATGCTGTAATTGTCTCATAAAATATACATCCAGCTTTGGGGGACTTCCCTGTGGTTACCTGCCACTTCACAAAGCAAAATGATGTGCAGCTTTTCTCCAGGAGAAAAAACTTGCTGCTCTTCTTTTTCAAAAAGTTGCATTGTCTAGCTCTGTCTAAACAGAGAAGATAGCAATGGCTTGTGTGTTTATATAGACATGCATTCATGTATGTTCATCTTAGTTCATCCAGGAATAGATGCTATCTTTTGCCTTTTTTGAAATTAATAATGAGAGTAATGATCTGTCACTTAACAGAAGAATTTCAACATCTACTGTGTTTCATTGCCCACGTTTTTTTCTCATCATTGGTACAGGAAAAAAAAGGTAGTGTCCGAATTTCTAACACCACAGCACTGTGTTTGCACAGAATTTGTCTCTGTGAAGATTGTGCTTTTTGAAGCTTTGTGTTCCAGTGAAAGAATATCTATACCCCTTCACTTTCTCTTGGTGGTGTCATATTAGTCATACATACCCTATGCCTGGGGGAATAGGAAACCCCTCTGTTAATAACTAACCAGCAACCAGCGTGTAGCTCTCAGTCACAGACCGTGGGGATTACATCTACAGTTAAAACCAGGGGTTTTTTTTTACACACCGTCACTGGTATTGCAAGGATCAGTGGGAATAAGCATCTAATTGGATGAGAAATTTTTCACAGATACATGTCATGTATAAATCAGAGTCCCACCATGTTTTACATGACCACGTGGCTAGGTTTTTGCACGCCAGCTCTGGTCTTCTGGCGCGTAGTTTACGTGAGAGCATCCAGAGAACGTGGGCAGCTCGCTGGATGAGGATGCTTTCCCAGATTAGGAAGATGGCTGTGGTCCGTATGTCCTGGTGAGACCACAGTTCTGGGTGGAGAAGAAGTGTGGCTGTGGTCTTTTCCTGTGGAAGTGGGGGTAAAAAATATCTCTGAAGGTGATGGAAATTTCCTGTAGAAGTTCCACTGAAAGCAGGTGGTGGGCATGGAAGAAACTGCTGAGAAGATATTGAAAACTCACTCTAGTACCAGGCAGGCTCCAAGGACAGGCTCTTCAAGATCCAGTAGGTCAAGGTGCTGGGAGTAATCAATTCTTCTATTTCTACCCTCAAGTTGTAGGACAACCTCACCTTGATGGCAGCAGTGAGGAGCAGGTGATAGTTGCCAATCCTCCTGATGTTTGCCAGGTAGTAGAGGTGACAACAGAAAGCGATGAACAGCCTCTCAGCATGAGCCAGCTGTATCCCCTACAGATCTCCCCCGTCTCCTCCTATGCAGGTAAGTGTCCTGACCTTTCTTTATACTCTGATTTTTGGAAAAGTTTGGAAGACACCTGGGGGACAAAGGGGCTCTTCCACAGTAGTTGGCAAAGATCCACAGATGTCTGTTTGGCCGCCTTCTACATTTTTGATGAAACTCAAAAACTCACCATCCTCTGCTCACATCACCTTGGGAGACAACTGGGCAGGTCTGAGGCTGGAGGCGTAAGCTGCAGATTTTAGACTGTGACTAATGGAAAAACAACCTTTTTAGATGTAATGCAGTGAGGTCTTTTTTCATCTTTTATTAGAGTGGCGTTTTCAGTGGGTACAAACAGTGTGCTGCAAAAATAGCGTGTCTCCCTTGCCCCCTGACTTAACTAAACATTAAAGGTCTTCTCTGCTGTGTGTGTCCTCGGAGGTCACAGAGCATGAGGGCTGCTCTAATGGTTTCTGATGCAGATGTGGAGCTGAGGGCCCTGGGGGGAGCGGATCTGTCTCGTTACAAATAGTCTGCAGAGTAGAACAGCCCTGTAGCCACTGATAAGAAGTGGTCCTGCAGAGCAGCAGAGCTGTGGACAGCTGCCTTCCAACGACTGCCTTCCATCTGGATTCTCTGATATCTTTGAAAAGCGGTGAGATAACAAGCTTTTCCCCAAGTCAGGGTGCTAGTGGTTTCTCTTTTTCTGTCTTGGTCCCTTATTTTCGTAAAATGAGTAGGAAGTTAAGAGGCTTTGGCACTCATTTATCCCTTATCCAGGTCTGACAGTGTGTTCAGAAGTGGTTAGGGGGGAACAGATGCAAATGCACACACGGGCATGCTATGTATGTAGAGTCCCTGCAATCACATAAGCCTTATTTCCGTAGGAAACAGGGCAAAGCCACATTTGAAAGCAGAAAAAGTCCCAGATCCAACTTGTCCTTCGTTGTTTTTTTTAACATGTTGCTAACTTACAAGCCTCAAGAGACCGGGTAGAAGCATAAATGTAATTTTTTTTAGGCAAAGTTAAGTATTAATTGTTCCTCATGCAATTTATGATTTTACATGTGGTTTTGCCTTTGACTCATTAGGCTGAAATTACTTCCAGATAAGTTTTTAGAAAATATGTATTTAGGAATTTTTATCTTTGGGTCCTGGTGAATAGAATGATGTTCTTTTGAATAGCCTCCAATGTTAATCTGACACATGTTGATAAATAATTATGCTTCCTGATGTGTTTAGTCTGTAATGGCTATAGCATTCGGAAAGGTAAAGCAGGGGGATGAGGGTGCTTTAACTCATCAGCAGCTGGGAGACAGGGCCTTGGAAACCTTTGTCTTCTTTCCACATGTTTCTTGCAAAACTTTTCTCATCTATGTGAATGCAAAAGTGATGCTTTCTTTTCACCTCAGCTCCAGCTTCTAAATTCTTGGAATGCAAACAAGTCACTGTCTTGGTCATGGTGGTTGCTTGGGCTGGAATGATAGAGAGGAGGGGTCTGGTGACAGGAGAACCACCCTGACTCAAGTAAGCTACTTGACTCACTTGACATGAGTCTTCTCATTCTCTACAACTTCCTGAAAGGAGGTTGTAGCGAGGTGAGGGTCAGTCTCTTCTCCCAGTCACAGGTGACAGAACAAGAGGAAGTGGCCTCAAGTCGCACCAGGGGAGGTTTAGATTGGATATTAGGAAAAATTTCTTCACAGAAGGGATTATAAAGCATTGAAACAGACTGCCCAGGGAAGTGGTGGAGTCACCATCCTTGGAGGTATTTAAAAGATGGGTAGACGTAGTGCTTGGTGATACGGTTTAGTGATGGTTTTTATCAGTGTCAGGTTGATGGTAGATGATCTGAAAAGTCCCTTCCAACCTCAGCAAGTCTATGATTCAAAGTCATGAGCTGTGTCCCCTGAAGTCAACGCTACAAGCCCGTAGAAGGAAAATGAGGCATGACTAAAGCACTTCTGCTCACCCCGCATGTTGTCTTAGGACAGTTGAAGGCCACCAGGATACTAACTTATACCAGAACCTGCTAGCCCATAACTCTGGTAACACAGGGATGATTTCATGCCACTGACATGCTTTTGAACACGTTACGGCAGCTCTTGAGCATCCTGGTTGCACTCACTAGAGGCCAGTAAGAATTGTAGTACTGCAAGGTTGTGCCTGTGATTCTGTGTGTAATACCTTTATCAATAGGTGCTGGAGTACACACTTGAGAAGTTTACAGTTGACCCCAAACAGGGGACACCTGCATGAGGGCAGGGCCACCATCCAGAGAGACAAATGGGAAGAAGTGCCAGAAAAGACTACCAGGATGATCAAGGGGCTGGAGCATTCTCTCTCTGAGGAGATACTGAGTGTCAGACTGATACTATCCACCCTGAAGAAGAGATGGTTTTGGGGACCTCATAGTGGCCTGCCCCTGGCTGCAGGGATGTTACTGAGAAGGCAGAGCCAGGCTCTTCACAGCGGTGCATGGCAGGAGGGTGAGAAACAGCAGGCATAAATGGAAACGACAGCTTGGTCCAGCTGGATATAAGAAAAAACATCACTTTTTTCACCACAAGGTCAGTCAGGCAGTGGAGCAGGATACCCAGAAAGGTTGTGCTGCCTCCATCCTTGGAGTTTTTCAAGACCTGACTAGATAAGGCCTTGGGCAACCTTATACAGTTCTGTATCTGGTCCTGCTTTGAGCAGGTGGTTGGGCTGTAGACCTCCTGAGGTCCCTTCCAACCCAAATTGTTCTATGAACTTTTTTTTTTATTATTATTATTATTATAGCATGCATTTGCCCTTGAGGCAGGATTGAGGATTGGGCTGTGGTTTGTTAGAACCCTGAAACTTGTAGGACACTCTTGTGACTATTTCTGGCTTTGTCTTGCTCCACGCAAAGCCGTAAAGGAGAACCATGGGAGCCCTGGCTGCTGAACGGCAGGAAGGAGTATGACCATAACAGCTGTGCAGGAACAGTTACTTTAGCTCTTCTGAAACAACAACAACAAAAAAAGCAGCCTGAGGTATCAGCTGTCCTACATAAATCTGTTTTATTTCAAAACCACCTCTAGTTCTTTTCTGACGTTAATCAGACGAATGATACGAGTGGCCACTGTGAGTTTTCTCATATTTCCACTGACGTCTATGACATCTTTTTTTTTTTTTTTTTCATTTTTAATACCCAGACTGTTCTTGTCAACCTCCTCTTCTCTTTGTATCTGATTCAAATAACCTTCTTCGTTGAAATAACCTCTCTTAACTTTCCATGCCTGAGTGGCTAGCTTCCCTGGCTTTGCTAACTATAGTGCTATCTCTTGCTCAGCATTTTGTTATGTATAAACACCCAGGATGGATTCCTTTTCAGCTGCATCACTCTTTTTTTCTTGCCACATGTTTCTTCATGTCAAGGAATATCTGTTTCTTGTCTCCGTGTGGATTCCTCCTATTGATTATATCTCCGGGGCCGTTTCTTCTTTACACAGATTAATTTCTGCCTCTCCTTTCCTCCCTCCCC
>VXBJ01001365.1:904437-922866 GCA_013400055.1 Nycticryphes semicollaris | reverse complement strand
CCCCGCCCCCCCAACTCGAATATGGCTTAATTAGCCAGCTTAATCATGTTGGCACATCCCTCTAGCTGGGTCAGAGGATGAGAAGCCCTGCAGAGTGTTAACTTCGCAGGGCTTTGTGGTTAGATTTAATAATTCAGACTGCTCCTCTGCTTACTGCAGCAGAGACTTTGGCACAGGGGAGGTGCTGGCTTTGAAAGCAGTGGTCTGGAGTAGCTGAGCTACTCACTTCCCTGCTTCAGAAGGACTTTCTCGGTGTATTTTAGCTCCTGGGGTCTGAAAGAGCAATTCAGTCTGTTAGGTTACATCCCTCTGCCTAAACTGATGCTTAGCCAAGCCTTGAGAGAAGGCCACGGTGCTGCCAGTCTCTCTGAAAAGAGGCAGGGGCACAACTGATGAGGCACAGTCTGTGCACCCGTAGCACTCCTGTTATGTCCAGTGCAGAGCAGAAGGTTGCCCTTCGAGAAGGCAGGACCAGGGTATATAGTCTCAAATGCTGTCTGCATGGGCTAAAATACGTAGCACAGAGCGGAGAGTGGAAATTTGGGATTTGAGAGCCCCCTGTCCTGCTACAAAAACTCATCACATCATTCCTTCAGCCTTGTAATTTCTGGGTTCCCATTGGCTCAGAGCGTGGGTGAGCCCTGTCTGCTCAGCCCTGCTGGGGGTTGGTTGGAGAAAGATTTCTTCCAAATGCTGCTGGAAGCCTGATAGATAGAGAATCACAGAATGGTTCAGGATGGAAGGGGCCTTAAGGACTATCCAGCTCCAGCCCCCTGCCCTGGGCAGGGACACCTTTCACCAGACCAGGTTGCTCAAAGCCCCATCCAGCCTGTCCTGAGGATGAAGCAGCCATAGCCACTCTGGGCAACCCTCACAGCAAGAATTTCTTCCTAATATCTCACCTAAATCTCCCCTCTTTCAGTTTAAAACCTTTATCCCTTGTCCTATCATCCCACTCCCTGATCAAGAGTCCCTCCTCATCTCTCCTGTAGTCCCTTATAGGTACTGGATACCTGGGGTTATCCACCCAGGAGACAGGAAGGCACAAAGCAGTCCTGAAAAGAGGGGTTTGTGCCCAATCTGGGATGTCTCTGAGGCTTGGCACTCTTCATCCAGCCCATGGGCCAGGAGCCTGATTCTCAGATGCTGGGAGACCTGCATTCACACACGCTTGCTTGAAAATAGTCAAAATACCTGGATTTCAGGCTCTTCTGCAAAGGGAGGGATGCAGCTGCAGGAGGATGGCCATCCTGTCCTGCTGGAGCTGTGCCCCTGTGTTTGCACCCTAGTTGAAGGGGTGAGGGTGAGGGAGGCTGTCTGTGGTGGAGGAAGGTGATGGGGATGGAGATAGCAGCGTTTCTACGCCCTCGAATGGTGGGTGAAGGGTTGAGAAATGGGCTGAGGGGGGAGAGCCTGGGCACGGGTGGCAAAAGCAAAACAAGAGCAAAGTATAACTGCAGTAATAAAGCACTGGAAGTGACAACAAGCCCTTGAGGCTGCAGGGTGAGATAGGAGTTTGTGAAACAAAAGCACACTTATCTCCTCTGGGGTGGAGTTGTTGGTTTTGCAAGGAGATAAAAATTAGGATTTGGACAGAACTTTGCTCTTTTCCAGGCCTGGAGCTGCCAAGAGAGGGCAAGGGAGAGGGACATCCCCGGCTCGTGGGAGGCTCTTCCCTCTGCCCAGAAAACACATGGACCTACTTCTTCCCTCTCTGTTGCTGTCTTCTTTAGACTGTAGCCATGTTAACTGTACTAACCATGGTGAATTTATTCCAGCTGTTCAATGCAGCTGTTCTGTATAGCCCTTGGATTGCTGTGGCAGGGAGTCCACGCTTTTCCGTTGTTTACTGGGTATTTGGCTCGACTCTTTGCTCCCACTTGCTGGAAGTGGATGAGGCCTCTTGAGCTGGATTTTGCTACCTTAGACAGAAGAGTGAGTTTCATTTTTGCTTCTGTTTTGTTTGACAGAAAGTGAAACGACTGACAGCGTTCCAAGCGATGAAGAAAATGCAGAGGTAAGTGTTTTCTGGATTCTTAGCATTTTGGAGCAAGGTATTCTTCCCCCTTCTCTGTTTGTAACTCCGCCTACCAGTGGAATATTCATTTTACTAATAGCTGGGGGATAAAAACAAAGGGAGAATGTTTCTCTCTCAAGGGAGACAGACATTTGGGTGATTGTCACAGAAGGGATATCTCCACAAGTTCTTTGCTCCTCATCTGCCCAGACTACAAGGAGATTAATTTGCATAATAAGACGGTTCTAAGCGAGCCATCAGCAGTGCCAGTTAGTTTGTTAATGTGATGAATTGACGTTGCTGGGTAGTGAGTATTTTTATCTGGGTTGAAATCGTGCTCACTTAGTTTTCCTTAAATGGCACCTGAACTCATACAATTGGAGGAAATGCTTTCACGTATGACAGAAATGTCACTCGAATGTTTGAGGTATGTGAGGCAAAAAGCTTTCCCAAGCAGTCAATTGGGCATTGATGGGTGAAAGGAATCCGTGGAGGAAAATACCCACCCCTAAGCTGCACCTATGCAAAACCACCACTTGCCTTTGCTTTTGGGGCTGCCATCAAGTGCCCAAACCTACTGATCTCCCTGAGTACTTATTGGCCAGTGGAAGCTCCCTGAGGGCACTTAGATGGCCTGTGCTCCAGCTGCGTTTTCAAAGAAGGCCTCTTGCAAATCTCTCTCCTGCTGTACCCCCTAGGAAGCCCTCTGAATCCTCCTCCTTGGAGAACTACAGGTTGTGCTGCTGTGTAATGGCATGGAGAACCCTCTTGGGTTTTGTCTCTTGTGCCTTGGTTAGGGTGGAGCCTGTACTTCAACTACAAATGATGACTCCCCAAACCTTCTTTAGAGAACATGCCCTTGCGGCACATGTGATGGGGAAAGGATTGGGTGCTCATCTTTCCTTGGTGCATCTCCTCTCTGGGATGGGGGACACACCATCGAGCCACAGTGGTTTTCCCAGCAGCCTCACCTGTGTTGGCAGTTTGGGTGGTGCTGTTTGAGAGGTCTTGGGTCTCTGTGCCTGCCTGGTGGAAGGAGGATCATAGAATTGTTTAGGTTGGAAGGGACCTTTAAGATCTTGTGACTCCAGCCATCAACCTAACACTTTCTCTCTGGTAACGGAGGAGATGCTTCCAGTTGTAGCTCCGAGCATTCGGTCATCCTTGTCCACTTTTTTCGCTGGCATACTGGGAATGAGGCCTTTGTTTTCCATTAAAAGAGCATGCAGAGCCTCTTGAGTGCTGGAGAGCCTCCAAGGTTTAGGCACACGGCTTCGGAAAGGGAGACGTGACTGAGAGCAAAGACATTCAAAGCCAGCAGCTAGAGGCGCAGGCTTTTGGAGATGGGTGTAGTTTTGAAGATGTTTCTGTCTTCACCATGTTACTCAGAGCACTTTGCAAAGTCACGTTTGCTCATATAGCCTTTGCTCCTTTCCTCCCCACCCACCCCCCTTCTTTTTAGGGACGACTGCACTGGCAGAAGAAAAACATTGAAGGCAAACAGTATCTCAGCAATCTGGGAATGAGGAACACTTCTCATATGCTTCCCAGCATGGCAACTTTTGTAGCCAACAAGCCTGACCTACAAGTCACCATCAAAGAGGAAAGCTGCCCACTGCCTTACAACAGCTCCTGGCCCCCTTTCCCAGACATCCCTCTGCCACAAGTAGCATCCACAGCCTCCACGAGCAGCAGCCGGCCGGACCGCGAGACACGGGCCAGCGTCATCAAGAAAACGTCAGACATCACCCAGTCGAGAGTCAAGAGCTGCTAAGCCTTTTGACAGTGTGGTTGTTTGGGGTTTTTTGGGGTTTTTTTTTCTTTTTTTTTGTAGCTTTATTTTGTTTGGGTTTGTATTTTTACGTTTCTCTAGGAGAGGTTCATCCCTTGACGCACACGAGACAAATCTAAGGTAAAAGCCTTGGCAATATCAAAACCATCGCTGTGTCCGACTCCGGTGCCAGGAGTGTTTTTTAACTCAGGACTCCAGCCGTCAGTACGTACACCTGAACCCAGGAGGATTTCCAAGGTTGCCCTGTAGGGGTGGGGACAAAAAAACAACCAAGCCAGCCCCAAGAACTTTGGCCCACTCGCAGGTTCCAGTGTTTCATAAGAGGACCAACCGACCACGAGGGAAGTGGTGCTGCTGCGCTTCTTGCTGTCAAGGCTGTGATGGAACTGAAAGCCTCGGAATGGAAGAGAAAATGTGAACTAGCTGGAATATTTTTAAATAAAGAGGAAAAAAAAAATAAAAATCTATTGTGAATATTGTACATAGTGCAGTACTAGCAACGTTGCAGTCTGCTTCTGCACCTTATTAAGAAAGCACTTACGAAAGGCCTTTTATTACCTTGCTCTACTTAATGGCACATTGAAGGTCCCTCCCCACCTGTATTCTTTTCCAAGGCTATTCTTGCTAATGTGGCTTTGAAGAACAGGGGAAAGGAAAGGAAGTGAAAACTTCCCATGTGGATTTTGTACGTTTTAAGACTGCTTTTCTCATGTTTGTTTCTAATCTGCTATGCTTGAATGCCGCGTGGTACAATAGGAAAAAAGAAAAAAAAGAAACCTATTACAGAGATATTATGCAAATTCCCAGATTTAAAAGAAGAAGAAGAAAAATACTCTAATTCTAACCAGAGCAAGCTTTTTTATTTTTTATACAGGGGAATATTTTATTCAAAGTAAAATTCTAAAGTGAATATAATTTTTTTTAATCTTTTCTACAGCAAATTTATAATTTTAAGATTCAGTCCTTGGTTATCAGCAGTTATTACATCCTTGTGGCACATTTTTTTTTTTTAATTTTGTAAAGGTGAAATAGCTTTTATGAGCTCATGTAGCAATCAGATTATCCTGTGGATTGATAATAAATATGGTATATAGTTAAATTTTTAATAATCCTCTTGTTTGTCTCTCTTTTTTTAATCTTTCAGAGGCCCCAGAGGGCATGGGTTTGACAGGTGAATGTGACCTCTTGGAGTAAGCAATTAGTGTGAGCCATTAATTTCTGGAGCACCCATCTAAGAGGATGGGAAGTACCGTCCTTGAGGCACCTCAAGGTGGAAAGAGGAACTAGAGCTTAAAGGTGGCCTCATGTGCAGAGGTGGGGAGTTGGGGGGACACCCCTTCTGCTGTTATTCCATGGTTGAGGCTTTGAGCAAGTCACCTCGTGGACGGGATCTGGTGAATGTCCATCCCTTGCCCACTGCAGTCTCAGCTGTGCTTGCCCAATTCCTGGTGGATCTGCCTTTAACTTGCTCACAGGTCTTTTTTGTCCAGAAAAAAAACATAAATCACTTTTTGCAGAGTTTTAAGCAACGACTGAATGAATCTAAAGTCAAATTAATGTTCCACAAGGCTTTCAACGTCCAGCATGTGATGGCAAGTTCTGATTCCTCTGGGTCTTTGAGGGAAACTGCCGAGTATCTAATGAAGGGTGCACAGTGGTGGTGAAGGATAAGCCACGCCATTGACTCTGAAGTCCTGTACACTTTGGGCTGCCTCTGGCAGGGGCAGAAGGTGGGAGCACTTGCCATCTTGGAGTTTTCCAAGCTGTTGGAGGTTGGAGGATCGATGTATGTAAAATACACAGGGTGTTCTTCAGGTGTGACTGCCATTCTGATGCCAGCCCAATGGGTAGCTGAGCCAAGTGGTCTGTATGTGGGGCTGATGAGCAGTAACACACACAGAAATGGCTGTGCCACAGGGAGATGTGCTTGCTGGCTACTGAAAAGGGAAAGCAAACTAGGATTTTGCTCTGGTTTTAACTTGATGGCACCATTTCAAATTTTCATCAAAAGTTGATGTGAAACTTGCAATTTTGTCTTACCAACCCACCGGGGTGAGGCTGAAAACTTAGTAATGGTTAAGGTTGTCGTTTGTAAACTTTCAGGTCTCTGTTGCTTTCATTTGGTTGTTCATTTAACCTTCCAGTGGCCCTCAGGGTTCAGAGGCCACAAGGTTTGGTCTTCCTCCAGGAGGCTTTGTGTGTGTGAAGTTACAGGGAGGCTTGGTCACCCCAAGCCCTTTGCCAGCAGGGTTCTGAGGCTCATGGCAGGTTACTTTTTCCTTGGTTTTGAGGCTCACTTGGGATTATTTTTATATTTTCTCAACATGGTCTGCTTTGTGTTTTGGAAGCTTTTCCTGACTTCCCAGCTGAAGTTTGGAAGTAGCTCTGTAGCATCTCGTTGGCCCTTTTAGGGATGATGGGCTCTTGTATGTTAGGGAGGGATCTCTTATGCTCGCAGAGGAGATGGAACTGGAGGGGAACTCCTGGAATGCATTGGGTCCAGCCTTCATTGAAAACAGGACCTTAGAGTAGGTTATCCAGGACCATGTCAAACTGAGCCTTGAATATTTCCAGCAAGGAAATTCTCTTCTAGGCTTCATGAATTTCTTTCTTCTAGCCTTTCTTGGTGTGGCAAGTTCTCTGGCCTGTGGCTGGCCCTCAACATAGTGATATGGCTGGAGCTGGAAGCTGCAGGTGGAGAGTAGCTGGAAAGGGGCTGTCTGGGGAGAAGAGTCGTCTCCTGGTGTGTTTTGATTGTGGGGGAGGAACAGTTGGGTTAGATAGAAGAGAAAGCCCAGAGCTGCACTTGTATTGGTTCTGGGAAGGGGCTGTCAAACTCAGCGGAGGGTTTCTCATAGGAAGGCTTGTTTTGGGAGGGTTCCAGTTGTCCAGTTCTGGGCCTCCCAGTTCAAGAAAGGCAGGGAACCTACTAGAGAGAGTCCAGCAGAGCGCTATGAAGATGATGGGGGACTGGAGCACCTCTCTGATGAGGAAAGGCTGAGGGACTTGGGTCTGTTTAGTCTGGAGAAGAGAAGACTGAGAGGGGATCTCGTCCATGCTTATTGACAGCTAAAGGGTGAGCGTCAAGAGGGTAGGTCAGGCTCTCCTCAGTGGTGCCCATTGACAAGACAAGGGGCAGTGGGCACAAGTTGGAACACAGCAAACTTCATCTCAACATAAGGAGGAACTTCTATGAGGGTGGTAGAGCCCTGGAACAGGCTGCCCAGAGCGGGTGTTGGAGACTAAAAACCTGTGAGGATGCAATCCTGTCCAACCCGGTTCTGGGTGACCTTGCTCTGGCAGGGGGTTGGACTAGATGGTCTCCAGTGGTCCCTTCCAACCCCGACCATTCTGTGATGCTGTGTGAAAGGGAGGGCGGCAACACCAGGGCTGAGACTGAGTCTTGGGCGAGGGTCAGGGCTGAGGGGAAGAGAAAACCCAGTTGTGCAATGTAAACTGAAGTGCTGGCGCTTGTCTTCTCCAAGGAGGAGGACTATTTAGTCTGTGGCCAGAGAGGCTTTTGCTTCTGGCTTAGCCTGGGTTTGACATTAAGAGTTAAAGGCTGAGAGAAAGCCTGGAGGGAGGGTTGTGTGGGGGCTGGAAAGCATCTTCCAAAGTAAACAGAGCTGACTCGAGGCTTTTTGCTTCTCCAAAAGCAGGGCTGCTGTTTACCTCCATGATGGCCTGTTCTCCCCTCACCGTCTGTGTCGGCACGTCTCCGCAGGCCTCCAGGAAGGCGGCCGTGTCTTGTGCATCATACGCTGCAGGGAGGCAGGTTTTCCTCCTTCATAACAGTGGTTTGAGCTCCCTGCTCCTCTACCCATGGCATTCAGGAAGCATCTCAGAGGCCTTGTACCTTTCTGCAAATGCCACTTCGTACATTTGACCTTCTTGCATAAGTGCTCCCTGACCTCAGTTCCATGTGTCCATCTTTATGGTTGAACATTTTGGCGGCCTACACGGAGCCTGGCCTCCAGTGGGGTTGCTGAAGAGGAGAATGAGCTGCTCTTTTCACAGAATCACAGAATTGTAGGGGTTGGAAGGAACCTTCAGAGGAACTGAGTTTGGAACTGGATGGCCTTTAGGGACCCTTCCAACCCAAACCATTCCGTGATGTCATGATCTCACCTCTGATCATTCCACGCAAGAGCTGGCACCAGCGTGCTGGTGACCAGGTAACTGTTCACTCTCCTCTTGGTCCTGTGAGGAGGACATCATAGAACGGCTTGGGTCGGAAGGGATCTTCAAGATCTTCTAGTTCCAACCCCCCATGCCCTGGGCAGAGACACCTCCCTCTAGACCAGGTTGCTCAAAGCCCCATCCAGCTTGGACCAGGGATGGGGCAGCCACACTGGCAACCTGGGCCAGTGTCTCACCACCCTCACAGCAAAGAATTTATTCTTTGTATATAAGTCTACTGTCTTTCAGTTCAAAACCGTTACCCCTCATCCTATGGCTCCCCTCCCTGACCAAGGAGTCCCTCCCCATCTCTCCTGGAGCCCCTTTAGGGACTGGAAGGCTGCTATAAGGTTTCCCTGGAGTCTTCTCCAGGCTGAACAACCCCAGCTCTCTCAGCCTGTCCCTGCAACAGAGGGACCCCAGCCCTCGAAGCATCTTCATGCCCTCCTCTGTACCCACTCCAACAGGTCCATGTCCTTCTGAGCTGCAAAACCATCAACTCCCACCTTGTTCCAGTATCTGTGCATGTACACACGTACCTCTGGGAGCAGCATGCAACATCAGGAAATTACCATCTCTCTTCCCAGGGCTTAGATGTTTGAAGCTCTTCCAAGAGGTATCCAAGCACAGGAGTTATAGTCTGTATCCATAACACTCTTCCACTGCGTGAACGTGGTGACGTCTCAGTGACATGCTCAGGCCAAAAGCAGTGATGTAAATGCAAAGGAGGATGTCTTCGGCCTGGAACATCAAGTATTTAATCTGAAATGCGATATTTGATGTACATTTGTCATCCATGATTGCAAAACGACACAAAATCATAAAAAAAAAAAAACAAACCCACCCAAACATCTGGCCTTTAATAGCGCAGCCACCAGTTTGGTTCTGAAACACTGGAAACCAGATGCCCTGTCCATTGGCACTAGGAGCGATACCCAGTTAATCTCTTCGTGCAGTCTTGTGATGTGGTCATCAAGGAGATCCTGCAGAATCCTCTCCGAGCGGAGGCATGGAGGGAGGTAAGACCAGGGTTCTCCTATTCCGGAGAGGCTTGACAAGGTCGTGGCCCACATGGCTTGTGGCCAGGGTGCTCCGCCAGCTCAAGTAGTCCCCTTCCATGGAGCTCAACTAACGAGGAACCATGACACCAAGGTCTGTGGCTAAGTCTCATTCCCTCAAAAGGGCTGTTCACGGGGCTTGGGTAGGAGAAAAGTCATCTGGGGAGCAGCAGAACTGGAGAAGAGTGATTTGCTTGGGATCTGGGCTGTGTTCAGAGGTGTTTCCCAGGGTGTGGGGCGTTGCTGAAGTTCTCCTGTTGGTTTGGGCACTCAGACAGCCTCCTGCTGTCCCACCCACCGCCTGGTCTCCTTACAAACTTTCTAGTGAAGAGTTTAACCTACGCAGCATCCTCTTCCTCCACGAGGACCTGGTGAGAGCTGTCTCTTCTATCCAGCCACGCATTTTCTCAAACTTGTAGGAACTTGTAATCCCTAAAACGCGTTCTCTTTTTTCAGAGCTGATTGGCAGTAACTGCAGAGTTGCCGAAGAGTTTGGGTCAGGAGGAACCTCTGGAGGTCTAAAAGCTTCAAAGGTAGGTCAGGTTGCTCAGAGTTTCATTGGGTCAAATTTTGAGCATCCCTATGGATGGAGACTCTGCTGGCTCTCTGGGCCCCTGCTGGGGGGGGCAATTCTGTCACACATTACACCCTCCTCTGCTTCCATCCCAAACATGAGTTTACTGAGTGAGTGGTGCCTCCAGGTAGATGGTATTTCCATGGGGGGAATATATATGCACCCACGTGTAGGAGATGAATTTACAGATAAAGCAGCTAAGGGAAGCTGGGCTAGATCTCTTTGGAGGGGGTCTTTTCCCTTGCCCAGGAAATCGAAGTCCAGGCATGTCTATTTTTGGCAGGAAAATTAATAAATTAATTGAAGCTTTTTTTTTTTTCTCCTTAGACTTGGAATGGCCCAGGAGAGCTGCTGGAGGACTCCTGTGAAGGCGGGATCATCCTTTGTGTAACTCAGCTGATATAATGGAAAAAAAGAAGAACTAGAGAGAGAAGAAAAAATAATGGCCTCAAGCATAAATTTATCCAGGTATGTTTATGCGTCATGTAGTGTTTTAACCCAGGTTCCTGCTGCTGTCTGGGGCTGCCACTCCTGGCGTCCTCCTGGAACCTCGTAAGATCCTCACACAGAAAGATACTCAAATCCTGTTCAAGATGACGATGGCTGAGTCACCTAAGACTTCCCCAGGATCAGGCCCTTGATTTTCCCCCCAGCCTGTAGCCATAGCCTCGGTTCCCAGTTGTGTGTAACTACCTGGCTGTCCCCCTCCATCCTTCCCTTGTGTCCACCTCACCCTCTTTCTCTTCTCAGCCTCTCCATCCTTGTCACTGGATCTGGCCGGGGAGCTGGGAGGTGGCCACGGGTTGGGGTTGTACAATGGTGGCCTTGGAAAAGGTGTACAGTGGGATTGAGTGCGCCATCGGCAAGATTGCCAACAGCACCCAGTGGAGTGGTGCTGTGACAGGCCTGAGGGTCAGGGTGCCATCCAGAGGGACCTGGACAGACTGGAGAGGTGGGTATGTGTGAACCTCATGAGGTTCAACAAGGCCAAGTGCAACACTGCATTGGGGTCTCCCCCGAGCAGAGCAGGAGTAGAACCCCCCCCCCTGTTGAGGATGCAGCCCAGAATGCAGGGGGCTTTCTGGGCTATGAGCACACATTGTCCAGCATTTCACCCACCAGTACCCCCCAGTCCTTCTCAGCCAGGGCTGCTCTCCATCCCTTCATCCCCAGCCTGTGCTGCTACTGGGCATTGCTCCCACCCAGGGGCAGGAACCCTGCTCTTGGCCTTGTTCAACCTCATCCCATTGGCTTCAGCCCATTGATCCAACCTGTCCAGACCCCTCTGCAGGGCCTTCCTACCCTCCAGCAGATCCACACTCCCAACCCAACGTTGTGTCACCAGCAAACTTACTGAAGGTGCACTCAATCCCCCAGTCCAGGTCGTTGATAAAGACGTTAAAGATGTTAAAGCGCTGAGCCCTGGGGGACACCACTTGTGACCGGCCACCAACTGGATTTGACTCCATTCCCTGCCGATGCCACGGCAGAAGAAACGAGCTCGGTGACCTTTTTAGTTTGGTGAAGGGTTTCCTCCTCTGCGGCAAGAGCAGCAGGTGCAGGATTTTTCTGTCAACAATAATGAAAATAGTTGGTGGGGAGGAAGGAAACCACGGGGGCCAACTGTGTCTGCTGTTATGGGCAGCGCTTTATCTGGGACCCTGGGCTTTTCCGAGGAGGTCACAGCGATTGCAATAAGGCTTGGGATGCCTGAAATTCAGCCACTGGACGTTATGGCTCCTTGAATAAACTTTTCTCTGCCTGTGGCAGCTATAAATAAATCAGTGAAGGCAGAGGAAGCCCTGTCCGAGTTCAGGGTGTTGTTTTTTGATGAGCAGCTGATGTCGGGTGGCTGCTTTGGGCTGGTTCCGCTCTCCATTTACACACCTGTGGAGTAGATAATTCAGCAGCAGCTTAAAGGTGTGCTGTCGAGCTGCGTCCGTAGCTGCAGCTCCCAGCCCTGCCCGGCCTCCTCCACTGATTTGGATGGGCGTCAGGGGGTGAAACATCAGTGGAAACATCTCCTTGTTCTGTACAGGTTCCTGTTGGGGTAGGGATGGCAGAGAGGAATCTGAGTTAACTGGTTTTATATTAATTTTTTTAAGGACCATGGCTTTCAGATCCTTAGTGCTGCAACTCCTCTCCAGAGGACACCTGGTAGCGCTGCCTTCCTTTGATGCAGGGGCTCTCAGCTGATTCATACGCCTCATCCTGCCCTTTGAACCCGGTACCTTTGCATATGTTTTTCCAGACTCTTTCTTAGAAGAAGGTGAACTTTTAAGACTTTCAGACGCAGGCAGTGGGCTGGGGCTGTTTTGCTGGGGTGCTGTGTTATTAACCCTCAGCTGTTCCTGCCTTGAAACAGGGGTGTGTTGGGGCTGGGGGGGAGCTGCAGGAAACAAGGTAGGCCCTGAGGACTTGTCCGCTCTAACACTTGCTTTCTGCATGTGCCCGTTTAAAGATGTTATCTCTCACCGTCAATGCTGTCAAGTTTCAGTTTTTGGTAGTATTTTTACTCTCAGGCAAATCTGTTGAGGTCGGGGTGTGTTTTTTTGGTTGTGGTTTGGTTTTTTTTTTTCCCTCCTTTTTATAGATAAATAACGGCACTTGACCCACTGTAACATTTAAAATGCCGGTTTTGGGGGTTTTTTGATTCCTGTCATATGTGATATGGTGCAGGTCTGTGGGGTGCAGCAGCCAGGATGCCTTTCTGAACACGGATCTCGATTGGGCACAAAAATACGGACACGTAAACAGGGGTGCAGGTTTGTTTCCCAGAGAGCTGATAGGTGTTAAACCCTGTTTAATGCTCTGGTGGTGGGGTTGGTCTCACCCCTCCCCGGGGGTAGGTTGTCCCAAGCTACCCTTTCTGCTTTGCCTAACCTCCTCCAGCATTTGTTTTTGTTTACCATTTCGCTTCCCCTCCTCTCTTGCTTTCTTTGGCTGGGCTTTAACAGTTTCACACGTGTGTGGAGTGACCCCGGCAGCTGGAACCGGCCTTGTGCCCTTTTGGGTCTGCTCCTCCTTTATCCTTCCCTGGTCACCTTCCCCTGCACGCCCTCCCACCGCTTTGCATGGCCCCACTGACATCACCCCCCCGCCCCTAGCTCCCGATTTGCACCAGTTAGTAAATGAAATTACTTGCCCCCAGCTCCCAATTTTCACCAGTTAGTAAATGAAATTACTCAGTTGATTTCACCTTCTTGTAAGTAGCCTCCAGCAGCGCTCGGGGTGGCTGTAGGTGCTGTGGTTTAACCCCAGCTGGCAGCTGGGACCACGCAGCCGCTCACTCAGTCCCCCCAGTTGGGATGGGGGAGAGAATTGGAAGAGTAAAAGTGAGGGGAAAAAAAAAACCAAAAAGCCTTGTGGGTTGAGATAAAGACGGTTTAACAGGTAGAGCAAAAGCTGCTCACCAAATCAAAGCAAAACAAGAGATTCATTCCCTGCTTCCCGTGGACAGGCAGGTGTTCAGCATCTCCAGGAAAGCAGGGTCCGTCACATGTCATGGTGACTTGGGGGAGACAAATACCATCACTCCTAATGTCGCCCCCTTCCTCCTTCTTCCCCAGATTTATACCTGAGCATGATGTCCCATGGCATGGAATGCCACTGTGGTCAATTGGTGTCAGCTGTCCCACCTGTGTGCCCTCCCAACTCCTTGTGCCCCCCAAGCCTGCTTGATGGTGGGACAGTGTGAGGAGCAGGAAGGGCCTTGAGAGCTCAGCAACAATTACTAACACCAGAGCCCTGTCACACATGGCCAGCAGGGTGAGGGAGGGAATTCTGCCCCTGCCTCCAGCTCTGGGGGCACCAACAGCAGAAGGGGATGGACCTGTTGTAGCAGGTCCAGAGGAGACCATAGAGATGCTTCGAGGGCTGGAGTCCCTCTGCTGTGAGGACAGGCTGAGAGAGTTGGAGGGGGTTCAGCCTGAAGAAGAAAAGGCTCTGGGAAGACCTTATTGCAGGTTTACAGTACTTAAAGGGGGCTTATAAGAAAGATGGGGACAAACTTTTTAACAAGACTTATTGTGACAGGACAAGGGGTAGTGGTTTTAAACTGAAAGAGGGAAGATTCAGACTAGATATAAGGAAGAACTTTTTTTTTATGATGAGGATGGTGAGAGGCTGGCACAGGCTGCCCAGAGACGGGGATGGGTGCCCCATCCCTTGCAACATTCCATATCGGATCGGATGGAGTTCTGAGCAACCCAGCCTACTTGAAGATGTCCCTGCTCCTCACAGCCACACCACTGCCGGCACGAGGGAAGGCCTCTGCAAACAATACTCATCGAGGTGCCTTTCCCTAAAAGCTGTTTCCCTGAAGGCTTCCGCTGCCCCGGCACCCGTGGCGTGACTCATCCTTGTGTTTGCGCTTTCTGCAGCTTCCTTTTGCGTTTGCCGTAGTTCACTGGAGAAAATGAGATGATTCCTGTTTTGCCAGAAGGCCTTGCGGTGGCAACGGCCCACTTTGGAAACACAAGTTTCTTGGCACTACAGAGAGAATTTGTGAGCATCTTTCTTTGGAAGATTTAAAGGGAAAACGTAAACGAGCACGAGCAAAGTTGATACAAGACCTCCTCATGAGCCTTTCAAAGGGCTCTCCAAAAATTAATGAAAATTCACTGCCAACTTTGTAAAGAAAAAAAAAAAGCAGCCCAAAATAATTTTAGGATCAATTACCTAGAGATAAACAATCCACTTTGCCATGCCTACCCTGCTCCCTTCTCCTGGGGACCACACTTCCTGTGCCAGGCTGAGCGCAACCTTCCTTGGGGACCGGGATGCAGCCGAGCATCCCAACCAGCTCCTGCCGAGGCTGGAGAGGGGCAGCACGGTGCTTCCCACCAGCACAGTGACTGGTAAATATGAGCTGGGAGGGGAGGAGGGGGACCTCAGGACACTCTAATGGGAAGTCTTCCTCTGCTCAGCCCCTGTGGCCACATCTGCTGAAGTTACCGTCACTTAGAGCCTGTTCTTTTGTATGGTTTTACGCAGTTTCAGGTTCCAGATGGGCTGGATGAGAAGCAAAACCAGAGCAGCACGATAGATGGCGAGGAATTGCATTTACGGCAAGTCCATGTTTATTTACAGAGATCAGGTTAGCTAGGTTCCAAATAATTTTACTTAAATCTGTTAAGTTTCCGTCTGAATAAGGCCTTTACAAGCTGACAGATGAGGCTAAATCGAGTTCACTGCCAGCTTAGCTGTGGGAACAAGTCACCCCCATCCCGCAGAACCGCTGTGACTGTCTGCAGCAAATGCTAATTTGAGGTAACATAGCCTTGATGAAAGGGAATTAAAAAAAAATAAAATAAGGGGAATTGGCTAAAGGAATATCCATCCTGGTAGGTCAGAGGGATGATATTTTTATTTAGATGCTTTAATTAACCAAATACAATCCCCTTGTGAAAGAAGCTTCTGGCTGCTCCAGGTGACGGAGGGGGTTCAGGCGCGGGATGGCCGCATCCCTGGCCGCTTTGTTAGGATCGCGACCTAACGAAGGCTCCTTCTTTCGCATGTAAACAGCGTAAACCAGCCAAGCTCTCACAGCCTCCCTGCTGGGTCACCCCAGGTGAAGCCAACAGGATGTGCGGGGACTTCCCTTCCCTCGGCAGCAGCACAAACAGCCCCAACACGCAGCCGGGAGCCGGTCCCATGGCCAGATGCACTCTGTCCGTCAGTGGTGGTGGCTGGCACCCTCCAAACAAGAGGTTTATTTTATTTTTTTTTCCCCTCCGTGCTAAATGACACGCGGTGCTGGGCAGCTCGATTGCTTTACAAAGGAAAGCCTGGGCTCAGCTGCCTGGTTTATTTTCCTCATCCTTTAGATGTTTCTTCATGCACTGATTTCAAGGAAGTTGTTAGCAGGGGTAGGCTTTGGTTTTAAAGAGCAGTCTGGAGGGCTGGTTGCCTCCAGTGGAAAGGGTGAGGCCATCAGGGGCTAGGTTGGGCTCTGAAGCCCAGAAGTGGACCTGGACACTGCTGGAGATCAATGATGGAGGAAAATGGGGTTGAGGGTTTCTAGAGAAGTGCTGCCATGGGGTCTGGGGAAGGACATCCCGCCCAGCACATCCTCTGCTTTTTTGGATGGCTTCGGTTGATCTGGAGAAGAATGCAGCTTGTCCCTTAGAGCTCTAACAGGTCTCATGGTATATCCCAAAAGCCTGTGCTAAGGAACTCCCCAAGCTCCTCATTAGGACAGAGCTAGTTAGCAACACCCTCCTCCAGGAACTTCAGGACATCCACTCACACCAGCTCTGCTGGTGCCCAGGGTACCTCTGGCTGTACCCTGGTGGCTCAGGCTGGTGGGAACCACTGTAGCTCACAAGACAGTTGCATTTTGCCCAGACACCTCTCCCAGTGATGAACCAGCTGTGTTTGGCCAGTGCCAGGATCCCCTGTCTGAATGCTCTCTCTTGGTTTGAAAAGAAGAGGGACCCTCTTTCTTGGAAGGATAAATCATGTTCTTGGGTAAAAAAATCTGTGCCTAGTTTATGCCCAGAATTTTGATTTGTGTGGTAAAATTCATCTCCATTGGCTGTGGCCAGTTCTTCTGGATCATTGGCAGAATCCAAGCTGGTGAAGACCTTCCTCTTAGGAGTGTCCTCTGGCCTTCAGCTTGGTCTGGAGGTCACTTACATGTCCCTTGTTCTAGCAGCAGCCCCTTTCACAGAGGTAAGTGTTGTTCATTTGGTCAGTCCTGTTCTTCACCTGTCAGTCTGCATCTCTCCTTACACATCCCAAAATGTGTGCTGTCCTGGGAACTCACCCCTGGTGCTTTCTCCACCAGGAACCCCACACCGTACATCATCACCACTTTCCGGGATCCAGGGCAGACCCTGACCCCCTTGTTTCTAAGCTGCTTACCTTCACACTTACAAATAAAACAGTGTAAGATATTTATAGAGTTTATTTTTTAAAATTAAAGATCATTCTTCTCTGGCCCCATTTCCATGTAAAATCCCGCTGAACTGAGTGTCTCCTGCAAATACTATCAGATGGGCAGCGTTGCCCGAGAGCACTGGGCTCAGATCCATTTTTGTCACGACTTTGGGCAGCAGTTTTGGGGAATTCCGACTGTACCTTCCATGGGGACTGCCCTCTCTCCCTCCACCTCGCCCCAGGCTTTTTGTCTGCCTCCGCTGGCTGTTTCTGCTCCGCTTGGAGCAAAACTCTGTTTTCTCGTTGCTTCCCCTGACTGAGTAAATATGTGCCGAGGGCCGTCTCATTGTTCTTTGGGTTTGGATGGTTTCCAGCTGATTAATTATTTCAGCCACACGGTAGTTTTTACAACAGGAGGCTGGGGATGTGCGTCAGATCACTGGCCTGACTGGACCAGTATCCTGTCTCCAGTCATGACTTAGAACAGGTATTTCGGAGAAGATTATGGCAGTCAGGGCAAGTTTAGAGTGATTTTGTTTTATTTTTATTTTTTTTTTCCCCTTGGTAAATCCTCCCAGCATTTACTAATCAGCAATTTGGAGAGTTTCTGAGCTGGAGGCTGCATCTGAACGACCATATATTTAATAGTCAGTGGAGATGCCTTGCACAAATCTTCCTTTCTGACCCTGATGGTGCTGTTCAGCCACTCCAATATCCCCTGGCAACGAGTTTCTCCATCCGGCTACATGTTGTGTGAGAAAGTACTGCTCTTCATCTGCTTCAGAGCAACTGCCTGATAATGGTTTAAAAAAAGACCATTCTGATTTCATTACATATACAAGCAGGGGAAGTGAAAACGTGCCGTGTGTGCTCAGATTCCCCTGAACCCTGTGCGTGGCTTGGGCACGTATTAAATCTCTGTCACCTGGACAAATGCATGGGCAAGGGAGAGTCTTCAGTGAGGCTCCCCAGGCACAGGTCACTGGTCCCATCTCTGCAGGAGCCCAGCTGAGACCCACAAAAACTAGTTTTACCAGGAGATGTTCCCTGCATAAAGCCGAGACAGAGCTCTGTGTTGGGCTGGTGATGGATTTTCTCTACCCTGCATTAATCACAGAATCATAGAATCGTAGAACGGTTAGAGTTGAAAGGGACCTGAAAGATCATCTCTTTACAACCCTCTGCCCTGGGCAGGGGCACCTCCCACCAGACCAGGTTGCTCCAAGCCCCATCCAGCCTGGCCTTGAACCCCTCCAGGGATGGGGCAGCCACAGCTTCTCTGGGCAACCTGGGCCAGGGTCTCACCACCCTCATAGGAACGAATTTCTTTCTATTATCTAATCTAAATGTCACCTTTTTCAGTTTAAAACTGTTACCCCCTGTCCTATTGCTCCCCTCCCTGATCAAGAGTCCCTCCCCACCTCTCCTGTAGGCTCCCTTTAGGGACTGGAAGGCTGTTATGAGGTGTCCCCAGAGCCTTCTTTTCTCCAGGCTGAACAACCTTAACTCTCTCAGCCTGTCTTCATAGGAGAGGTCACTTATTCCTGCCTTGCCGTGCCATGGATCTAGAGCTGGTGAGCATGTACTGAGGCCTGAACTGCTGAAGTGGTTTTTGGGGTTTTTTTGGGTTTTGGTTTTGGTTTTGTTTTTTTTTTTTTTTCCCTAGCAGCAATGAGGCAATTTCCAAATGCCACAGAACGCGGTGTGTATATCAGATGTTATCTCCACTTCACCAGGACGGTGATGAGACAAAAATCTGGCACATGGCAGTGCCTGATCTGCATGAAATCACCTGTTTTTACACCCAGCTTACCTAGCTAAGGGAGAAGCACGCATCTTCTTTGTGCTTCAGGAGCGGGTAAGCACCCTGTGAGAGTTTATCACTTCCCTGGCAGAAAAGGACCTGCCAGCAGTGAGCCAGCAGTGT
>VXBJ01001365.1:855053-902086 GCA_013400055.1 Nycticryphes semicollaris | reverse complement strand
ATACATGTTTTTACAAATTCAAATGATATAACTATATATAAATTCAAATTGTCTTCATGTTTAAATGAAAGTATCTGTGAAAATGGTGTTAATTTATTTTCACCAGACCTAGATATTATCCTGGGGCTCTTCCTTCTTAGCCAGTATGGACACTAGAGTATGTCTGTCCAAATCCTCTAATTTATGATTAATTCTGTATTAAGCAAGGTCAGCTACAGCATCTTTATACAGGAACTAAAACCACTTAAATCTCTCTGCTTATGTGGTCTAATGTAAAAAAAACCTGAAAAACAGAGCAAAGTTTTAAAATTAGCTACTCACTACTGAAAGATTAATGAAGCCATAATATATAATTGACAAGCTGCCTATTAAAAATGAGCATCAATATTAAACTAAAGCATTTTATCTGCCTTCTACCAAACTTCTACAATCACTTCATCAGGTCCTCAGACTGATGAAAATTCTCATGTTGAGCACTAAATATATCTCTTTACACTTGGAAAGGTATTGGCTTATCAGAACAAGCACCACTATGGGGAGCAGGCTGGTGCTGGTGGCACTGGTGTTAATGGGCTGGTGGCACTGCAAGACTGGGAGGCTGCTGATTCAGGCGAGGACATAGAATCATAGAACTGTCTGGGTTGGAAGGGATCTTTAAGATCATCTAGTCCAACCATCACCCTAACTCTGATAAAAAAAACAACATCCCACCACTGAACCACGTCACTGAGCGCTATGACAACCCATCTTTTAAATACCTCCAGGGATGGTACCTCAATCCCTTCCCTGTGCAGCCCATTTTAAGGCTTCATAACCCTTTCTGTGTAACATTTTTTCTTGATATCCAGTCTGAACCTTCCCTGGCGCAACTTGAGGCCATTTCCTCTTGTCCCATCATCCATTCCTTGGGAGAAAAGACCCACACACACACACACACACCCCCAGCTACTACCCTCATTTCAGGGAGTTGTGGAGAGTGATAAGGTCTCCCCTCAGCCTCCTCAATGGCATGCTGTTCTTTCTCGGAGACGATTGTAAGTTTAATTCCCTGTCATATGTCGTATTTTATCACAGCCTGTAAAAGGTTCCTGGATGACTTGTTCTAAAATCCCTGAGTTGCCCCCTGTCTTATTGGAACACAGACTGGAAAACATCCACATCACAGTAAAACAACTCATTAGCTGTATCTGCATTATACTAAGTGTGGAGTAAATGGGGAGGGGGAGGTGAAATACAGGATTTGTAACTGCCTTGCAGAGCCAGGCGCGACCTTGCAGGGCATGGTGGCATCTGAAATGAATCCTCTGACCGCTAGCAGAATTAATTCTTTAAATTTGACAGGGCGGGGGATCCCACATCCTGCTGCATTTTAGCACAGGGAGATGAGCTGCCGACCCCTTTCTGTTGTAACGAAAGCGGCGGCGGGGAAACAACCTGCAGAACAGGGGAAATCTAACTTCGGAGGCTGCCGTTACAGAGGAATACAAACTGCTTGCTTATGGGTGACGAGTTTTACAAGAAGCATTTAAAAAAAAATCAAAACGAAAAAACGAAACAAGGTTGCACTGTGACGCTCCAGCCTCCCTCATGGATTTCTTCTTCCCGTGGAAATAACTGGTGATGCTTTGAATTTGGGGCTGTGCTTCGGTTTGTAGAGGGAATTGGCCGATACCCCCTGGCGGAGTATGGCTTTCTGAGCACGGGGAGATTGATCCGGTAGCCCTGTCCCAGCAAGTGTCACCACGCAGGGTGCCATGGCACAGCAAAGCACAGGGCAGAAACTAAAATAAAAAGTGCTTCGTCCAGCTCTAGAAGTGACAGGCTGAGGCTGGATCAGAGTGACTCACAATTTTTCTTTCATCTCTTTCTGGTGAAGAACAGCTTCCTTTCCCACACAGTCCTACCTTCTTTCACCCCGTCTGCTTAAAGAGAAACTAAAACAAACGAGAACAAACAAATGAAAAAACCCCAAACCACCACCCCGAGCATGAACTAAAAAAATTGGGAGAATGCAACACAACTGAAAGACACCGGTTTAGCCATCATTGGTAGACAGCTCGGCTGGAATGCAGCTCTGTGTGCTGTTAGGGCTCTTTGCTTCATGGCATCAGGCCATGAAGACACATCCAAGCCTTAATCTAGAAGCAAATGGCTCTTCTACCTCATGTGACTGATGCCACCTTGGAGAACAAGGTGGCTCCTGGTGGAAACATGCTCCAGAAGCCACCAAGGACACTAAGTCAAATCTTTTGCGCCCCAACCCCTGCTCCCTAGGCAAAGGCCTGGGTGGAGAGAATGGACATCAGCTGCAACTTGAGGAGCCAGCCATAGATCCCTTTCCTTGCTCCAAGTTTCTAAGTATCCACTAAAATTTCTCCAAAACGTCGTTTTTCCCTGCAAAAATGTAGCCATGACCAGACTAGAGCTAAGTCCATGGTAACCTTTCCCTCTCATTCTCATCTGTCTTTCTAGTGGGCTCCACACCCATTGTAGGCCTGGATAGGACCTTGTTTAACCCTTTCCATTAGCTTCCCAAACATTTTAGACATTTTTAAAGCTTCATATTAAAAAACAGCTATATTTTTTTTCAGTTGTGTTTCTCATGTGAAGATCAACCCCAAATCTCACGTGTTTGATATCTTCTGATGTTCGGACTCAGCTTACCATGGGTTAGTTACCCACCTACTTCATACCTAAGGAGCTGGGACCACCATCCACAACCCCCTCGCTCCAGTTCTGTCTGATGACTGAGGAATAACCTCTCCCTCCTCCACGCAGGAATTTCTTTAGACCCAAGCCAACTTTGAGGTTGGAGTTTCATGTCATTTTTCAGACTGAAAAACGCTTCTAGTAGCAATAAAAAAAACCACCCCACCCTCTTTTCATTTCAACTGAAGTTTAAAAGAGATGTCATCCAAGTTGTTCATGTAAAGAAAAAATTTTAACTCCCTCTCTTGAGTGGTTTGATGGGGTTTTTACATCTCCTTTTGGCCTGCAGGGACTTTTTTTTTCCCCCTGTGTATATGTAGTACCCGGTGTCACAGGGCAGGTAAGCAGCGTGGCTGGCTGTCAGGCTTCGCTTCAGCTCACTTCTTAGAAAGCACAAACCATGCTGAAAAGCTTGCTGAATAGTCACTGCATGCTTTAGAAAGTGAAAAACCTGCTCCAGGGCAGGCTCTGAGAGTCTGGGTGTCAGCACCATGCTGTGAAAGCTTGGAGGTGGTGGAGCAGGGAGGTTGCAGGGGGGTTGCAGGACACCCCAATTCCACCCCTCCATCCTCTCGTGGCTTCACAGTGAGCAATCAGTAAGAAGCCCCACTGTGGGGGGTTCTTCCATCACATATCCATGGGGGGACTTGCATTCCTCCCTCCACAACAGATTGTTTTTTACCATTTCTAAGATTCCAGGTTGTTGAGGCTCGGCTTTCTCAGAAAACCTGAGTTATCAGCCCATAGCCCGAGGATTTCTCAGGGTAACCTGGCAGGTTCTGTGAGATGACTCTTCCAACGAGTAGCCTCAAGGGGAGCGAATCTTCAAGCACTTCTTTTTCGCCACATGGGTATGAGACTACCTAATGGTCTGCTGACCTGTGTAGGGTCAGACAAACTGCAGTTTGCATCAGGCGTTGGCTTGAGCTGACTCAAGGGTTTAATGAGCACAACTGGCAGACGCAGCCTGGTCTCTACCCGCCATATTCACCCCCATGTAAAATTTTGCACATGGTTTCTGAGATGCTGCAGTTGGCACCTTGGACAGCTGTGAGGTGTTCAGGTTGTTTATTGACATGGGGAGAGAATTCAGGTTGTTTATTGACATGGGGAGAGAAGAAGCTCAGCCCCGGCCCCTTCCCCACCTACATGCAGAGCTATATCTGGAACAGAGCGTTTGATGTTTGCACTGAACCTTGTCAACCTTCACTTCCACTCGCTGAGATGAAGACAGAAGGAAGCAAAAGCAGAAGGCTTTAGGACCTTGAGCACAAGTGCAGATGTTTGCTTGGGACTTCTGCTGCTGCCCCGCTTTGACCTTCTCACCGTTATTCTGATCCATATTTCTTTTTAGGATGATCTATCTGGGGAGAAAAGGTGCTTCATGAGGAGATCTACAGCTGTGCAACCAGAGCAGGTACATCAAAACCTCCATAACCTCACCATGACAGGAAAAATCTTTGCCCTGCCAGCACATCCCACCAGCCCTTCTTGGGCTTGTCATCACCCAGCAAGTTTTGGGTGTTCAGACACGCTGCTGACAGCATCATGTGAGCTGCTTAAACAGGAAGATCTGGGCTCTGGATGACGCCAGTGAATCATGATGAAACTTTTCTGGGAAGACGTTTTCACCCAGGTTAGCCAAAAGAGCTAAGTTGGCTCTGTGACCTACCTCAGACAAAAATGCCACGTATCATACAGCAAAGGGGGGAAAGTCTTGGCAAAATGAAGGAAAGGCTTAAGAATCAGCATTTCCTTTTGAGGGAAGGGATTACTATCATTCGGGCTTTTGTTTGCTGTCAAATAAATTAGATCTAATGATACAGAGCATTTACAGGGGCTTCTGCCTGGCCCTACGACAGCTATGAAAGTCATGACTATCAGAAAAGCAAAATCTGGAGCTTCTGCTTGGTATTGGGGGTGCTCCAAGCTGCTGTCTCCCTCCGATGGGTCAACCTCACCCTGCTGCAAGGTGAGACAGAAGCTGGATCTGCAGTGGGAAAGTCTGTCTGGTTGAGGAGCTTCACCTGCAGCTGAGAAGACTACCCAGCTGACTGAGGAAAGAGCAGTCACCTCTGCTTGGGTTTCATCCTCCCAGAAAAGGTGCTTCAGGGATCAGGGACCTGATAACAGGCCGTGTTGTTCTGGGTGTGAAGAAAGTCCCTTGATGCATACTGGGAGATGTGACTGGGCAGAGGGCCTAGGGAGGATTATCTCTCTTGGATTAAAGGAAACCATGTGATTTTTGCGGATTTCCAAGAAATATGGTGAATAGTAAGATTAGCTGGCTTGGGTTTTTGTGAACATTATATTATTAACATCTGGGAAGAGGAAAATGTGATTGAAGACCCATCAAAAGAGTGGCTTGCTCAAGATTTTGTAAGGGGCACAGCTTCTCTTGGGACTCTGAAAACAAAATAAAGATCAGATGCAACAGACCAGAACCTCAGCTGAGTCCAGAGCAACCAAAAGGTCCACCTGGATTTTTTGAGCCACAGAAGTCAGGACTGATCTCAGGGACGCTTCTTGGCTGATGCCATGAAGAAAAGCAGAGCACAATACCATAATCCAAACAAGTGATTGCTGCAGAGGTCAGAAAGGGCACAAAAGGCAAGCTAAAGTCTGAAGTTTTGCTTCAGTGGGTTGTTAAAACAAGTGCAAGCCCTGGATTCTGGGAAGGGGAAGGAGAACGGGAAGGGGAAGGGGGCGAGGAGGGGGGAAAGGGGAAAGAAGACTTGTCTTTCTTGGAGTGAGGGGCCCAAAACTGGACACAGCACTTGAGGTGGGACTTCACCAGTTGAGTACAGGGAGACCATCACTGCCCCAGTCCTGCTGGGCACACCGTTCCTGATAGGTACAGCCAACCCCACAACTCCGATCACTCCTTACACTGCCTGGCCAGCAGCTGCAGGACATCACTTCCCTCTTTAGCTGTCACCTGCAATGTGCAGACTCTGTGAGTCCCAACATCTCCAGATGATCTCTCCCACTCCTTCACAAGCCCTGTGCCCCTGCAGAGAAGTCCACTCTTCCTTGAATTGCTGGGTGCCGGCTTTTTCTCATGGCATTCATGGCTTGCACGTGCACAAAGAGCTGGCAGACCGCAGCCTCACTACACCCTCCTTTCCAAAGCAGGTGGAAAGTTCCAGATGCTCACACTGAACCCATGCAAAGTATTTTCCCTCATTCGCATTAGAGCTTTTCGGTGACTCACTGGCAGCTGGTGGCAGTTTGTGGGATGCTTGTGCCTACAAGGTGGACAGAGAGATGCTGAGTGGGATGCCCACCCATGCAATCCCACACCCAGGCATCCGTGCACCCATGCACCCAGGTACCCTAGCACCCATGCATCCATGCACCCACGCATCAGTGCACCCACAGACCCATGCACCTATATACCTGAGCATCCATACACCCATGCATCCACACACCTGTGCATCTATGTATCCATGCAGCCTAGGTATCCAAGGATCCATGCATCCATACACCCATGCATCCATGCATCCACGTACCCGTGCACTTAATGTACCTAAGCACCCACGTATCCATGCACCCATCCACACACATACCCATGCATCCAGGTATCCATGCACCCATGCATCTGTGCACCCAACATACCCGAGCATCCATGCATACATGCACTCATGTACCCACACACTCAAGCACCCACGCATCCATGTACCCACACACTCAAGCACCCACACATACATGCACCCATGCACTCAAGCACCCACACATCCATGCACCCACGCATCCATGCACCCAGAAAGCTGCATCCTCTCTTGCCAGTGCTGCGGCAGCGCTCTTTGCTGCCTCCCCTTCAGTGGCCATGGCAACTGTCGCTCTGTGGTGAAGCGCTGCCAGGATCTGAGGGAGCAGAGCTTCATAAAATAAATAATAAAAAAGCCCCACCCAAACCCGGGAAAAGCATGAGGCCAAGCCATGGAAATCCAAGAAACCCTCCCATCTGGCATCACAGGCACTTTTTGATGCTGGCTCCCTCTGCGATCCAGCCCGAGTCCTCCTGCAGCCGAGGAATCACAGCTGGGAGCAGCCCGTGTGCTTGTTGGTGCTGCTGTTTTCTTTCTTTCTCATGGTAAACAAGAACAAACTGTGTCTGCTGCTCATCTAGCGGCTCGGAGAATGAAATACTCCAACAGAACAGGCTGCATATTGCAGGATACCAGGCTGGAGAAGCTTAAATTCTTGTTATTTTGACCCAGAAGGGCTTGCATTTGCTTTGCTGAAAATCCTTACACTGAAAAACAGAGGTACTTTTAAAAGTGCCAGACTTTGAAGGTCTCTTTCTAGGTTTGTCTCCGTGAGGGGCAGATTCACCGAGGAAGAAGGAGGGCTGGGTGCAGGGATGCCTGAGCCCTTTCTTTGCCAGACACTTCGGATCCAGGAACTGCATAGACTTGTAGAATGGTTTGTGTTGGAAGGGACCTTAAAGATCATTAAGTTCCACCACCCCTGCCCTGGGCAGGGACACCTCCCACCAGACCAGGTTGCTCCAAGCCCCATCCAGCCTGGCCTTGAACCCCTCCAGGGATGGGGCAGCCACAGCTTCTCTGGGCAACCTGGGCCAGGCTCTCACCACCCTCACGCCAAAGAATTTCTTCCTGTTACTTCATCTGGATCTCCCCATTTTCAGTTTAAAACCATTTTCCCTCATCCTATTGCTCCACTCTGATCAAAAGTCCCTCCCCATCTCTCCTGTAGGCCCCCTTCAGGGACTGGAAGGCTGTTATGAGGTCTCCCCGGAGCCTTCTCTTCTCTGGGCTGGACAACTCCAATTCTCTCAGCCTCACAGGAGAAGCAGTGCATCTCACCTCTGCAGCCTGAAGCCCTTGCCAGGCTGGCTCACAGCAGTGTTATTTGGGGAGAATGAGGTGGAAATGGGGAAGGAAGGCTGTTTTGTAAACAAGGGGAAGGGGAAATTGCCTCTGTCCCCAGCCACGCTGGAAATAAGAGGAAACACTTTTTTTTCCCAGGCTGGTTCTGTTGTCTTTGCAGGGCTTTTGGTCAACACAAGCCAGCGTTGGCCAGTGTTTGTGAGCTAAATGCTCTGGGAGCAAGGAGAACAACACACTAAAGCAGCTTTCAACAAATTGCAAAAAAGTACCCATGTCAGTCCTGTTTCCCTGCCACCAGTTTCACTTCACCCTAAAATTGAAAGCACCTGCTCTGCCCCATTTACTGAGCTTAGGTCAACCTATTGTAGCTGCTTCGAAGTAACGGTCATCACCGCTTTCTCTTTTAAATAGCAATAAACTCCCCAGGGCCATCAGTCTTCCCCAGCTGGGATGGCCTGAATCTGCCTGAAGAGCGCCACATGGGGAGCAGGGATGTTGCTACTGATGGTCCCCATGAAACATCAACCCCTTTCCAGCACAGTCTGGGACAAGGACAGGAGCTTCAGGTGGGAGTTTTCACCCCATAAAATGTGGCTTCTTTCAGCTTGTGTTAAAATCGTTTTCGTTATAAAAAAGATCCTTCCTTTTTCCCTTTGCTGTTGCAGAGCAACATCTCCCCTGCCTTCAAGGGTGAGGACTCCCAGCCTGGCTTGCCCAGGTGGTTTCTCCATGGGTTTGCCTTAAACCTGTTTGCAGTTCAGAGCAGAAGCACTTGTGGGTTTGGGCTGACATCTAGTGTTGGCGTGGACAAGACCAGAGAAAGCAGCTGACTCACTTCTCTCCAACGAGTCAGCAGTGACCTGCAAGGGAGAGGAAGATGATATTTCTTTGGTATAGTGCTTCTAGTTTGGGTAAAGACCTGACCCGTTAGCCCACGTGTATATTTGTTCCATTAATGGCTGAAGCAAATAGTAGTAGTAGTGGGACACTCAAAAATCACAGAATCGGTGAACAAGTGCTTTTAGACCTGGAACTCACAAAGCCAGCTTGACTTGCTTAGGTATGCTGTTATCTCCTCATTTTGAAGCATCAAAAAGGCTAGTGACTGGTCTCGAGCTGTAGAGGTTTTTTATAGGGAGGAAGACCTCAATACCCTACTCTTGAAAGGTAGGATGTGATTTAAAGGGACTTATCCCATCACAGGCATTTGGTGTGATGGGCTCCAGGAAAAACTGCACTATTTCATTTTTAACTTAGGTCTGCTCTAAACTTTCTATGTGGCGCAGGAAGAAAAAAGTACTTTTGCAAAACAAAAGCAGTTTGAGCTCTCTCCTAAATACACCTTTTCCCATGTTCCCACCTTTGAAAGCCAGATAGGATCCTTGGGACTGCAGAAACTGGGAAAAGGGGGGGAAAGTGAAGAGAGGAGAGCGATGTAGGACAAACCTGCTTGGAGCCCACTTGGGAAGTTCATTTTTATTTTTGCCATGATGCTATTATCAGGAACATCTCCATTTCATGCAGAAAGTCATATCCTGTCCCCGTGCTCTGAGCACCAGCAGAAGACCTGGCTTCAGTTTTGCTTGAGTTCCTGTGTGTCCTTTGAGGGGGAGTCACCTCATCCCCATGTACCTCATTTCTCCATGATTGTCCCAACAGAGCTGCCCTGACATTCTCCTCTTTTCTCTTGCAGACCAAGGCTGCAAAGCTTTTCTTATGGTTACACCACCTGCCTGGTGTAGGAAGTGAAGGATCTGAATGATAATAACTTCCCACCTGGGGTTCTCAGGAGCCTGGGCCCCCTCTCTGCTCTTCACCTTCCTGGGCAGGTTTCCTTCCAGTTGAAATGACTCTTTTATCCAAAGCTGCAGAAAGAGGCTTCAGGCTTACAAATCTCTGAAGGAAGAGGAAAATGTCCTTGTGCTCTGCTTTCCCCCTATACCTGGGAAGGAGTCTTGTGCAAGAAGGCTCCCTAAGTGCTGCTGGTCAAAGCCAGTGGTCTGTACACAGGAGTTGGCTTTTTAACACTCTTAGAGGGCACAGACGGAGTCAAGGAGCACTGTCTTATTTTCTGGACACCCCCAGGCATCCTGCCATGGAAGTTTTGAGCTAAAGAAGTTCCCTGCTACTGTTTGACTTTCAAATGCCTGTTTTTTCCTTTCAGATTCCCCATGAAATCAGTGGGTTTTTGACAACCAGGGAATTCATACTTAAGCTCAGATGGTGCAGGACACCTTGTCCAAGTAGAAAATATTTGCTCTGTACACATACTTCAACTCCAGAAAGTGCATGGAGATACTATATATAATTTTGAACCTTTTAAGGACAAAATATTCCCTCATATTATTTTAGCTATAGTATGTTTTACTTCATGCAGTGTTCAAATATATTCATCTCTCCATTTATGGCCACTATTTATATTTTATACAGCCCCTCTCTTTTTCTTCATAACCACATTAATGATATTTTTCTTTGCACCTCACATGCAATCCCCTTCCCCAATACAGGCCTGAAATAGCAGAAAGTTGATTTTGGCACATAGAAATGGATACAGCAAGCAAAGCTCTGAAGAGGAACCGGCCTCACACCAACCACTGCAATTACTAAAAGCACCCATTAGTGACAGACCTCCTCGCTCAGCCCCGATGCCATGGAGTATGTTCCTGTAACGGTGGATCCCTTGGGGAGAAAAAGGTCTGACATAGCATGAACAATATACACCAAGGTTAATATCAAGGGTTTGGGGTTTCATAGTCCTCTTCCATTATACAAAGACCTTCACAGAATGATACGGGGTTGGAAGTGGCCTCTGGAGATCATCTAGTCCAAGCCCCTGCCAAAGCAGGTCCACCCAGAGCAGGTTGCACAGGAACATGTCCAGGCAGGTTTTGAATGTCTGCAGAGACAGAGACTCCACCACCTCTCTGGGCAGCTTCTGCCAGGGCTCTGCCACCCTCAAAGCGAAGAAGTCCCTCCTCGTGTTTAGGTGGAACTATCTGTGAAGAATTGGAGCCAAAAGCCTTCATTGTGAGGCTGCTAGAAAAAAGTCTGATACATCATGAACAATATACATCAAGGGTTTGGGGTTTCATAATCCTTTTTCATTATACCAAGGCCATCTTGGCACCCGAAGAATTAGAGCCAAAAGCCTTCTTCACAAGGCTGCTGGAGGCACCCCCTTGGGCAAACACTGCCTCTGCCAAAGGACTATTCTGAGAGCACGCATCAACTATAAAATCCAGCCCATTAGCTCAAAAGAAGACAAAAGCCACTTCTCTGTTATAAGGTGTGCTTTTAGAGTGATTGCTATAAAACATGACTGGTTTTGTATTTCATAAAGCCACATAATACTTTTGTTTTGAGGAAAGGGTTACTAAGAGCTGCACAAGGGCCACATAAAGGTGCTCAGAGGGCTGAGGCGCCTCTCCTATGAAGACGGGCTGAGAGAGCTGGGGAACAGAAGACTCCATGGAGACCTTATAGCAGCCTTCCAATATCTGAAGGGAGCCTACAGGAGAGCTGGAGAGGGACTCTTTGTCAGGGAGTGGAGTGACAGGACAAGGCTTAACAGCTTTATATTGGGAGAGGGGAGATTTAGATTAGATACCAGAAGAAATTCTTTACTGTGAGGGTGATGAGACATTGGAAGAGGTTGCCCAGAGAAGCTGTGGCTGACCCATCCTTGGAGGTGTCCAAGGCCAGGCTGGATGGGGCTTTGAGCAACCTGGTCTGGTGGGGTGTGTCCCTGCCCAGGGCAGTGGGTTGGAACTTAATGATCTTTAAGGTCGCTTCCAATTCTAACCATTCTGTGATCCTGTGATAAACAGCTTTGGATGAGTAACCATGAGTTTCTGCCTATGGGCTATCCAGAATGAAACCTGGTTCAGAAGCTGCCACTTCCCTCTCCAGAAGAGCTTTGCCGAGCTCTTCCAATCAGCACCCCATGGATGAAGCTGCTCAGCCCAGCATTTTGGCTGCTGGGAGATGGTTACTTGCTCCCGGGGTGCTTTTGACTCTTGCCTGTTGGCTGGTGGCAGTGATGCTGTGGTGGGAGGGACCACCCACCCAGACAGTTTTGAAGGAAACCATCCCACGCTGGGGTATGAGCAGCTTTTCCCCTGTGATTTCCCACCTTTGGTTTCAGATGTGCTCCAAGCACTGTCACTCAGAAAGCGTTTAACAGCTCATCCAATGTGTCTTTAGCTCCTGTTAATCCAGTGTCTTCCTGACAGATGCATTGTGTCTTAGGTTTTAAAACAGTGCACTTGCAATTTGTCTTTAGGAAGTATTGGACCCATTTTTCCACTCAGGGGTTACTCCCACGGCACGTTCCCACTGTAGCACCAGGGAGAGGAACCCTGACCCCACAGCTCTCCCAAGGGATGCACCCCGCCCCCCAACATGAGGAATACTAATTCCCATGTGAGAACAGAATTTGGACACAGTTTGGGATCGCCCCGTTAATCGTCTTGTCAATCCCTGCCTGCATTACTGGAAATATTCCTGTTTGCCCTGAGACTCTGCTGCCTCTGAGAATGTGTAGAGGAAACTGCAGCTGTGCAGGAGTATAACAAAATAAGCCAAACTCAAAAAAAAAAAAAAATGCTGAGCAAACAAGCTCTTACCTTATTTCTTGGAGAGGGGAAAAAAAAAAAAAAGAAGAAAAAAAAGAAATATTGAATTTTCAAATGTTTCTTGCACCTGCTAAATGCATTAGCAGCAGCGTTGCTGCTTTGTGGGGATCTGGTGAGGTTGTGACAGCCATTCAGGAGATGATTTACTGCGCTGTACTGGAAGCCAGACAGCCACGCTCAGGGCTCACATGGCATGAGGTTGCTCTCCGTCGCTTCCAAGCTTCCTTGAAAGAGCTAAGTGCTTTGCCACCTATTTTCTCTTTCTTTAAAAACTATCGGAGCAGGGCTTTGCACATGCTGGCCGTGCCAAGGAAAATAAGTCCTTACTGGGAATGGGAGGCAGCGGGCCATCAGCCCAAGGAGGTTATTACAGGGTGTCCAGTTCCAGCAGCTGACAGCACCATTGGAAATTTCAGAGGGTTTTTCTTTCTTTTTTGTTTTGTTTTTTCTTTTTTCACTGCCACGCAGTGAATTAGCACATCAGCGCAGTGTCAGGAGGGAAAACATAGAAAAATACGACCCACGTGCTATTAAAACAGATTAAGCGGAGAGCTTTGCTGGCGTCGGGCTGTCCCAGGGGTCTGCTGCTGGAGGAACAGCCCATGCTTTCCAATTGGGGGCCACCAGTTGCCTCTGCTCTGCCCATGTGGCCTTGGCTTTCCCCCTCTACTTCATGGGGGGTAGCCAGGGATGTGCCAAATGGGATGCAGTCCAGAGCCTGGTATTGCAGCTCTGGCCTGGGGTGAACAAGAAGATATTTTTTTTCCAAATAGGTTTGGACTCAAAAAAATTGTTGGGAAGCCATTGCCTCTTCTGACATGGTGTCATCAGAGAAGACAGAAGAGGCCTCTAGCACTTGCAGGCACAGCCCATGCTTCCCTGGAAACAAGGTGAAAAGGAATTGAGGGAAGCATGAACTTCTCCATGGAGTGAAGTCCCCAGCTACAAAGCTTGGGATGAGACCTTGGTTTTTAGTCAGTCAGTCAGCAGAAGTTTTGTATTCAGTGCAAGACAACCACCACTTTATCATGCCTTTCTCTGGTGGCTGCTGAGAATGGATGGCACGTCATTTTGTCAAGAGGCATGTGCTGGAATGATGAAAGAGGAAAGAATTTTACTCATTAGCCTGAGCAGTGGCGAGGGCATGTTTCAACCAGCCTCTCTCTGTTGGTGGTCAGCAGGGTACAGTCTACCACCACTACTCCCTTTCCTGTGTCAGCATCAGGTCCCTCAGTGTAGCTACAGGGGACAGTACGGGAAAACAAGCTCCTCAAGTGATTTGGGTTCATGACAACGTTCCTTGTTGCCTGAAAGGGTGATTGATCAGGTTGGAGAAGTTCCAGAAGAAAACCACCTCCTGAGGAAAGGGTCTTGAAGCCAGAAAGAAAAGCAAAGTACTGTGGGTTATGGGACTCACTGGGAAGATGGTTGCCCAAGAAGGAGCAAACCCTCTGGAGCCATTCACAGAGCAAGGAGAAAAGGAGAGCACAGGTTTTCCCCTCTCCAGCTTCTCCTGGCACCATGAAGGACAGTGGAGAGCTTTAGGTATTTCTAGGAAAGGTGGAGATGGTTGGAAACGTATTGGCTTGAGGATGTTCATGTGAAGAGAAGAGCATTTTTACATTGGCTAAAGCTGGAGCATTAAAGAGGAGACTCCACACTGGGGACAGATTTCAGGGAAAATAAAGGTAGGATTTCACTGAAGTGAAACCTTCTTGAACAGAGAAGAGCAGGATTTCAAACGATAGGTTGTCTCCACTACTGGAACTGGAAGATGTGAATGTAAATCTCAGGACTGTGGCAGAAGAGCAGTGATCTAAAGCCACTAAAGTTGAGGCAACTCAGAGAGAGAATGTGGATATAGCACAGTGAAGGAGCAGACTAAGGCCATTACACCACCTCTGCATTCCACTGATGTCCTGCTGAAGTCTGCTCTGGGTTGCAGTCAGAAATAAAGGGGACAGGAATCAAAGCAGTTTACCTCAGACCTGTGAAGTACCCAGGTTGGAAAAATCAGATCAAGTCCTCCCAAGGCTGAGAGCTGTTCTTGCTCCTGTCCCCAGGTAAAAGATCCCTACAGTCACTGAGATGGGCTCAAGCTCCAAGAGATGTGTTAGGATTTCCTAATCTGAGCACTCAGCTAGTGAGAGAAAGTGATGCTGACCCTGATGTAAAGATATGACCTTGATTATGATGAGATGTGATCCTTCCTATAGGGAAGGACGTCACCCATGGTATTTAGACAGGGATGGGACCTTACCTGTAAGAAAACCTGATGCAGATCTGGCTCTGCTTGAGAAGCTGTGGCTTGCTGACGGAGAAAGACCCAAAGCTGGGAAATAGATATCGTGTAAATACCACTCCGTTGCAGGGGTTGGGCTGTAGAACAGCCTCTCTTCTGTGGGACTGAATTCTCCAGAGGTGACTCAGCAGTCAGCCAGACAAGAACCAGACACTTATACTTGCAAAGCTGAGACTTCAATCTGTGTCCTCCAGGTGAGGGCTTCAACCTCCAGCGTTGCCTTCCCAATGAACAAGACATGGGAACTAAAAGCCAGGGGTCGATGACATCGAAAGTATGGAAACCAAGATGAAGAAAGTGCAGTGGGACGTGACAAAAGCAACACCAGTTGAGGGCAGCAGCTTGGAAACTCTCTGTACTACAACGTTTGCTCTCTTGCAAGGCAGCCTGGCAGAGGCCAGCCTTCAGGGCCTAATTATTAATATTCTCAGGTTACCTTAAATCACTGCTGTCAGGATGAAGGCCTTTTTCTTCGTTAGCTCATGCTGCAAGCCCAACTCCTACAGTCCTTAAGCAGTGATGTCAGAAGTTAAAGCTGAACTCTGTATGACCTCTGGGCCATAAGGGAGGCCACATGCAAAATATTTGGGAGTTTTAAAACAACATTTTGTGCTAGCCCTGGATAGTTTTATTTTGTACCTACCCTAAACTCAAGCCAGCGCTGTAAGTCTCTTTTGTGCCCAGCGTAGAAGTGTACCAGAAAGATCAGACACGGAGTGTTATTTTATTCTTAGAAAGCAGGCACATGGGCACTGATTCACCAGATGTTTAGCTTTTCAAATTACCCCTCATTTAGAAGGAAAAATCTGAAATCCGAATGCTTTGCTGAAATAGGTCTGTGTTTGGTGAGCACTAAATGACTGTAAGTTTGTGCCAGATTGTTAGACTTTAAGCTCATACTTTCATCTTCTGAGGCTGCTGCTCCAGCAAGGTAATAACCTGGCAGAAACTGCTGTGCAAGGCGCTGGGGACGTGCAGAAGACCCCATAGTTCTCCTGGAGGAGCTGCTGGCATGGCAATGGATGTGTTGAGCTCAGTGTCCCGAGGAACACATTAGTGTCACGGCACAGCAGGGTCAGTAACACCTACTTTATTTTGCTGATGATGGTTTCATTCTTTATGCTAAAATAAATTAACTAATCTTGATCAACTCGCTTAGCTTGCCAAGTTTCCATCCCCACCTGAACTGCTGTGTGTTGACCTCTCTTTCTAGCCCAGCAGTAAAATCCTTCACCACTGACCCCCACCATACAGGGAAAACGACCAGACAGCCGAGACGAAGCAGAGACCACTGTATCCAGTTACTTGGGACTATCTGGTTTCACCATCTAGCAAACTTGACTAGGTGATTTCCACAGAGAAATGCATTGCGCAAGGTTTCCTCAACAAGATAAAAAACTCCAGCGTTACAGGACACCGGCATCCAGGCAAGCACAGTCTTGGGCTAATTAAGTAATAATGTTGCAGTGAAATGAGTTAGAACTGTTGGGGAGGTTCTGCAGGTGGAGATGGGTTGATATCCAAGCAAAACTCAAATCTTTTGGAAGGAGTGAAGACTGGTTTCAGTCCAAAACAATGATACCGTCTCCCTAACCCAGACAGTCTTGTGCTCAGGTCAACACGTCACAGGGTGGTCTTCTGCTGCATGCACCCCTGAGATGCCATCACCTGGTGCAGGCTTCTTATTTATCTTTCAGTGGCAGAGGCCCACTGCGCAGTGAGTTTAAACCAGCTTCTTTTTCTTAATTTCTCTGCTGAGTTCAGGTTAAAATTGTTATTTCACCCCACACTGGTTATATGAGACGTGCTTTTCCTTGGGGGCATCTTTGGGGCGTTTTATTCCACATGGTATTTGCTGCTGGTCTCCCACCCCAGCCCTGTAGAAGTGCAGCCTCTCCAGCTGGGCAGCAGCAGCTGGTGGGTTTAGGGCATCCCTCACCACGTTCAGTCCCATTGGAGACATCCCTCCCTGCTGCTGTCCCCCCAAGCCCATGTGGCTCCTTGCAAGGAAACTGGGGTCCACTGTGGGGACCCCACTGGTTCATTAAGTTTCTTCATCTACACTAGATTTTTTTCTCAAATAGAGAAGTTATTAATATGACTCATGACTGTTGCAGTGAAGGATGGAGATCTGGAGACCTGCTCTCCAAATATCACTATTGCCTGGACTGAGACACTTCAAAGAACATTTAACCAGCTGTCTGTAAGGGCCACCACTGTCCCACTTTGATCTACTCATCACCCAGCATGTGGATGCTTCCAGTACAGCAAGTCTCATACCAGGCAGAGGAGAACCGTGCCTCAAAGGAGCTGTGAAAGATCACTGCTTTTCTCCAGGAAAGCTGGAGCTTCTAGCTTTCAAATGCTCTGTTTCTAACGTGTGACTATCATATACATCTATACGTGTCTGACAGCAAGAGAAGCCCATTTCCCATGTCCTGAATTCCTCATGACTGAACTACTACACACCAAAAGATCGCAGAAGTAACAGACTTTACATTAAATATCGCCTCAGAAGATCTGATGGAGCAGCGGATGCCTTGCCTAATGTACCCCTCCATGCAGAATCACTGGTGAGAATGCACAATGCGGGAACAAAGACCTTGATATTAAACTTCTGTAGCTGATGACTTCTACCAGGGTAAGACCTTCTGTCAGGTTGGGAGGCAGATACACGCATTACCTGAGGTTTTCTGTCGAAGTCAGCAGAGGGGCTGGTACTAGCCGTGCTCTTTTCAGCTTGGGTTTGATGAGCAGAGCAGAAAGAAGGAGGACTTCAGACTAGCAGAGTTATGACTTTAAAACTTCAGACTAGCACTAATCCTCTCCTCTTCTTCAAAGAAACACAAGCAACTTATCATTCCCCTCCAGGCTTTGGTGTATGGAAATGGCCACGTCTTGTTCTCTAATGAGAGACAATTAAGTCAGGCCACGTTGGCCAAAGTGTTCAACTACTATTGTGTCTGAAGGAGAACAGGAGCTGAAGAGGAATTACAAGCCGACAATGAGTAAACGTTATGCTGCCTTGTCTTTCTTCCAGAAGAGAAAGGACAAATTTCCCCTTTAGTTTCTCTGATCCCCTGGGGAAAAGGGAAACCACAGCTACATTTTAGCAGCTTTTGTTCTTGTGCATGCTCCTGGATCTAAGGGCACAGTTAGGGCAGTGCGGTGGGGGAGGCTGGTCCATCTGACAGGCCAGACTGAACCCTCCGTGTGAGCCCAGAGGATTTTCTTTCATTTCTATTGTCATGCTGGTAAATTTTTCAGGACAAGAGGAAAAAAAAAGAGAGAGAGATACCCAAGGACATTGAAGGCAGTTTTCCAAAACTGGAAACTTATTTTTTTGCCAAGAGGATTTCCTGAGCAATCTAAGTGGCTGAGGGTCTTGTCTCACACACAGTTTAATCAGTGGGGTATCTGCTCATGCACAAATTGAGCTGAGGCATTTTCGTTCCTTTATGCATGTTTGTTCCTAAACCTGCTAACTAGTGAGGGCTGTTGTCCCCGGACACCAGCTCAAGCTCTGATAGCTTTTCTAAGAGCGTTTGTATCAAAATATTGTTGTGGTGGAGTCTCCAAGGCCATCTGGGGCTCTGTGCAGACAGGGCGCTGACAAATGAATGTGAACCAAAGCAAATCAACATTGCTTGGCAGGGATGGAATGTATTGCTAGGGTCTGTCTCTGCCAAGCTAGACTGTTTGGCTCCAGTCCCACTCTTTGGGGGGATTGTCTGTCAAAACACAATTTGGTATTGTAGGCTGTCATGGTTACATGGCTCGCTACTCCTTTAACCCCTCTCAGGCCTCACGCTCTTGTTATTTGTGGGGTGGAAACCTGTGAATCCCCAACTCTTAAAGCAGGCCTCAGGCTCTTGGGCCTTGCACCAATTGTCCCTCGTGCTGCTATGTTGGTTCAGGTAGAGCTTTCCCTTAGGACCTGTCAACTGGTAGTTTGCAACCTTCTTGACGGGAAGACATTATTTTTAAGAAGATATATCTTCGTACCATCTCATGATGGAAGCCAAGCTTCTTGGCCTAACCACCTCAAAAACTCGGTCATCCTTTCAAAGTGGGAGTCCAACTTGGACTCTTGATTGACTCTCCTTGATTAACCCATCCTTTCATGAGTGGCGGCTGCTGCTTCTGCCAAGCCCTGCTGGCAAGCCCAGAGGCCACCCATTGGGGTAGAAGTCAAGACATCAACATGAATGTCCTCGTGGGTTTGCTAAGAGGTGTATAATCATATCATCCTCGCCATTTCTGGACGTGTTTATGAGTTCATTCAACCTAAATATTCATTAAATTGGAGAAGGCTCCAGGGAGACCTAATTGCAGCCTTCCAGTACCTAAAGGGGGCCTACAGGAAAGACTGGGGACAGAATTTTCAGCAGGGCCTGTTGTGACAAGACAAGGTGTAATGGTTTTAAACTAAAAGAGGATGGATTTAGACTAGATACAAGGAAGAAATATTTTACAATGAATGTGGTGAAATACTGGCCCAGGTTGCCAGAGAGGTGGTGGCTGCCCTATCCCTGGCAGCATTCAAGGTCAGGTTGGACAGAGCTCTGGGAAACCTGATGTAGTTGAAGATGTCCCTGCTCATGGCAGGGGGATTGGACTAGATAACCTTTAAAGGTCCCTTCCAACCCAAACTATCCTATGATTCTATATTTATGGAGGTAGCAAATTACCACAGTGACTTGGCCAAGAGGCGACCCTACAGGTGGCTCCAAGCCCCTTACATAGAGTTTTTGCCATAGTGAAAATCCTCAGTAAGCACTGGTAGAAGGGCTGCCTCTAAGCACAGGTTCTTCTGGGCCATCTCCCATCTTGGAACAGGAGGAGGACGTGCAAATTCCCTTAGGGAGGCAGATCCCCAGCTGAGACCCCAGTGGCTGAGTCTGGAGACGGCCGAGCAGAGCGGTGGCTCTCCATAGGTATGACAGAAGGCACGTGCCACCCTGCAGGCAAGCAGCTGTCATGCACCGCTGTCACGTCTCCTACCAGCCTGGCACGCAGCTGCAGGCTCATCCCCCACGGGCTTGTCCCCAAGTGTCATCCTTGCACAGGCTGGGACGCTGGCAAAATGCAGCCTGGCTGCTCAGGTCACGCAGCCTGGCAGCCTTCCTCTCAGATTGATGAATTTGGGTGTTTTTCCTTCAAAGTTCAGGCTGGACCACATTGTTACTGCATCGTTACTACTGGGAAAGTTGGTGACTGCTCCAGGGGTTGGGACAAGGGTCCAGGACCTGCTGTCATCCCAGCAAGACTGGCAACCGCAGTCCATCTGTCCTTCTCCTGGGTGCAGGGCTGCACAGGTGGCCCCAGGGCTCAGCTGTCTCTGACACAAGGTGCAGCACAACCATGTGACCCTGCGTTGGTTTTGCTGGGAAAAACTGCTGCTGCTGTGAGAAAATACACAAGTGAAAGCCAAGCAAGATAAGAAAAGTCAAAACATAGACAGAATTAAAGTTGTTGGGATGATAATAGCTGGTGATGCAAGACTCCAAAAGTACATGCTACATGAAAAGGGATAAACTCCTGAAGGGTTGGTTCTGTCACTCTCTCGCTTCAAAGATCCTGGGCTGGAGCTTAGAGATGCCCCAAGTCCTTGGTTCAGGTAGAACTCTGATGTGATGGTGGGTCCCAAGTGCTGGGCTCTGAGATGGGGGATGGGGAAAGGGGTACATAGGAAAAAGAAAGAAAAAAAGAAATAAAATGAGTGGCTTGGCAAGTTGTAGTGATGGAGATGTCCACCAGGAATGCCTTTAATCCACTGGCATGGAGGAATTTGACTGGCAAGGTGAACATGGGCATCACCAGCTGAAGAGCTTAAGCAGCCCAGCTCAACCACAGGTTCCCCTTCTGTCCTCTTCCACCTGCCTGGAACGACTCCCTCCTACAGAAACCCCTTCCTCTGGCAGGGCATCTTCTGTCCTGAGCTGGAAGCCATGTGGGAGATGTCCAGGGACAGCACTTCTCCAGCCATGTCCTGGGAGCAGTGGGTGACCTGCGGTCAGTACGAAGCCATGCAGAAGGGCAGGCCAAGATGTGAGCAGGGTTTGCACAGGGATGAACTAAAAGGTTTGGGGCAAGGGAGGCTGAAGACCATCTTGCTGAGCTTGCATCAGTCTGGTGTTGGGCAAGAGGTGAATAGACACACTGGACATGCAATTGGGAGCTTTGAAGGAGCAAACAAGTGGTTCTGACGTCCAGCTCTAGATGTAAACATCTGTGAGGGGCCATTCCCACGATGAGCTGGAAATACACCCTACACACCCTTCCCCAGGGCTGTATTCCCCTCCTCGCCCTGAGATATTCAAAAGTTACCCTTTCCCCATTCCCAGCTCTGTCTGATGGGTAGCTCTTCCCCACCTGCAGCCTTTCAGAGTTAATACAACACTCTGAACCTCTTCTGTTTGGGAAAAAAAAACAAGCACAATTGAAGAAAAGTGAGTTAATATATAATTACAGTGTGCCACAGGTGCTGCCATTGCGTTTAGAGGTATAGTTAGGCTCCTGTGCTTGGCAGGAGAAGAGCCTGGAGGTGACTCGTGACTAAAATGTGAAAAAAAAATTCATTTTTAATGCAAAATTTGGCACCACTCAGCTCTTAATATCTTAATAATATCAACAGGCACAAAGCAGATGTATCATTTGTTGGCTCTAATGCTGAAAACTAGATTTTTCTAGTAGTGCATCAGGAGCTGGATTAGCTCCACGGCAGCAGGGAGCAAGTGGAGAGAAAGGGTTCCTTTTGCAGGGACCAGGGTCCGTGTGGAGATGAGCTGTGCCATGGAGATGCTTGGACCTCAGCTCTCCTGCTCCACTTCCCGAACTGGGGAAGATGCTTTGCCTTAACCTCAGCCTGGGTTTCTATCACAGGTGATTTCCCTCTGCCAGAAAGACAAGAAGAAAGTGCGAGTTCTGGCAGCTGGAGGTGTGATGCTCTCTGGTAAAGGAAACAGCCACCCAACCCGGGGACCTCTTGGCGAGAGGGCTCTGCTCCCTGCCAGCGGGCGGGATAGAAGTTAATCATCTGCTTGCAATTAACCTGTGACCTCCCACGCCCACGGCACACGCGGGGCAGCGCTGTAGCTTTAACGCGGGCAGTGGAAGCGGGAGGGAGGGAAGGAGGACAGCGGTGCATAGAAGCTGTTGCAGATCCTTCAGTCGCCGTCCTGTCTCCAGGCCCTGGCAGTGTTGTGCCCGGTTATGGGGAGCCGCAGTTTGCTCGCCACCATCCTGGCCACCGTCCTGGCCTCCCTTTTGCCGCTCCCCGCCGCCCCTTCGTCCCACCGCAAGCTCCTGGTGTTCCTGCTCGACGGCTTTCGCTTCGACTACATCGACGACGGCGAGTTGGAGGGTCTGCCGGGCTTTCGGGATATCGTCAACATGGGGGTGAAGGTCGACTACATGACCCCGGACTTCCCCAGCCTCTCCTACCCAAATTACTACACGCTGATGACGGGTGAGTACCTGCCGCCGCCGCGATGCTCCTCGGGGCAGCTCCCTGGTGGCTTTTTCCTGCGAAGCTTGAAAAGCCCCACGGCGTTTACAGCTCGGTGTCGCTTTCTTAAAACCAGCTCTGAACTTGGAAACGCCGTTTGGAGATGACTTTGTGGTGGGGTTTTTTTTCTTTTTTTTTTGGAGGGGGGAGGTTTGGGGTGTGGTTTTTTGGTTTTGGGTTTTTTTTTTAAAGTTCTCCGGCAGGATGCTGCCGGGTCCCTACTTGCTGCCACCGCAGCGGCAAAGGCGTCCAGGGCTCCCCGGTGGGGAGCACTGCTGGGGGCTGCTGCACGCAGAGCATAGAAACGAGTGGGGAAATGCACGGGAAACTAATAACAGAGCCTGTTCGCTGATATTATTACTATTTTTTTTTTCCCCGTGAACAACAAGGCGTGTGAACCGAGGGTGGGTGAGAAAGGCACTTATTTTCAGCCAGCAGGTCTGTTTTGGCAAGTTCAGGGTTAAATGGACTTTCTGCTTTCACAGGTCCCTGTCTTAACTTCGCCCTAAGCCCTTGTATTTCTAAGGTAATCGGAAGCAGACGAATAGAAAGACATGAAGCATTTTGCTTTTGCTCCCCTGCCCCCTTTCCCTTTTTCTGACTGCCCAGGAAAGGCTTGCAGAAAATTGGAGGGGGGATAGTCATAATTTTCATTATGCTGATTTCCTATTAAACTAAGCAGAGCGACACATGGTTACAGCGACACCAGGAAGGAGCACAGAATACAACTGAGCCCCTCACATCAGAGCAAAGCACCCTGGAAACGGCATTTAAGTTAAAAATAATAAAATTTATAAACAAAACCCAAACAAACAGGACATAAACCTGGAAAAGTTTTTCCTGAAGTTTCTGACTGGATTTTTCTACTGAGTTATTTAACAAACCGGGCATTCCAGCTAAGGAGGAGTGAGGAAAAGCTGTCCTCTCCGAAGATATGTGGTATCTTCTGCTGTCCCGAACAATACAATGCCCATCGGTCTGTGCAACACTTACTGGGAAAGCAAATAGATGCCATTGTAAGGCAAAAATCTGACATCAGTTGTGTCCAGCTTGTTTTGAAAGCCTTTAACCCCTTCCTCCCCCTCTCTCTCTCTCGAGGAAGGAATGCCTTTCTGTGGCTTATCTCTGAACAGAAAGTATAAAGCCATTACAGGTTGTTGTTGAGGTTTTTTTTTCCGTGACTTGATGCAAATGCAGGAACGCAGAGCAAATGTCACTGAGAAGATTGAAAATAGAGGTGTCATTCCACTGTGGACATTGTTTTTGTGTCTATGTAGGCAAACCGGTTTAACACTTCAGGTGCAAAAAGCCTCATTGTTAAAGAAAACAGGGAAAGTGGCTGCTTTCTCTCTTTACTACCTTTAATCATCGCTCCCATTAAGTGTGTATGCCCAGAGTGAAGTCTATAATCAACCTTTTAAGGAGTTTTGAAAACACCCTGTTTTGCACTTGCAAAGAAGGAGTTTTGTTTTAGCTGATGAAATACCACTATTAAACTTCTTGTATTTTTAGGGCCCTAGAGTTTCTATGCCCCAGCTTGAAGCAAGGAAACCATCTGTGAGACCAAACTCAACTCTTCTTCCAAGTTTCATGGCCTTCAACGTGAGGGTCTCAATGCAACTACAACTTAACTGCAAATAACAATTCACCTTCCTAACGCATGAGTCACAGCAGTGTTAAAAATAGGTGAGGAACCAACCAAAGGACCAAGTTTTGGTGATTAACATGTTCAAAGGAAGATCCAAGGTTGCACTTGACCTCTTGGTGTGCTAGTGGACCCCATGACTGTGTCCTGATATAGCAGGGCAAATCCCATGGATGCACTGTTCTTACCCTCAGTGTCATAGTGTGGCTTCCACAGAAAGGAGACATCAGGTTGTGTGATGAATTGATGGAGGGCTTAGTGAGTGGGAGGTGATGGTGGGAGCACTGGGACATGTGGCAGACGTAGCGTTGGCTGCGTCCAGTCTGTGCACATTTGATGTGCAAAGCTGGGACAGCTTTTGGGAAAAAAATTGCAGCGTGGCAGGGTGACACAAGCTGTAGTGGCCTGCTTGGGGACAGGCAAGTTACTGTCCCCTTGTCGCTGCTGTATGGGCAGGGGACAGTGTATATCGCATCACACCATCCTGCATCCCTGCTCCGGGGGTGGAGGGTACGGCTGTAATTGGGGCAGGTGGGAATTAAATGTCACTACAGTTTCTTTGGAGAACCAGGGACTAAAAGGACAAGCTGTTCTTCATATCTTGTCTGACACTGCTGCTTCATGAGCCGTTAAGAAACTCACAATTTAACCTCCAAATTGTGTATCCTAGCATTTGTGGACACCATTTCATTGTATATTGGCTTTTTTTCAGCTAAATCAGCTTAAGAAATTTCTGTCCCCACCTGCACGTTCCCACCCCTGACTTGTTCATTATATCCCACCACTTCTTTGGATATACACTCCTGTCCCTTCTTTCTCTGCTCATTCACAAGGTTTTGTGACCCCCACAAGCGTCTACAGCTAACAGGTCTAGGGCAGCATGTGATGAAAACACTGTGGTTGGGATGTATTTCTCTCTTGGCTCTACCCATTCATGTGAGCAAGGCCTTTCCTTTCTTTCACCCCGTGTACATGCAACCTTCATGACTCCAGAGTGGTTTAGTTGTTACAGAGGGAAGTTCTCCCTCATTTCGGTGGCTTTGGATGAGGGCAAGCAATTAGCAAGCAACAGCATGTGGCACATCTTCCCGATTATCTGTGGGATCTTCTAGTCACTGTATTTCACTTTACTGAGGATTTCAAGAGGGCAGCCTAAACTGAATTTGATATTTGTGAGGAATAGCAAGCGTACTGAGGTTCTTCAACACTATAACCAAGTAGATGCAACCATAACTGATGACCAAGAGCCACATATCTAAAAACAACTAATTAATGTGTGCTAATGTGAAGCATACCCTGCTTTGCTGAAACTAGGTACTAATTAATGCACAGACACAGTGGGATGAACAAGTAAACAAAGTTTTGGAAGAGGAGCAGGTAGAGGGAGGTGACTCACCCATGGTCACACAATGGTGCAGGGCAATGGTAGAGCTTTCTGTGGGTCGCTCTCCTAGTTAAACCTGCTGCTGCTGTTAACCTGTGAGAAGATATTTGTGGGAGCTTCCCTGAGTGACACAGAAAGCCTTAGCCCAAAGCCTGGGGCCTGCCTGGAGATCTTTTCCCTTCCTCCACACCTACAGCAATTATGAGAAAGAAAACCAGGCATAGACACAAGAGGCACTCTAATGGTTTGACTTCTTCATGCAAAGTCACACAGTGATTCAGAGCTTGGGGAGAAGCTCCAGTCTCCCTGCAAGCCAGGGCACAGCATCATGAGCTCCTGTTTACTTGAAGAAGCACCAAAAAACAAACAAGTCACTGCTGAAACAAAGGGTTTTTGCTGATGAGCACCAGGAGGAGTTGCTTTGCTACAAAAATCTGGTGACACACAAGGTCCCACTCTTTGAAAAGAATTTTTCTCTAACAGCTTTATTCATGCTGTGTGTCTCAGTTTTGGCTTCCACAGTGGTGTTAAAGACTTGTTCTTGGGTGGTTGGTTTGTATTCTGAGCTGCTAGGCTGAATTCTACCTGGTGTCCTACCTCTCCGTGCTCCAGTTATGGTATTTCAGTTGTTGACCTGAAAGGCATAAAATGACAAATGGGGTACAAGGAGCTGTTGCTGCTGACACATGTGTTTTGAGAGATCTTTGTGAGGCTCCATGTGGGCTTGGCAAGGGAGGGAAGAAGGAGTTCAAATTATGTGTGTCACAAAAGGCTCACTTAATCGCACCATGTGCTGTTTGTTTTGCAAAGAAAGGAATTAAGACCACAAGCCACCTCGTTGTTTTGTTTTTGGGTTGGTTTTTTTTTTAATCCTGTAGGGAGCTTTTAAAATTTCCCTTCCCCTGGCTCTGCCTGGCTCTGCAGGGAGCTCTCATGCCAAACCAAACGGAAAGTCTGAGGTCTCCCCATCACTGCTCCAAGCACTAGTTACTACTTCAGAGCCCTTCCTGCCATATCTCTCATCATTAGGAGTTTGGGTCCCCCTCACCTGCCAACTCGCGGGGGTTGGGGGGCTGCTGGAGGACCCCCAGCTCCTCTGAACCTCCCCCAGCTCAGGGCATCCGGGGGCCCCTCGCATTTCCAGCCTCAGCCAGCATAAACGTGGGCAGACAGTATCACATCGGGGCTGGAAGCTCGGGGAGGTTTTATTTTCCAAGATCCTGACAACAAATGAGGTCTTTTCTGGCACGTCCTCCATGAGGTCAGCTGTGCAGCCCCATGGCCAAAAGCCCTATTTCTCTTGGCTTCCATGGGTAGCAGAGGGAGTCCCCACTCCAGAGGTGGGTGAAAGTGCTGCTCAGAGAGGAGGGGCCTCCATGGCCCTGTTTGGAGAGAATCTGATCTTAAATACTTGGCAGAGAGGCTGTGAAATCCTGTGAAGCTTGTGGGCTGGAGGAGGAGGTTGAACATATTGCGTTTCAGGTCTCCTGAACCCCAAGGTGAGGCCTGAGGTCTCTGCAGGTCTGTCCCATGCCTGCTATAACTCAGCGATGGCATGTTTCGGGCTTCTCTAAAATACAGGGGTGGTGAATAGGGTTTTCCCAGCTTTGGATGAGCCCTTGGTGTGCCATTATCTTCTCCTCTGCACAGCAGGAGGGAGAGGGGTATCACAGCAGGTCCCAAGGATGGGCAAGAGTTGAGGTCTGCCAGACTGAAGGTTTCACCCATCTTCTGTGTTTCTGCTGTCCTTCCTCCACTCCTCACCCTCAACATGGGCATACTTGACTGCTGAGGGGCTTTGGTCGATAATGTTGTGGTCTGACAAATCCACTCTGCTTCTGTTTTCTCCTGAGCATGGATAATCTTGATGTTCACCGTTTATTCCATGCTTTCTGGGAGCAAATGTCCTTGGGGGTCCCACCCCTGGAGTCCTTTGGGGTCAGGCCGGTGTCACATATACTAGTACATTTATTATTTGCTGTGAGAGGTCTCCTGGTTTGCAGCACAGCACCTCCACTCTCCATCCTCTTGGTAACCAGAGGAAACCCCATCTGGTGATGGCTCTAGCAGATGTCTCTTTTCTGCTAATGGTATCCAGGCACTGGCCTGGGCCAAGAAAGGATGCTGACAATTTGTGTTTAGCAATTAAGCAAGCTTTTAACCACGTAAACAATACCTGTGTGTTGTCTGAAGCACAAAAAATGGAGAGATAGGAGTACAACAGGGAAATATATTATCAGCACGCATGAAATTATCTCAACTTCACTGTCCAGGCTGAGGAAAAAAAAAAAAAAAAGCCAGAAGGACACAAAAAAGCATGATGAGTGGCAAGGAAACAGGATTTGTTTTCTTTCTGCTTCTTTCAGCCACCACAGTTGCCAGCAGCAGCAAAGATTTAAAAGACTCTCTTAATGGCATACATTTTTTAAATACATAGTCTCTTCTTTTTGTTGGATTCAGTACCTTTCCATTTCTAAAACTGTGTGTTGGGAAACAAAAGAGCGTGAAGAAGTCTGTCTTAATACTATTAACTGGCAGGGAAGGGGTATTACGCTAGCAAGGACAGGCTGGAGAAGAGAGTGGGTAACCGGGAGGGTTTTTCATTTTCATATTCTTCATCTCGCTTTGTTTACTCACCGCCTGCAGGAAGGCTGCAATGCTGACTGCCAAGATTTCCCTCTTTCACACATACACAAAATGTTGTAAAAAAATCTGTGTTTGGTTTCTACCAGCTAAAAAAAAAACCCAAAAGGGGACACTTTGGAAGTGGAGAACAGAAAGTTTTCTCTAACACAAGTTCCTATGCTACAAATTGAACCAGAGAGTTTTTTCCCCTCTTACTAGCTAAAACCTCACAGCTGCTGTATCCTCAAGCTGTACCCAGCTGAGGGTGGTCAGGGCTCCCATCGTGGTCCCTCAGCCCACCATTGCCACACAGTTCAGGAGACCCACCGATAGCTCAGAGAACCTGCTCTCCAGAGACACAAGGCCTGTCTTCCAAGGAAAGACATGGACCTGTTGGAACAGGTCCAGAGGAGCCCATGAAGATGATCCAAGGGCTGAAGAACCTCTGCTGTGAGGACAAACTGAGAGAGTTGGGGGTGTTCAGCGTGGAGAAGAGAAGGCTCTGGAGACACCTTAGAGTCCCTTCCAGTCCCTAAAGGAGCTCCAGGAGAGAAGGGAGGGACTCTGGATCAGGGAATGGAGCAATAGGACAAGGAGTAACAGTTTTAAATTGGAAGAGGGAAGATTTTGATTAAATATCAGGAAGAAATTCTTTGCTGTGAGGGTGGTAAGACACTGGCCCACGTTGCCCAGAGAGGCGGTGGATGCCCCATCCCTGTAAACAATCCAGGTCAGGTTGGAATGGGGCTCTGAGCCATCTGATCTCATTGATGATGTCCATGCTCATGGCAGGGGGGTTGGACTGGATGGCCTTTAAAGGTCCCTTCCAACCCAAACTATTCCGTAATTCTACGATTCACACACAAGCAAGCATCCAAACCCTAAGCTGGATGCTTTGAAAGCAATTTTTGTGGATGCCAGCGCTGGCCCCATTATGAAAGCATTGAGTGAAGAGTTTCACGCTTTTATTAAGTGAATCCCTTCCAGGGAAAAAAACCCCATGCAGTGTATAGCAGAGATTTTTTCAGTGCCTTTTGATGTGATCATACTTGGATTGTGAAGTCTCGTCTGACGTGTGCTAAGGTGTTTTGTGCTTTGGATCTGTCTGGTATTGGAGGTCATAAAAAAATTGGAAAGCCTTTGCCAGCACAAGCTCTTCTGGGAATGTAAATTGTCCTTGCAGATCTTGCAAGTACCAGTTTTGCTTGAGGGCCTGCAGATGGCAGGGCCGCTTTGCCCAGACCAGAGCTCCCCTTCTGACTTCTCATGAGCTCTGGTCTTTTCCAGGGTTTTGTTGGTTTTTTTCCCCTGAGGTCTTTCTTTTCAAATCAGGGCAGAAAATAGACCTTAGGTGACTCTTCAAGCAAGGGCATAGAGGAGGAAAGATGTTGAGGGGAGGGAACGAAGGGGAGAAAGAGAGCTGCATGTCTCACTTCAGCTGTTACAACCTGCCTGTCTTATGTGTGCACCTGCAGTGACAGGACAAGGGGTAATGGCTTTAAATTGGAAGAGGGGAGATTTAGATTAGATACCAGAAAGAAATTCTTTACTGTGATGGTGGTGAGGCACTGGAACAGGTTGCCCAGGGAAGTTGTGGATGCCCCCATCCCTGGAAGTGTTTAAGGCCAGGCTGGTCTGGTGGGAGGTGTCCCTGCCCATGTGTGTCCCTTCCAACTCAAACCATTCTGTGATTATTGTGTGGAGGAACTCCACTCTTCCCCAGCCTATATAGCCCCACAGCAGCCTGTGCTTGTGTCTGGCTCTTGTCGCTTTGCGGGGAGCGGGGACATCATGGTGGGATGTTGGAGGAAATGTCTCACTGTGGCAGCAAGACATGCATGTAATATTACATAGTAGAGCACATTTAGCTAAATGCATGTGCTGATGGTCCTCATCAAGTGGATACCACAGTGGGTTATGGGTTCTCAGATAAGTCTGGTTTGCTCAGTGAGGAGGTGGTTTACCACTGTTTTGTGCCCAATGTGCCAGGTATAGCCTTGTGCATCTGCCATGTGCTGCCTTCCTTTAAAAAAAAAAAAGATCATTGAGTGTCTCAGAAGAGCACTTTTCTCTTGTAAATTTGGATGCAGGTGGTGCCTGTATGAGGTATTGTGCCTGATTGGTGATCCTACATGCTGTCCCCGCAGTTGGTGACAGACAAGCAGAGGCAGAAGAGGTCATTTGGAAGCAGGCAAATTCTACAGGAGCACATGCTCTGGTTTCCAAATCTCACGTATGGTCAATGTAGGTTGCAGAGAGCACGGCGTTCCTGTGCTCTTGTTGTGGGTGGCTAAGTGTTTTGTTGGTTGGTTTGGTTGGTTTGTGTTTTAGTTGGGGCTTGTTTCTTTTTTTTTAATTTCATCTTTGTTTTGCATAGATCCATGTGAATGCTGACAAAAGTGCCTGGAGACATGGGAATGTGCTTTAGACAAAGCCAATGCTGTAAGAAGTGTAGTGTCCAAGTAAGCTGTAGCAGGCAGACGTGCAAATGCTTTTGCTGGCCTTCTTCCAGAAGGATACAGCAGTTATCATATTCCTGGGAACTATACCCTCTTTGTTTCCCTCTGTTGCTTGAGGAAGGGGTACTTTCTGCTACAACTGCAGTGAGTTTAGTGAAATCTGTAACGCTGGAATTGCTTTTTGCCCGGTTTCTACTTTTCTAGCTCTTAAGATAACGTTTGATTACAGAGGAAAGCCGCAATAACGGAAGCAAGAATAAATTCACCTTGTTATGGTGACTGTCTAACTTCATGTCGCTATTTTAATAATCATTAAAAAGGAGACCACCAGAGGTCATTGTCTCAGGATGGAGAAAATGACTTACAACAGGGGGTGTAAAGAGTTCGGGTTGTATAACTCAAAAGAAATTTGAGAATTTACCTTAATTCTGTGTATGACTGTCTTTGAGAGGAAGAAATGCCAGCTATTGCAGGGCTTTTTAATCTAGTGAGCAAGGCACAGAACAGCCGTGGTTGAAGGTCAAAAATAAAATTAGAGACCAGGGATACCTTTTGAACAGGGTTTAGTGATGATAAATATTGGGATGAGGAACCCAAGGAGTTGATTGATGGGTTGAGATTGAGTTGGGTATTGAGACAGCTGAGGTGGGAAATTGAGTTAGGTATTGATGTCTTCCAGGGAGGTCTGGGGTTTTTCTGGGACATGGGCTTCAGGCAAACAGACGTCAATGACTCCAGGCAGCATGAAGTGGTCATATCTTTTGGTCTGCCTGCTCAGCTGACCTTCTGGCCCTGTGAACCAGGGACATCTGCAATGAAAGCTGATGCCTTCTAGTCTTCTGGACCTATTTTTAAATATAAGAAAGAGAGTTGGAGTCTATGGAAGAATTAACTTGTCTGATGTGGTGATCAGAATAATACTGTCCTCTGTATTAGCGCACACAATTAATCTTCCCAACAACACTGTAAAGAACAATCTCTGTTCTATTCCTTAAGGGGGTGGGCAAACTGGCAGCAAACCCTGAATCCTACAGGGAGCTCACATCATCAGCAGCTGGAGCTCGTTGTTTCTGTATGAAGACTTCCCTATACATCATATAAATACACAATTAAGAGATTTAGCACTGACCTGCAGGTTTCCCAGGCTGGCACCAGTTGCCTGCCCACAGTTTAGCAGGCAAATGGTTATATGCTCAGGAGTACGTGGACTTCAAGAAGTTGTCCTTTAAATAGGAAGGCTGCATTTTTGATGCATTGTAGAAGCTTCCCACTAGCTCTTCTGGAACTTAAGGTAGATACAGCACGTGGCAGCCTAAGGAGGACAGATTACTGCCCATCCGGTCTACCAGTCCTTCTATATTAACCAATTTGGTTTATTTAAACCTATTTGGTTTAACATGGTAAATAATGACTGTGACAAAATGGGACTGCTCTTTTTGTGCTGGAGAGGAGGAAGTGTTTTGCATAATTGAAATACTTCGTAGTAGGGGAGCTCAAAATCCGTTTGCAGGTCACGTGTACTCGAAGTATACGGAGTTCTCTGCTGCAAATCATGCCTTTTGAAAAGAAGCAGACTGAGATTATTTCAGTTCTGATCACTCACAATAATCAAAGCCTGTTATCTGGATCCTTGAAGTATCGTGACTCACTGGCTAATGATGACAGTGTCTCACACATGCATCAGCTGTTGCTTTTTAAGATATGAAAATCATGAACTCCCAGTACAACTTGATCATCAACATTTATTTTTCCATTTTTTTTTTTTTTGTTATTTCATCTGCAGATTAACCCTTAAAATACGGTGTTTTCTCTTCTGATAATTATAAAAACTGGAAGGCATTTCTCAGCAATTATACACTGGTTTCTTGCAATATAAAGTTGACCAAGGACCCCCAAGGTGTAGTAAAAGGGCTGAAAATATAGATGCCTATCTTAGGATGGCATGGATTGCTTTCTAGATGTGCCACCTCTTTTCCATTGAAGAGGCCACAAAGCCACACAGATGGCAGACAAGCTTCAGCAACTAACTGTTAGGTGGCTGAACTGGGGGATGTAGAGAGCTCAATTAAAGGAAACAGTCAAGAAGGTCATATGAGTGGTTGCAAGGTAAGAGTTCAAAACAGGGCTTTTCAGCTGATTTGCTGGATGAGCTAGTGGTAGCAGTGGTGGTGCTGGTGACATCCTTCTGTTGGAGAACACCAACTTGACTGTGCTGCTTTTTCTTTTTTCTCTGTCCCTGAAGGTCGTCACTGTGAGGTCCATCAGATGATTGGAAACTACATGTGGGACCAACAGAAAAATGTATCTTTTGATATTGGTGTGAATAAAGAAAGCCTGCTGCCTCTCTGGTGGAATGGATCGGAGCCTTTGTGGGTCACAATGACGAAAGCAAAAAAGAACGTTTTCATGTACTACTGGCCAGGTTAGTATGTCAAAATTTGCTACCATCTTAACGGCGTATCTTTACATCTAATCACTGTAGCCTGTAGGATGGCTCTTTAGTACACTGAAATACAGACAAGAATTACGAGTGCTTTACTCACCACTTGTAGAAATGAATTATCTTTTCTCAGGCCATGACAATTTGCCTGTGCTCAGACACTGAAGTGTCACTGGAGGTAGCTTTCCACCTAAATGTTACCTTCTGGGAGGCTGCTGGCGTGCAGACCGTCCCCTTCTCCACCAACTGCTCATTCCTTTTGGCCACCCGTAGCTTCTGCTAAGCTGCATGGTTCACAGAACAACTCTGTAGACCATGTCACTGATCAAAGTTAAACAGTAACCATCCTCCCCCAAAGCTTGTTTGGTTTTAACCTGGAAATTCGCAGCTGAGAGCTGAAGACGATCTATTCTGTCTCTATGGCTCTCTCTACAGCTGTAGATGCCCCATCCCTGAAGGGATTCAAATCTAGGTTGGATGGGGCTTTGAGCAACTTAGTTTAGTAGGAAATGAGATGATCATTAAGGTCCCTTCCAAAGTAAACTATTCCATGATTCTATGACAGCAAAATCCAGCTGAAAGGAAAGCATCCTTTGGTGAGCTACAGTGAGCACTCTTGTCCTCCATCATTAACTCTGCTGAGGTCCCAGTTCCTCTGAGTCTGTGCCATTCATTTGGAGGGACTTGGCCTTCCCATTCCCCATTTGTTGGGTATTGGATGACTGAAATCACTAGGGATGTACAACAACAGGTCTTTTTTCACAACTAGGACTATACCCTTAGGCTGTCTGTTTAGGGGTCCACAGGGAAATACATGTAAACTGCTGCCTAAGCAGTATGCAAATGCCCTTGCATGTCTAACTACAGGCTGGAGGACCACATGTTAGAAGAGCTGTACCGAGTACAGCCAGTGCCAGTGGCCAGGGTAGCAGCAGATGACTCAAGCCATGGGCTCCCAGCCAGCTGATCTTCTACATCCCATCTCATCTGCTCGTGCACCCAGTCACGTTCTTCCCATGCAACGTAGCTAATGGCATCCCAGAAAAAATTAATAAAAAAAGGCCACAGTTCTCAGGAAAGGGAAGAAAGAGGGAACCAAGATGAAAAATATTGAAAAACCATAGGGAAGATTTCTACAGTACTGAAGAGCGAAAAGATCTGAGAGTGACAATATTGTCTTATGGACTCAAGGGCAGTCCAAGGGATTGGAATTGCAAAATAGATGTGATGGTTTGGATGAGCCCTCAAAAAAACCCTGCTTCTTTTTGGAGGTCACCCAAGTGACCTGACAGCAGTGCGAATAGTGGGATATAGAAATTACACAAGAATGTAGAAATTCTTCTAAAGATTGACAAGAATACCTGTTGCTATAAACTATTCATTTTTAACTACTAGTGTATCTGTGCTGACTAGGTATAATTATGTACTGAATACATGTAAGAGTCTTACATAGGGCTTCTGAAATCCAAAAGTACGGTATCGCTTTCCATTAAATGCCTTTGGACTTTAGCTCCTTCATGTTGCCCTTTGAGCAGTGTCTCCCAGGGAGAAGACACATGAGGTGTGTATCCCTGCATCCGTGTGTATACCCCTCACGCTTACCTATCTACTGTTTCCAGTGTAAAACTGGAAAGAACAGCAAACCATTACGTTTTTTCAGTGCTTGTTCTGCCAAGTACAAGGATTGCCTCTCTTACCACAGCGATGCCCAACTGATGCCAGCAGGAGTTTTTGCATGGATGCAGTATTTTAGCCATGGACTGTGACATCTGTCTGTCATTAATTATTTATCCATGACTGACAGCCTTTGGCAAAGTCATCAGTGTCTCAGTTCAGCAAGTGCTTAAGCACAGGCTTATGTTTTTTAAGGGTGTTCGTGTTCTCAAAAGCCACGTTGGCCATACAGGGTCAGGTACAAGGCAGGAAGCAGGGCCAAACTACTGAGCTAAAACATAAGGAAACTGGGTCGGCCACAGTAGGAGTCTGGGTGTAACTGGAATAAACAGAAGTCACCCCAAATGCAACAATATTTATTTATTACATTTTCCCCCTGTGATTTTTTGGAATTGTTTTCTAGTTCCGTAGTTAGGATGTAATCTTTTCTTCTGGATTTATTATTTTAAAGCTTTAATTCTTCAAAAGGCATTTGGCTGGGGAGTGAGGCCAAACAAAATGAAATAAAAAAATAAGGGTTTAACAATTGAGGTGGGTGGAGGTCCCACAGATGTTTGCACTGAGTAGGATCTGCTGTTGTTGAGTAACTTTCCAGCCTGACAATATACTGCTGCTTAGTAATGAATCTTGCAAATCTGATAAAGATCCAAACAGGAAAAGTTTGGGAAGCTGCTAACAGGAACAGCAGTGTACAGCCAACTCCATCGCGCTTTGTTCTGGAAGATGCTATTTTCCCTTCAGCCAGCGGTGAAAAACAAATGAGACCGATGGAACGTAGCAGAAATGTGTTGAGAACGCCAGGGAGCTGATTCCCAGGGTTAGCTTACACCACTGCCATTTCCTCCTCGGAGCCAGTTCCAAGCTTTGCAAAGTCTGAACCCAAAATCTGCTGCTTTGTATTCTTCCCTGTATTCCTCACCCGTTGCATATTCAGTGCTTAAAGGAAGAAAATCCAAATACCACCACCCCACCCCTGTGAATGGGGACACGGTGCAGGAGGGCTGTCAGAGGAGAGACCAACATAAACACGACAAAGACAACCTCATGGGTAGAATTCATTGGGGATCTCCTGCCTCTAGAAGTTGAGGAGCCAAAATTTCACCACACTAGGCGGGGGACAGATCCCAGCCACTGCTTGACTTGTAGAGATGTTCTTCTGCTTTCTTCATGGCATTTATTAGGTAGTTTCTGCTCTCCAGGGCATTCCTTGGGAAAAAGTAATGTATTTTCTGACTGTTTGCTAAGTAAAACACACCAGCTAATGCCATTCATGGGGTGAAACGTGCAGCCCAGGTTGCCTGTGGGAAGCATTGCTGCTCCAAGGGATGGAGAAGCCCTAGAGGAGTGCGAGAGCATCCTGGTGGTCCCACCACAGCCAAAGCTTTACATTGCTCCACAGGCTCAGCACAGTGGGTGGTGTCATTGTAGACCTTCAAACTCCTTCATTTTTCAGCAGTCTGTGCAACCACGTCAGCTGGAGCACAGCGACATCTTTGCTCAGCCCTGGAATGAGAGGAAGGGGTAAAAAAAGAAAAGACTTTAAACCCAACCTTTCAACATTTAACCACAACATTTACCAGACCGTGGAGCTCGCCTGGAAAGTTTTCAAAACCTTCTGTTATGACATGAAGTGTCCGACTGTTAAATCAATGTTTAGAAATGCAATTTAAAGCTGGCAGAGGTTCAGGTCTCCACGGCAGATAGATAAAGAAGAGCCGATATATCCCTGCGAAGGAGGTCCTTATTCCTACTCCAGTAGTTCAGGTTTTTAAATACAGCTTTAGCATCGTACAAAACTGTGCAGAAAGGCTTCTAACATTATATTTTAGTAAACAGGGCTCATCTATTTGGAGTTTAAAAGAGAAAAAACTTAACATTCCCTTGGTCCGGCTCCAAATCTTTTTGAATTTCCTCTCTCATAGTATTTAAATGAGAAAATTTACCATCTGTCCTGGCCTCTACCAAAATGAAATTTAAATATTAAAGGATCTTCATGGCCAGTATTTTGGAATTGTAACAAGCCTTATCATCAAAAATCCAATTTTATGTTCTGTTCATCACAGAGGCTGAAAAAAAAAATAAAGAAAAAATGAAGCTCTTGGGATCTGAACAGCCTGAATTTTCAGTGTTACTGCCAATAAACTGCACACTTGAAGACCAGTATTTAGTGGCCAAAATGATTTCTAATTGCTGCTGCCTCTGTAGTCTTTTATGTCATGTTCATCACTTGACAATCTAGAAATAGCAAAGATATCTGAGCACCTAAAATATCCCATCTCCCCAAGAGGTTAATGCTTCCAGTTAAAATTATCTCATGAGTAATTCTGAGGAACGCTATCTGAGAAAATTATCATCTGATGTCAGGTTCTATAGAAGAGGGAAAAAGAGGCAAAATCATCACATTAGTCATTGGCTGTGAGCAATCATCCACCTGAACTAAAATGTTAGGCATTTCCAATGCGTTCCCAAGTGCGTCCTCAGTTTCTTGTCTAGCCTTGGAGCCAATCTTTCCCGAGATTCAAGTGTCAGAGGAAAAATTGGATCTGAAGTTCCAGCTCAGTCTTGAAATTGTAGCAAAGCCCAGAAAGGACTACTGCATCACCTCCTGAGAACCCGTGTTTTGCTGCTGGTAGCACCCAGGACATTGTGCAGAAGACTCCAACTTGACATCTTCAGGGCAGGGGGCAAAGGCTCCTGCTTCCTGGAGATGGCTTCAAATCAATCATGGAATACCTTTTTTGGACTGATTTGGTTAGGTAGAGCAATGTAATTTCTTGAAGGTGGTGTGTAGAAATGTATGGAAGTTTTACTGTGGGATGGTATGGAGTCAGTTCTTGTCAAGTTACCTGCAGGCTCAAGGTTGTAGATTACGTTTGTGGTGGGGAGAGAAATGCTGAAGTATCTCCATCCAGAAAGAGGAGAATTAAGTCATATAAGTTTGAGGCAGCAAGGGAAGAACCGAAAGCGAGCACCATCCCACACTCCCACAATTTTTATAAAAACAAATTTAGATAAGGTTTCAATATGGTTTAAATATGAAAGTTAATTAGTTGACTGCATGCATGTTCCGTTTATTGTTAACAAATAGTTAGTCGTTGCAAACGATTAATCGTAATAGATGGGGTCCCGTGAAACACAAAGAATGTGGAGACCTCGGAGCTGCCACCATGGACCACTGAGGGAAGAGACTGAGTCTTTTGTGTGTGCTAGGGCTCTTTAACTTCTGGAAAGGGTCACCTCCATTTGACTTATCTGGCTTTCTGCAAATCAGTGAGTTTTTTTTCAAAATTTCTTAGGCTCAAATATTTAAGCTTTTCTAACCTTTCATGGGACTCCTGAGAAGTCATGACCAGCAGTCTCATAGCCATCTTTGGAAGTGCTGTGCTTTTGCTTGTTCCCCACTGTTGCATCTCAGAGATGCAAGCTCATGCCGGCTGAGATGCAAGACACTGATAAATTCTCTTCACTGGGTGTTCTGGGAAACAAACCAGTCCAAATCACCCCTGAAAGCAGCTCCGCTTGCTCTAGTGCTCTCTCTGGGCTTCCACCTCATATTCAACCTTCTTCCTCCCACCAAGCAACAAGTCAACTTCTGACAGGCCATAATGCCTATTTCTTCCATCCCAAAGGAGAAGCAAAGTGACTGGAATGTAGGCAGATTTGGACTATGGCTTAGAGTTGCCTTTTTCACCTGACTGTATTGCTTTAGACAGAGGCCATTTTGCAAAAGATCTCCTTTTGTTGTTTTTTTTCCACTCTTATGCCCCAGGAATACACCAGAAAGATGCCTAACTGTGATGGAATGACTCTGGGGCTTGTGAAAGATAATTTGTACGAATCCCGTGTTTCTGAAAGCACAGTTCTTTAAAATATTAATGTTATTCTGCAGCATAGTAACCAGAGAGCAAAAGGGCAAGAAAACCCACAAAAACATGTTTTTGTGTGTTCAGGGCCATGTTCTCCTGTAGGATTTGTTGCCATAAATTTCTGGGCCACAAAACAGGCTTTATTTTGCAAGGAAGGCTGCAAGTTACCAAGAGAGTTAATTGGTTTATACTGTTTTAATAAGACCTCCTGGGAAACAGATTTAATCACGGAGTGCCAGTATCACATAATAAAATGCGGTTTATAGAGGATATTATGGCCTAAGATACAGCGTGTCTAACTGGAAAGTATTTGCTGAACTTTCAGGAAACAGTATCTAAATCTATTATGTTGGAAGCCTGGAAACAAGATGATGTGGCCACAGTAGTTAAAATGAAAAAAGCCTAGAGATTTAAGGTGGAAACCATCTGCCACAGGGGAATCAAGGGTTTTATCATGGGAAGGTCGCACACAGACCTTCCTTTTAGAGAGGGAAATAAAAGGATCCAATGGGTGGTTTGCTGCAAGTGCTCCTAAACCAACCTCTCTCCCTTTTTCCCTTTCCCAACCACGAGGTTTCCTGCAGGGAAGGTGTAAGGTAAGTAATTGTCATGGGGAAACCTGAACTTGGACCCTGCGGTGTGGGGCCTGCAATCAAGGTGGAACAGCAAAGCTTACCACGTGTATTTTTTGCTCATAGGTTGCGAGGTGGAAATCCTCGGAGTCCGACCAAGTTATTGCCGTGAGTACTTCAGCGTCCCGACAGACAAAAACTTTGCAGATGCCATCAGCGACGCTCTGGAGTCTCTGCGGTGCGTCAGCAGGCTGGTGGGGTTTCTTCTCCCAAGGATGAGTATTCGGGTTTACTGTCAGTTGGGGTAGTTTTCAAGGATGGCTCCCAGGTGGGAAGATGGAGACTGAGACTGGTTGATAGTGCTGTTGTAGAAACATGACCATTACAGAAATAGGCCCTTAAATGAAAAGATGTGCTCCTCTTGTTGTGTGTAAGTTGCAACACAGAGGAGACATCCCAACTTACTGTTTTTAATTTGCTCTTTCAAACAACTTCCAGGTCAGTCTTTGAGTAACTGGTCACTGACCCTCAAGAGAAGACTGAAATGCTTGGATTTAGCTCCTGGGAGTCTGGAAGCCCTGAAATTCAGCTCTGGTCACTTGTTTATGAGGCTAATGCTTTGGCTTCTTTGGCATTTCAGAACATCTCAAGCACAATGACTTTGGAGTGGGCATTCATTTTGTGCAAGTATGAGAGCAGACTAGAGTAGAGTAGAATGGAATATTCAGTTGGAGGGGACCTACAATGACCGTCTAGCTCAGCTGATGGGAATATCTCTCTCAGACAACTCCTAGGAAAAACATATGCTCCACATCTGGCTTTCCAGTTTCCACCATCTGTCATCCAAACATTAACATGGGACAAGTTGTAAAACCGGGGAAGATTGCACCACCATGCGCAGGGCCAATGCCTCACCTTGGCTATAACTAAGCTTCCTCTTTTAAAACCTTGTTGGTTCTGTAATTTATCCAATCCTAGGATATGCTTCTGCTTTGCTACTTGGGAACTGCTGTAGCGATTTGCATCTGAAAAGTTTCATATTCAGCTGTTGAGTGTCGGTTGTCCTTGAAATAAGGGCTCCAAAATTATGAGAGCGCTGCTGGAGGTGTTGCTCCCAATTCCACGCTGGGCCCTGCCGCATAGAGGGTCACAAATCAGTGTTGTTTACAGCATGGGGCTGAGAGAGAAGCTGTCCTAGAACACGTAAGACACTTGATGCTGAAATGATTTAGCTTAAATTTTAACAAAGTTATCTGCACGTGACATGAGGTGGTCATATGTGCCATAGGAGGCAGTAGGGAGCTTCTGCAACACTTTTAATTCAGTGAATAAAGAAGGGAATGGAAAACTGAATCCAGCTCTGACTTCTGGTGGAAACCCAGAATTACCACAGAAAATTCTTTGGTCAGGTATCCTTTGGGGATGGGTCATGATATGCCTGAAGCTTCCTGCCTGGTTTCTGTGAGGTGACAGTTTGCAGCTCTGTAATTATCGACATGATTAAAAGTGAGATGTAAACTGCTAAAAGCTCCTGCCTTTCAAAATTCTTGTGTGGAGCCCATCAAAAACATTTCAATAGTTAATTTACCCCCGAGCCACAAGGCTGTTTGCTGCTGCTTTTGGTGGAAAAGAAGGGCAGGGACACAAGAGAGCAGGCAGCTCCTGAGGTGAAAATGGGTGATTTCAAGAAAGAGAAAATCTCTGCAGCCCAAATCTGACAGATCATCCTGAGCCATGGGAGGTCCCATCTCTGGTGTCTGTTTACACACCATCCCTCTTGTATTTCTGCCTGGGTTCCTTTTCTTTCAACTAAATGCCCTGTCTCCAGGAAAAAGTAGAGAATGAATGGGTTAAAAATCAGGTGGGTTCCCCTTATCTTTTCTCTCACTCATCCTCTTTGTTTAGCCCTTTAAAATGCAGCAAACCATTTCTCCTGCTGCTGGGCCAGCCCACAAGAAGTAAAGTCTCTGAAATGCCTTTATCATAGGCGCATTCACTTAGCAGAAGCTTAGCATCTCTGGGTAGAAGAGTCTTGAGCTGTGTTTTATTGTTGCTCACATCCTTCGCAAGAGGCTTCTGGCTCTTGAAGCTGTTCAAAGGTTGGCAAATCCCAGGCCTTTGCTTTCCACAGCCCAACTAATTGAAAAAGGCCATTAGGCAGAGGCTGGCACTAGCTGTATGTGGGAAAACAGCCCAGGGCATAGTGCCTGGAGCAGCGCCTTGCTCAGTTGCCCTGGTGGTGGGTACCAGTGGTTAATGAGCTCTACTTGTGCTTCCACCATTAGCAAACCTTACTGGGACTTCAGGGTGGAGAAAGTAAGCCCTTTTATTGTGGCGTGGTGGCCTAGGGGTTGAGTTTGGCCACAGGAATGTCCTGACACATCTTAACTTCACCAGCGTTGAAGGGAGTCTTATCAGTGCCCTCTGTAAGGGCAGGAGAATCTAACACATCAGGGAGCCCCTGCACTCTTCTTGCAACAAAAGGAAACCATCCTTCAGGAATATTTTCCAGTCTCTTCAAACAGGTGCTTTGAGACCATTATTTAGACCAAAAATACTCAAAGCTAAGTCAAGCACCTGGTTTTGGCAAGTAAAACTAAAACCTCCCTTATGTCTTTCCCACAGCTATGATTTAAGGGCTGTTGTAACCTACCTGCCGCCTTCTACAGGTGTCGTGAAGTTTGCTCAGTACTTGCAAAGTGTGTTGATACAATATAACCCCCTTTTTGGTACAGCCATCAATGGCCATCCACCTTTCTTCAGCAATTTTCCTTGGCCATTTCATTTGAAAGCTACTGGTGATGGGAGAAGACAGGACTAATGATTAGAAAGATCGAGTACTTCTCCCATGCAGGCCATGATCAGAAATACCTAGTTTTCTTAGGAAAGCAGGCAATAAAAAAGGAAACAAAGTCAAACTTAGTCTTAGAAACTCTTGGATGTGCTGTACCCAATCCTGCAAACTCCTAAGCGTGCCACCTAACTGGAGCTTGTCCCATTGACGCTACGTGCAAAGTTGCATGTTCGTCTTTCTGGCATTGAGCCCTCCCGGAGAAAGTTCTCCACAGCCTAAATAAGACCCCTTGTTTTATGCAATAAATCTCTTTCCTAGCTTCTGTCGAGATTGAAATGACCATTTGGTTACAGGTGAGAAGACACAAAGCAGTCTAATAGCTAATTAATGCAGGCACTGCAGTGGAAGAAAACTCTTGCAATAGGCTCAGTGAGTGTGTATGCAATGTAGAAATTACAAGGCTAAATGTTAGAAATTAATTTATGCCTAATACAGATAGAAAGCAATGCTCAACATGAAACTGAGGGGAGGGAAGGGCTGCCTCATTTGAGGAATTTTTAAATCATGAAGAGTGAGAAAGAACGCTGTTTTGCAGGGCCAGAGGTGGAGAAATTCCCACCATGGCAGAGACCTTCAGCTTCCTACAGGGCTGCTCTTCTGAGCCCTTCAGCAAGCTAACAAATGCAAATGACAGACTCTAATTCATTCATTTGGTCCCTCACCTCTGATTTTTTTTTTTTTCTCTCTTCTGTCTCACTCATTACACCAGTCTGCTTGGGTGTCTTTAATCAGCGAAGCCGGACCTGTCAGGACATCACACAAAGTCTTTTTGTAGGGATCTTGATCTGGATGAGGGCATGTATTATGGATGGCACACCCTTGTCATACATTAAGTACAGTAGGAAAAGGCTGGGTTTGAACTTCATGAGCATAGATTTGTGATTTTATCCACATGACTGCTCTCAGGGAGCTTCACGGTGAGCTGTAAAGTGGTCATGAAAATGTAATTAAGCACTGATGTATGCGCAATCCCCACTAATTAGGCTGAGGGCATTCAGTGCAGAAACGTGTGTTCAGCTGAACTTGTGCAACTCTGAGACTACCTTAGTTTCCCTTTGGTCATATTCCTGAATAATAATAAAAAAAAACCGTCTGAAATCTCACTCCAGTTCATACCACTTGGGATTTTGCAAGGTCATGGAAGAGCCTGTCCTGAGTTGATCTTGGTGGTTTGGGAGACCTCACACAGGAGAAAGCCAGAAGTGCCAAACTTTAATTAAAGCACATTTGATTGGTAATGCCCACAATCCTTTGAATAAGGGTATTCAGCACAGAAATTAGTGTTTCTTCTGGGTCTGTCTTTGTCCTTAAAGTAAAAGCCACCTTCTTAATTTGAAGAGGTAGGAGAGGGCTGCCAGGCCAGTCTGTGCTTGCACATGGACATCTCTACTTGGCACCTCCAGTGGTGGTAAAGGAGATTCTGAGAATGAATAATGAGCCCAGACGTGCGACAATGGGTAGGAAAGTACTAGCTGGAAGCAGAAAAAGGGGTTTTGTGGCCCTACCTGATGGTGAGGACAATACCCCCATGTGCATCAGCTTCTGACTCCTTCCCCTCCTTCTCCTCCTCCAGCAATGGCAGCGCCGAGATGGCTGCAGTGTACTACGAGCGCATCGATGTGGAGGGCCACCACTATGGGCCCTCATCCCAGCAGCGGAAGAACGCTTTGAAGGAGGTGGACAAAGCCTTGAGCAACATGATCACCCTCATCAAGGTGAGTGGTGTCCGGAAAATCCCAGCTGCTGGGTGTGTTTGGAAAAAGCTTTCAAAACTGCTGTTTGCGGCACTGCCGAGAGCCTATTTAAATATGTTTTTAAAATTGTTAAAAATGCCTGTTTAATGGGATGTGTTGGCTGTAAACTTTTATTTCCTGAGAGACACAGGCTACCAGGATCACGTGTATTTATTTTGGCAAATCTCTCTTTGGTGCTAACCTCTGAGACTCTTCCAGAGCAACAAGTGGATGTCCATCATTACTGGTGGTGGGAAAGCTCCTCCTGGTCAACTTCCACTAAATCAGTGGAGGCCTAATGGGTTTTAAAATTTCCCAGAAGGCACAGACGGTGTAAAACGCTTACCTGGCCGTAACGGTTGTCATCCACTTGCTTCACAGAGCAAAGGTCTTCAGCACGACCTCAACGTCATCCTCTTCTCCGATCACGGGATGACAGATATCTCTTGGGCTGACAAAGTGATTGAGCTGAAAAACTACATCAATATGAGTGACACCATACAGATGAAGGACCGAGGTCCTGTTGTGAGCCTCTGGCCAGCTCCAGAGAAGCACGCAGAGGTAAGTACAGCTTATTCATATTTATTCAAGTTGCCTTGGGTTTTTATTACAACTGTGTCTTTGGTTTGCTGCTAACATCCAAATCCCACTCTTCAGGGGTGTGTGTAAAAATCAGCCTGAGGCTCTGATCGGGAATTAGATTTGGATCCTGGGACAGTCTTGTGATGCTGGTTTCTGAAGGAAAGCCACACCAGGCAAATTAAAATCATTGTTTGGCACAGATACATGCTTTCAAACTCCACCGCTATGTGCTTCTGATAAACAGCTAGAAGATTTTAGCTTAAAATCCATTTTTAGGATTTTATATAGATACTAGTCAATTTATTGACACCCTAGCTGGGATTTCCAAGTGATCTGGAGGAGGTCAGGCATTCATATTCCAGTAAATTCCCATAGAGTTTGAGGAATTAACTCCATTAGACCAGAAGTACAAAAAATAAATTCCTTACAATATTCTCCTTTGAAGAATTTTGATGAATAAGCATGTTGGACTGAATCATCCATAAAAGCCCAAGGCTAGAACTGCAGGATTTTGAGTGACAAACTAAAACAATAGAGGAAAAAACCATTTGGAAACCACTTGAAAGGACTGAAAATGCAGCATCTGTAACTAATAGACTAGTACATTATAGCTTAACCAGAATTTGTTGCTCAAAAAGTCGTTACTGCCATCTTCAGAACATAGATGAGGGGATGTGCAAAATTGGCATTCCGTGATCTAGGTGAATGATTTTATAACATTTTCTATGTTATACTTGGGCCAATTCCAGTGTATCATTGCTCATGCCATTTTTTTTAAGGGAATATTTGCTAATTTTTTACACCTGAAACAGGACCTCCAGGAATTGCATAGCTGTGATATTGTGAACATTTTGGGCAGGGACACCTCCCACCAGACCAGGTTGCTCAAAGCCCCATCCAGCCTGGCCTTGAACCCCTCCAGGGATGGGGCAGCCACAGCTTCTCTGAGCAACCTGGGCCAGGGTCTCACCACCCTCACAGTCAATAATTTCTTCCTAATATCTCATCTTAATCTCCTCTCTTTCAATTTAAAACTATTCCCCCTCCTCCTATGGATCCCCTCCCTGACCTAGAGTCCCTCCCCAGCTTTCCTGTAGCCCCTTCAGGGACTGGAAGGGGCTCTAAGGTGTCCCTGAATCCTTCTAAGACTAAAACTTCAATCCCTTTGGTAGGAATTTCACTGGTTAAGTGTAAGGAATATAGGTGTGGTGACGTGAATTGTTCAGAGGGAACCAGTGGCAGAGGTGAAAGGCAGTATCCCTTTTCCGCTTCAGTCTATGTGGTGCCATTGAGCATCCTTCATCTCTCAGAGCTTACTGTCTCCCGTGATAATTCAGTTTCTGCTGGACTCACTCTGTAGGCTGATATACTTACAGGTACTCCTTTGTGAGCAGCTGTGTTATAAATATGTATAATACACAAAATCCACGCATTCCTATGTGTTTATGATCAAGGTTTTCAGAACCTCCTAAAACACCTAAGTAGGTTTTGTGCAGTTGTCATGTTGGGACCAGCAAAGTCCCAGTCTGATGATTAGCCATTCAAGGGGATTTGCCCATAGGTGCATATGCACTCTTTGTAGCCATACGATGTCCTAACATTTGTGGGTTTTTTTGCAGATCTATCGGAAGTTGAAAGCTGTGGAACACATGGATGTCTATAACATACAGGATATTCCAGACAGGTTTTTCTACAAAAAAGGAAAATTTGTGTCTCCCCTGACGCTCGTGGCCGAGAAAGGGTGGTTCATAGTAGAGGTAAAATATAGAAGCAGAATCATAGAATGGTTTAGGTTGGAAAGGAACTTAACGATCATCAATTCCAATGGCCCTGCCCTGGGCAGGGACACATCCCACCAGACCAGGTTGCTCAAAGGCCCATCCAGCCTGGCCTTGGACACCTCCAGGGATGGGGCAGCCACAGCTTCTCTGGGCAACCTCTTCCGATGTCTCATCACCCTCACAGTAAAGAATTTCTTTCTCATATCTAATCTAAATCTCCCCTCTTACAATTTAAAGCCGTTACCCCTTGTCCTGTCACTAAACTTCCTGACAAGGAGTCCCTCTCCAGCTATCCTGTAGGCTCCCTTCAGATATTGGAAGGCTGCTATATGGTCTCCCTGGAGCCTTCTCTTCTCCAGGCTGAAAAACCCCAGCTCTCTCAGCCTGACTTCATAGAAGTGCTCCAGCCCTCTGAGCATCTTTGTGGCCCTCTGCTGGACCTGTTGGAACAGGTCCATGTCCTTTCTATGTTGAGGACTCCAGAGTTGGACACAGTACTCTGGGGGGAGGTCTCACGAGCTCAGATTAGAGAGGTAGAATCAGAGTAGAGGGGTAGAATCAAATATATGATTAGACATGAATGTGAAAAGGTGCAATATATGAAAACAGTAAGAAAAATGACAATTCTATGCTGGTCATTGAGTTGAAGGGTTACATGGGTAAAATATTGCTGTGCTTAAAAGAGCCTAAAGGCAAGGTCGCTGTGATGAAGGTAGACAAAGTTAAATAGTCAAGATGGTTCTTTTTCCCGCGTCGTCATAGAGCAGGAGGAGTTCTTGTGTTTCCCATTCCAGTTCTGTTGCTTTACCCCTCATCCCTCTGCCCATCTACCTTCTTCTCAGGCATAAGAAGAGCATTTCCTTTTCAAGACTTTACTATCCCTCCACTCAGCAGCACTTTGGGGCAACTTTTCCTTCTGCCTGGCTTCCCACCCACCAAACTCTGTCCTAAAAAATTCCCTGTTTTTCCCAAGCCCTCCAGTCTCTCAAGGGTCAGACTCAGGGTTTACTCTTCAAAGACTGGCAGTGCACACACTGAAATCTGAGGTTCTCTGAAGCAGAGAATTGTTTTGTTACTATAAAAGAATAATGATAACAACTATATATATTTTTTTTATTTTTATTATTTAATACTTGTATTGCTGTGGAGCATCTCCCCATTACATATACTAACCGTACCCCACCACAGCTCGGAAGGTGAGGCGACTTGTATATCATATAAGTAGGCAAATTGAGGAGCTGTACAAAGTGATTTGCCCAAGACCACAACATTAAGTCACTAATTTGGTGACAGCAACAAGGAATCCTGTTTCTTATAGCGTCCCAGTACTGTCATCAGGTGCCATTGCCTCACAGGTTGTTGTAACTCAGCTGAGCATCCTCTTTCACGACTTTCAGAGAGACCAGG